>OY757917.1:22462290-22624790 GCA_963585895.1 Sepioteuthis lessoniana | reverse complement strand
TCTAAATATTTCTTTCCTATTTCTCACCCTTCCCCACTATTTAAAAAGAAAATTCTTCATTTGGTGAATCATTTCGCGCCATGAACATCTCCTTCAATCATTTGACTCTTTAATCACAACTTGGAATGATTAGCTTTGCATTTAGAGAACATTCCTTTTTATAGAAACATATAACAAAAGATGTCGGTGTGACTTCTTTAAATCATTCAACAGGAGACATTTATTTGGATTTTATTTTTGCCAAAGCCGGTAATTTGAGACAAAAGAGGATTTAATTATAAAAGAAGACGTCAGTAAGGGAAAAATATTCTGAAAAAATGTCAAAAATCACTTCTGTGAATCCAAAAAATGTCATGACACCAATTGTTCAGAAAACAATAAATTAACAATATCAAAACAACGTAAGCCCAGTCAGCTGGGGCTGTAGAATATGCCGGGTGCATCTCTGTAGAGGGTAAAAGATCCACCCATACACACGAGTGCCCTAAATATAACGCAAAACCATGAAATGTAATGTTCCAATCCTGGAGCTCTGGGAATGTGGTTAGTTAGTTGGTTGGTTGGTTGGTGGGTTGTTTGGGTTCTATGGCATATCAACGTTTGTAGGTTAATTAACGCCAAATCCATTTTTATACAAATATTCAGTTCTATTTCAAACACGTCTGCTTAGCATGAGTGCACGTTTTAGTTGTCAAAAACATTTCTATTTCAAGCAATTTAATATAGTCTGACAGGTTTCATTCGAACAATTCAGTTTAGCCTAAGTATGCAGTTGAAATGTCAAAAACAGTTCTATTCAAACAATTCAGTTTTATATAAGTATGCAATTTAGTTCTATTTGACCCATAGATAAGATCCTATCAGGTGCTATCACTCCGGCCCAGAGTGGACTTGAGAGCGATGGGGATGAAGGGGTACTATGCATCCCCCAAAGCTTCAGCGTAACTGGAACTGCTGGAGGAGTAAGTACGAACTCATGAGCGACGTTCTTCTATGAACCCCTTTACATGGACGCGCAAGTGTTGTAAGGCCAACAAGAACTTTTCTCCAACAATTCTTTACATGGCGAGAGAGAGAGAGAGAGAGAGAGAGAGAGAGAGAGAGAGAGAGAGAGAGAGAGAGTAAGAGAAATCCTTGCTAGCAGCACGAGGAGATGATGATGATGTATATATATATATATATACATATATATATATAAATATGCGTGTACGTGTGTGTATATATATATATATATATATATAGGTGTGTGTGTGTGTGTGTGTGTGTGTGTACTTAGGCCGCTGTCGTTCATTTAAGCATGTTTCATAAAATAATAAAAACAAATTTGTCTGTATAATTTATTTAAGATCCTTTCAAGCTTTCTGATAAGTGTCATAGTTTCAGGTTGGAATTGAAAGATGAATTTCTCAAAATTGTCCCAAGCGCTTTCGGACCCTTCATAGGCTATCATCAGGGTTTGCTTGCTTGTGTCAGGTGTGCTTGTATTTTTTAAACAGTTTTGAAAGTTTTTGAAAGTTTATACCATAAAGAAAATATGGGAACGCAGAGTTGGATAAAGCAGGGTAAATTGTTGTATTTAAAATGGAACGCTATCAACCGAAATAGAATACTATTGGAATACTGGGGGTGGAAACTAAAAGTATTTCAAAATATTGTCTCTATTTTCAAAATTAAATCTATTAATTCTAGATTTTTCTGTTTTTATATGTAAGGCTTCTAGGATATATATTATATATATATATATATATATATATATATATATATATATATATATATATATATATATATATATATACGAAGATCATTAAATAAGTTTCCAGACTGTTTTCATATGGACACTTTTATTGATAGTACACTCATGAAACTCTAGTCCCCTTCGAAGTAATCTCCTCTGGTGGCAATGCACTTGTTTTACCGTTCCAACAAATTTTGGAAGGCCTCATGGAAGTCCTCTTGTGTGAACATGTTAATGACATTCGTCTCATAACGACAGCCTCAGACCTTAGGGAATAACCAAAATTCACAAGGAACAAGGTCTGGACTATAGGGAGGGTGAGCAACTGTCTTGATACCCATCTTGGTATGTGACAAGGATGGAGTTGTGGACTGGTGCATTGTCCTGGTGGAAATGCCTCTGAAGAGTGCTGGCCTCTTCCAATGGAATCTCCCTTAAAACCTCAACATAGTAACCGTAACCCCAACCCTAACCCTTTGGCCAATCAACTCTGGTCTATTGACTTCCTTACTCCTCCCATACTTCTCAACTCCCTGCCTTCCTTGAATCTATTAAAACTGATGCTCGATATCGTTCTTCTAAAGAGTCAGATTGCATTTTTGAAATTCACCAGCTATGACAATCAGGTTTTAGTAGGGTGTATTCCAATTCCTGTTGTACCTGTCATTTGAACCTGAAATCATAAAAATTAGTCAGTCATCTCATAAGATGTATAGCAATAACATACTGAATTTTCAAGAATCTACGACAATTTTAAATACCTGTACAAAAAAAAAAAAAAAAGGCTGGGAACCTATTGAATGCACCACGTATATATAAAAGAACTGTTTAAGATAATATTTTAAATTAGCCGGAGCTCATTTTTCCGCACGCTGATAGTATCAAGAATTTTTATTAATCACGAATAATTCTATTTAGTATTAAACATTTGTTTGTACACAATTAAATATATTCAAGTATTGTTACCCAGCTTTAATAATAATTTGCAGACAGTTAAATAGTTTCAAGTATTGCTTTATAACACTGACATTCGTTTTAATATCATTTATCTATTTCCATTCAGTTCAATGGTTAAACAATTCTTTACAGGTATGATAACACCGATTTCAAGTGGATCCGGGAATAATAGCAATGAAGGGATATTCTGTATCCCCTAAGGTTTCAGGAAAAGAGCTTCATGATCACATGATTTGGAGTCATATCCATGGTATCTGTTGGGAGATCTGACCCTTTCTGCATAGATGCAATCGGTGATTAGGAATTTATGGACGTGTGTGGTAGTCATTGAGACTACCGCTATGCTATTTCTATAATTTATTAGTCTATGTAAGATTGAACGAATACAGAATGTTTCAGCAAGGAAAAACAAAGTCAATTTAGACTACAATGACATATTTTGTTTACATACATAATATTCATAATCAAGAAACATGAAATACATAGTACACATCATTAAGAAACATGACATACTGTCCCACAGTGTAAAAAAAAAAAGTTAGCTGTTCACAGAACCAACTGGTCGATTCCGGCAGTTGAAAACTTACATTTTTCTGGTGTAGGGAACTGATCCCAGAGGGATAAATTTGCACGCATGTACTGGTCGTAAAAGCTGAGAAGAAGGTCAGGTCCTTTCAGTCTGAAGACAGGTACCAAAAAAGATATAGAACTCGCTTCTTGAAAGGTCACATGACCAAACATCACGTGGTTCTCGGTAACTCCGCCTACAACTCCCAAAAAGGGAGACCAGTCTGTTTAGTTCCCCAACAGGCGTATTCTACAATTCTAGCTGATTAAGCAAATTATTATGGGGTTAATTGTTTCATCCTTATAATCATATCACCAGCACTTTCTATTTTCTTGTGCATTATCAATTTTTGTTTGATAAGATTATTCCTATTTTGATTTGCTATTATTAAATATTCAGCTTCACTCTTTAAATTTCCCCTTCGTAATCATTTCCAGGTCATCTCATTTGTAGTGTCTCTTGTTTGTCGCCTAAACAATCCATATAACTTGTTTTCTTACTATTTATCTTTTCTGGACAGTTTGATATTTTTATATTGCTAATGTGAAGCTTTTCTTGAGGTCACAAAGAAAATAGCAATCAATAGAAATGCACTGAACAATATTAATATTATATTTCAGAAAAATTTAATTTTGTGGCATCTATTGAAAACTGACAGCGTCGTTAGGGCTATTTTCTGTATGAATTCTTAGTATTATGGTTTTTATTTTCTGTTAAAATAAACAATTATAGTTAAAGTAATTTGGCCGAGGGCAACCTAAAGGCTCCCTTTTTCAGAACTACTATATCAAGTTGTAGGGGAGAAAACCATTATTTTCATTGTATTGTTTCCCTTGCTCTTGATAAGTACATTGGAATGCTGAGTAAGGAGGCATCAAGTACAACTTTTTAAGTCTTTTGTATGACTTGACCTGGGATTGAACCCCAGTCTTCTAGACCTATCGGGGAACACTTTAACCATTATGCCAATAAAGAAGATAATTCTGAAAGCCAAACTTGGTAAAAGAGAATAAGCTGAGATATTCAAAAAATATATTTGTTGGAACGGATTATTTATATCTAATATAATTTTCTGGCGACCATAGTTTTAGAAGTATTTTTGACAAAAATGTAAACATCGGAATGTGAACGTTAAAAACCTTTTTTTTTTATCTGAACTTATACATTTTTATAAAAAAAAATTACTCTAGTTAAGTAGATTTTATCATTTAAATTGATGTAATAAAGAACTAGGCTATTATTTTGTAGACTAATACCATCATGTTATATATACGTCTCTGAAATAGTGTTGAACAAGATCCTAATGTAGTGTAAGCATAGATATACACCTAAAAAAAAACAAAACAAACAAGAGTGTCGACTCAAGCGGCATCAGAAGAAAAACTAATGGATGGATTAAGTTGAAGTTTGAAATACGTACACCCTGGAATACAAATACAGTGATAACCCCTTTAATGTAATCTCCTTTGAATTTGACTCACTTATCGCAGCTTCGTCTTTCACTTTTCTTTAAAAAAAACATATTTGTTAGCTCTCGCCTCGCATTCCGTAAAATCTTGTCCACAGTTTGAAGTCTTGTTCCTTTCAATAGCTATATTAGCTGCTGTGGTAAAACATGGGAGAAACAGCGGAAACGAATCACTCCACTACTGACAGACCGGAATGATATATATTTTTTCTTTTAATTGGTAGTAGAAAAATTCATAACGAACGAACACTTTCTAAATAATCATTTCAAAAATTAACGACGGCAACAGTGACGGTAATACCAATGATAATTCGTAAACTCAGAATGGTCCCCAAAAGAAGTGGTAATTGTACCAGAAGAATTGAAAATCGGAGGAAGTGCTAAGACTATCCAAACAGCAGCCTTATTAAGATCGGCCAGAATAATGAGAAGAGACCTGTTTACTTGAGGGAACTTACTGTCACTTAGACTCGATTGAAATACCACCAGCTAAAGCTAATGAGAAGAATTCATAGGGAGTAAAACAACAACAACAACAACAACAATAAAAACAATAAGAACAATAATAATAAAATAATAATAATAATAACGTTATAGTAATAATAATGTGAAAACCAAGCAAAGAGTTATATCAGAACCATTCTCAAAGTTTTGACAAGTGGGCAGGAAGAAAAGAAAACCGGACATACCGAGACCATCGAAACAAAAGCATTACTAAAATCGGCAAGAATACTGAGAAGAGTCCTGGAAACATGAAGAGACTTGCTTTCACTCAGATTTCATTTAAATACCACTAGCTTAAGCTGATGGGAGGAACTCAAAAATAGTAAAATAATAATAATAATAATAATAATAATAATAATAATAATAATAATAATAATGATAAACTTCTGGAGACTTCAGAAGACTTGCTATCACTCAAACTCCATTGAAAAACCATCAGCTAACACTGATGTGAAAAACTCTAAAGGAGTAGATAATAATAAAGAGACACTTTGATCTTGTCAGAGAGCTAAAAAGATGTCGAACATAAGCGTGCTAGTTATAGTCCATAAGGGCTTGGAAAAGAGAAAGGTGGGATTGAAAATCAAAAGAAAAAGGGAAATCTTACTGCCCGCAGTAATCTTGAGATCGGCTAGAATACTGAAAAGGGACCTTTAAACATGCTGTTATTTAAACTCTAGTGAAAGACTATCAGTTGACGCAGGAGATAAAAAAAAAAAAAAAACTAAAAAAGAATAAACAAATGAAGAGATAAATCAAATGATACGGGTGAAAGAGGAAAGATTTGAAAGATACCACAACAGGGTCAAGCAGTACAAAAAAAAGTGGACTAATGAAAGTAAATACGCGAGAATAAACCAACAACCAGATGCACGAAAGCAAAACCATTTTTCAGTGAAATATAGGAACAGGAAGAACAAGAGAGTGGGGTCGAATGGATGAATGATATGAAAAAAGAATTACAAGGACCCCAAAAAAATATTTGAGGAGTGAATACGATTGGAATCACTCAGAACAACGCTGAAAAATGTACCTAATTATAAAACGTCGGGCTCTGCTGGTAAACATTGAATCTAGTTTTGAAAATCCTCGTCTATCCACAATAGACTGACTATCCAACGGAGTAGCTGACTAGAAGAGGTAAATATACCCAAATAGACGAGTAAGAAGAATATGTTGATCCAGAAAGATCCCCGAAAAGGAACACTCTCCAGCAACTATAGACCGAACACTGGTCTATTTATGTGAAAAATTCTAAACGCACAGATTAAGGAGGAGATTCCATACTCCCTAATATTCATTGTCTAGAATGGGCAGCAGGTAGCGTAAGCCTCCACATGAACGTAGACAAAACAATTTAATCAAAGAGGCATATCTCCACACTAAAGAGTGGTTCTCTAAAACTTGTCGATAAGTTCACCTATCCCGGAAAAAACCTATCATCTAGGGAAAACGACTTAAATAAATACGTGACAAGCGAAAGCAGGACAACTATTGATAGGTTATTGGTCATATGGAGGTCAGGCATATCCGATAAACTGTATGGATGCACCACTTGGATGTTGACTAGGCGTATTAAAAAAAACTTGACGGCAATTGTACAAGAATGCTACGAGCTATATCAAACCAAGGCAAAAACATAAAACCATGGCGTGGATTGACTTTAAAAAGACCTCTGATATCGTCCCACGATCCTGAATAGTAAAAGAAATAAGTAAAGTTGGTGACCACAGTCGAGAGTGACCCAAAGGTTCTTTTTCAATAGCTACTACACCGAGGTGAAGCGGAGGGTGCTACTCCATTCCCAGGATTGTTCTACTTTACGCTTGATCCTCACCTTATAGTGCTGAGTACTTAGCAAAGCGGAATCAAGTACCATTTTTTGAGTCTTTGGTATGATTCCACCTTGGATTGAACCCCGGTCTCCCGGACCATTGGCGAACTCTCTACTCACTAGACCAATGGCCTCCTTGATTGTAGAGTTTTAAAATGTACAAGATATTCGACAGCCACAAAATTCACCATGGAAGCCATGAGCAAATTCAAAGTGGAATTGACTGCTGTAGAAAAACCTTCAGCAGAGGTGAAAATCCAAAAAGCACCTTGCAAATAGATGCTCTTTTGCTAAAAATATTTGTAATAGCAATGATTCCACTCAATCACATACTTAAAATGCACTGGAGGCTACAAATTTACTAAATCATAAGAAAAAGTTTATTGAAAGGACAACAAGAGACCTTCCAGACAACAGCATTATTAAGATCGGTCAGAATACCGAAAAGAGTCCTGGAGACTTGAGGAGACTTGCTGTCACCCAGACTCCAGTGAAAAACTATCAGCTAACGCTGACGTGAAAAAACTCTAAAGGAGTAAATAATAATGATAAATATCTCGACCTTGCCAGGGAATTGAAAAAAACTGTGGAACATGAATGTGACTTTTATACCACTTGTAACTGGTTCTCTTGATACAGTCACCAAATGATTGATTAACGGACGGGAGGACTTGGGAATAACAGGACAAGTGGAGACCATCCAAACAACTGCATTTTCGATTAATGGGTTGGTTGGTTGGGTTTTTATGGCATATCAACCATTGTAGATTTTTTAACGCCAAATCCATTTTTGTGAAAATAGACATTTCTATTTCAAACATTTCATTTTAGTATGAGTACACATTTTAAATGTCAAAAACATTTTTATTTCAAGTCATTCAGTTTATTCAAACAGTTCTAACTCAGCTAATTCAGTTTAGTATAAGTATAGATTTTCTTTTCCCAAAGTTAAATATCAAAAAATTTCTATAGTAAAGAATTCAGTTTAGTGTAAGTACAGTTTCAATGTCAAAGACAGTTTCATTTCAACCAATTTATTTTAGAATTAGCACGCAGTTTAAATATAAGTACACAGTTTGTCAAAGCATTTCTATTTCAAACTATTCAGTTTAGTCAAAGAGTTCTTATTCAAACAATTTAATTTAGCATGAGTATGCAGTTAGTTCTATTTAACCCAGGCTGACACACCGGTCCTGAGTGAACCTGGTAGCGATAGTAATAAAGGGGTACTCCGCATTCCCCAAAATTTCGGTATTACTGGAACCTCCACACCAGATTGTTTAGTGTCATAAACAGGACACTCATTGGGGGGGGGTCTTACCTCTCGACTGGGTAATGCATTTTGAGATCGGCCACCATATTGAGAAGAGTCCAGGAAACTTGAAGAGACTTGTTATCACTCAGGTTCTTGTGGAAAAGTATCATCTAATTTTGACGTGAAGAACTCTCAAACGAGTAAAATAAAAAGAAGACAATCGTATGGATACTTCGAGCAACAAACTTGTGATATTACACAAGAGAAGACAGTTATATTGTGACGAAAGTGAAATCTCCAGAGAAAAATTGAATCTATTCTAATAGCAGCACAAAACAACGCCGTAAGGACCAATTATTTTTAGCATAAATCGATACCAGGCTACTGAATAGCAAGTGTAGATTATGTGAAGACAGTGAGGAAACGGTTAATCCTTTTATAAGTAAATGCTGTAAATTCATAAAAGTATACAAAACTCAGCACAACTGGGTAGAAAAAGTGATCCATTGGGAATAGTGCAAATTAGTGAATTATTATTAGACACAGTGTGTAAGCAAAATATGTAATAATTTTTAAAACGTTTTTGTCCAACTTTTTAAAAAACAACAACAAAAAATAAACACGAAAAATTAAAAATTTCATGATTAGCTCTATTATTCAAATACATTTTCATTAAAAATTAACACAATATGAGTGAGCAAAAAACAGAAAAAAACGACTAAGAATCTCTGATTTGCTTAGCAAATCATAGCCAAAAAATACAAGCCAAATAAAAAGTAAAGTAAGTAAAGTTAGCGACCATAGTCGAGGGTGACCCGAAGGCTCCCTTTTCGATAGCTACTACACCAAGGTGTAGGGGAGGGCGCTACTCCATTCCCTGGATTGCTCCACTTTACCCTTGAACCGTACCTTATAATGCTGAGTGTTAAGCAAGGTGGTATCAAGTTCCATTTTTAAAGTCTTTGGTATGACTCGACCTGGCCACCATTAGCCCATACCTTAACCCCCTTAATTACGCTATTTGTGTTGTTTTAGAAAATAAAACAAATGAAACTTTCCATCCAAATATCGATTCACTTAAGACTGCAACTGAGAAGGAATGGAAAAAAAAAATGTCAGAAGAATTTTTTTGAAGGCATGCAAACCGTTTCGAAGGTGTGTTGATGCAATGATTGAAAAAAAAATGGCGTCCATATTGAGTAAATTTACTGTTTTGTGTCTATCTTATTTTGTTGTTTATTTTTTAAAAATCAACCTTTTTGTATAATAGGGCGCTACTCCTTCCCTGGATTGCTCTACTTTACCCTTGATCCATACCTTATAATGCTGAGTGTTAAGCAAGGAGGCATCAAGTACCATTTTTTGAGTCTTTGGTATGACTCGACCTGGGATTGAACCCAGGTCTCCCTGGCCATTGGCGAACACTCTAACCCCTAGGCGAACACTCTAACCCCTAGGCCAATGTCGTATAATAGAGTCATTTATTATTAATCTTAAATATTCCTAATTTTACTTTCGCACTCTGTACAACAAAATAGTATATTCCAAATCAAACTCCTTTCTAGAAAATAAGTCTCATAAGATTCTCTGGATTTTGTGATAAAAACAGATCCACACATTTACAGTAAAACGATCACATGTAGTGTTACCGAGCCCCAAAGAATATATGTATATATATATATATATCATGTAGTGAATTTTACTTTTCCAGGTAAATATATAGTAAAAACGAAAAAAAAAAACCCCGAAAAGTTAAGCAAATTCTCGTGTCTTCCTAGGTAAATATATTGTAAAAACGAAAAAAAAAAACCCCTGAAAATTTAAGCAAATTCTCGTGTCTTCCTACTGAGTACGGAAAAGCTATAGAAAATCAACCTTTTCGTATAATAGTAAAGTAAAAAGTAAAGTTGGCGACCATAGTCGAGGGTAACCCGAAGACTCCCTTTTCGATAGCTACTACACCAATGTGTAGGGGAGGGCGCTACTCCTTCCCTGGATTGCTCTACTTTACCCTTGATCCATACCTTATAATGCTGAGTGTTAAGCAAGGAGGCATCAAGTACTATTTTTGAGTCTTTGGTATGACTCGACCTGGGATTGAACCCAGGTCTCCCGGGCCATTGGTGAACACTCTAACCCTTAGGCGAACATTCTAACCCCTAGGCGAACATTCTAACCCCTAGGCGAACACTCTAACCCCTAGGCCAATGTCGTATAATAGAGTCATTTATTATTAATCTAAAATATTCCTAATTTTACTTTTGCACTCTGTACAACAAAATAGTATATTCCAAATCAAACTCCTTTTTAGAAAATA
Organism: Sepioteuthis lessoniana; assembly: GCA_963585895.1. Classification (NCBI taxonomy): domain Eukaryota; kingdom Metazoa; phylum Mollusca; class Cephalopoda; order Myopsida; family Loliginidae; genus Sepioteuthis; species Sepioteuthis lessoniana. The sequence continues at coordinate 22,614,152 of OY757917.1, read as the reverse complement.
AGTCTCATAAGATTCTCTGGATTTTGTGATAAAAACAGATCCACACATTTACAGTAAAAAAATCACATGTAGTGTTACCGAGCCCCAAAGAATATATGTATATATATATCATGTAGTGAATTTTACTTTTCCAGGTAAATATATAGTAAAAACGAAAAAAAAAAAAACCCCGAAAAGTTAAGCAAATTCTCGTGTCTTCCTACTGAGTACGAAAAAGCTATAGAATATGAGGGTGACGGTTATACTAATTATTTTTGGCGAACTTATAACTGTTTCCAAAAGTCTGGGAAAAAAATTGAAGAATTGGAAAATAGATGAAAAATCGCTGCCATAAAGCCAATTGTATATAATCCTGAAAAGTTATGGAGATCTAATGAGACTTGCTGTCAGTCAGATTCCCAGAAAAGTAAGTAAAGCTAAGTCGTGGGTGACCCGAAGGTTCCCTTTTCAATAGCTACAACACCTAGTTATAGGAGAGGACGCTACTTCATTCCCTGGATTGTTCCACTTTACCCTTGATTCCCACCTTATAGTGCTGAGAGCTAAGGAAGGAGGCATCAAGTACCATTTTTTAAGTCTTTGGTATGACTCGACCTGGGATTGAATACCGGTCTTCCAGACCATTGGTGAACACTCTACTCACTAGACCAATGACCCGCTGAAAAACCACCACTTAAAACTGGTGCAAAAAAAAACAAAAAACATAACGAGCGAAATAATAATTGGATAGAACAGTGTGCTAAAGAATAACAAGAGCAGGTTACTGAGATTAAACAGAGATAAATCTTCAATCTTCTAATGGCAACTAAACTTGGATTATGATGCTTCAGAAAATAGAATAGGATTTCCTGAGATTAAAAGTATTTTCTATTCTTATCATAAATTGAACCCATTTGGTTTTTACCTCATGGGTGGTTGGGGTCAGGGCAAACTTATAGCAGTAAAAGCAGATCATATCCTATTAAATACAGCCAGGAAGAGACTTGACTTGCCCATGACTGAGGTGAGAACTGGTCAAAATAATGGTTTTAAGAAGCGCTAATTTTTATGATGAGCAAAATATTTGCACATGTAAAATAACACACTGCCTCCAAAATCCAGACTTACCCCTTTACAAATTGATATTTAATGATACTAGCTGGAAAAAAAAAGACTTATTATTGGGGAGAAGGGTTTTCGTCAATCAAGTTGCAATGTTACTTCCGGTAATATTCCCCTCCATCTCCCTCACCCCCCCATTCCTCTAGGACTGAGTTATATAATGAATTCCTGGAACCACACTGGCTGGTTTAACATCGTTATTTACAAACTTCTAGGCAACTTTATTGCATGTTATCCAACTATTCTCACCGGGTGCCTCATACTGGTGGTCTTATGCCACATGATAAGAGATTGCAGCAAACTGACGCAAAATTAATACAAGAACAGACACAACTTGCCGAGAAAGCTGTTCCATTAAAAATTGTACAGGTGACTGAAATTGGATCATACAAACCAATGGTACATGCAGAAAGGAGATCATGCCATCGAAAAGAAAATGTATAAAATTGTTTCCTTTTTGAATATTCAAACAGACTAGTATTTCCCCTTATATATTTTCATAAAGAAAATAAAATTCTTCCAAATGAAACGTACTACGATTTTTGTATCTAGTGATGTATTCACAAAGGAATCAAAACAAATATTGTGTATCATATATAACCAAAAATGGCGGCACTTGAGGAGTAATGGTTATTTTTCTCAGATATGGATAAGGTGACCTGAGTTCAAATCCTGGTCGATACTGTTTGCTTTTCATATAGCGCCAATACCCTTGAAAAAAAAAACTAACTACTCTCCCGCAATGGATAAATAGTTGGGCAGACTAGGCTCTTTAACTTTGATATGGTGACCAGGAGGGAAAATTCAAACCAGTTAAACTCTGCTTGAACATTGACCTTGCGTCACATCTTGCTCTGGTCCTCTGTGACCTAAGGTGGGTGTACATTTCAGGGTCCCAACTACTGCTCGTGCATGTCCTCGCGGTGTAATTGTTAAAGCACTGGACTGCGGAATCGTAGTAAGGGAGTTCAAATTTCGGTCGCGCTATCACGTTCATTTTTGAATAAATACCCTTGGTAAAGGTATGAATAACCTTATACTCCCAGTTATAGGTTAAATAGTAGTAGTACTGTTTTTTAAAAGAATCGATTTAGCATTAAATAACCCATGATGGTTGATATGACATAAACAAACAAACAAGCAAACATCTAAAGATTCAATTGAAGATTATTCGTTATTCGATTGGACCGTGTGCGAAAAAAACAAAACAAAAAAAAAACAAAAAACAAAAAAAAAACAAAAAGAAGAAATGACACCAAAACTAATTTAACTGTACGATGAACACGATTTCCTAACCTCTAGGAATAAAATGACCCGAGAGAGTGTAACACGCTTTAAAATCAGTCAATAATCCCATGTTGATTCTAGAGTCTATCTACAGATACTACACTCTACTCTATGACGAAAAAGTCCATGTACGCGTTCAAAAATGTCTAAGCCACACACAGATTTTACAATTGTCGCACCCCTCCCACCTATGTATGGGCTTCACCTGCACAAAAATTAAGACAAATCTGAATTAATATATCTTGCTTTGATAGTGCGTTGCCGCAACAAAAATATTAAGCCATGGGGCTTTTTCCTGGTAGAGTTTTAGAGCTCTTTGCACCACCCTCGTATAATATATACATAAGTTTGACACACATATATATATATATATATATATATATATATATATATATATATATATATATATCTGGTGAAAACTTATATATATATATAAGTTTTCACCAGAGTGATACTAGTATTTTAAATGAAGAAGACTGTAGCGACTGCCAAGCAATTAACTTAACTCCCTTTTTTTTAGACATGTTCGTTTTTACGCTTCAACTGCTCTAGGCATATTATAATTATGCTAAATTGTATCTGCAAAAATATTATTCATGATGTATGAATAATATACGATTATCAGCAGACACAAGAGTATTGTAGTTACTATTTTCCTTCAAGGTTGATGTAGATATAATTCTAATGGAATATATTTTATTGAAATGAGTTATTATTATTATTATTATTATTATTATTATTATTATTATTATTATTATTTCTTTTTTTGCAAAAAGGCTTCGTTTTATTCTATTATCACGAATAATGTTCGGTTGAATTTTAAATGTCTTGAATTCAAGACAAAAATCATTTTACGTAGAAGTAGTGCTAAATGTATGATGGTTTAGTGATGGGTGGATTTTGGCCTTTGGCTTTGGTAAGGCAACTCATTTTGGAGAAGGAAATCATTTTACGTTGAAGTAGTGCTAAATATATGATGGTTAAGAGAAGGGTGACTTTGGCCTTTAGCTTTGGTAAGGCAACTCATTTTGGAGAAGGAAATCATTTTACGTTGAAGTAGTGCTAAATATATGATGGTTAAGAGAAGGGTGGACTTTGGCCTTTAGCTTTGGTAAGGCAACTCATTTTGGAGAAGGAAATCATTTTACGTTGAAGTAGTGTTAAATATATGAAAGGTCTTTCGTGAAGTTATGAAAGGATTCGAATCTTCGAGAAGGTATATTACGATAACAAATTTGCTGATAATAATTTTTATCAGCAGAAGGAAAAAAAAAAAAAAAACAACGACAGAAACACACACATACACACATTCATAAATTGGAGGCGCTCTTAAGGTATCGGTTATTATCGCTGAAATTAGAATCGGTGAACCGAGCTCACTCTAAACTATGTTGTTTGTGTTTGCGAGAAGAGCATAAATCCTTCTCCTTCTTCCTACTATGGGTAAATAGAAGGATAGACTATGGCCTTAAGCTTTGTTAAGACAACTCATCAAGGAGAAGGAAAACGTTTAATTCAAACGAGCTTTATTCAGCGTAAAAATTAGTTTTGCGTCACATCCTGCTTGAAGTGGAGGATTTTGGTTTAGTTTGGTTTGGTTTGGTTTTATGGCAGATCAAACCATTGTAGGCTATTTAATGTCAAGTTCATTTTTATACATAAACAGTTCTTTCTCAAACAATTCAATTTAGCATAAGTATACAATTTAGTTCTATTTCACCCATAGATAGGAGTTTATCAGGTGCTACAACTCCGGAGCAGAGTAGAGCTGAGATCGATGGGAATAAAGGTGTGCTCTGCATTCCCTAAATCTCTCGTTGGAGGAGACACACCCCTCTACAGAGATGCTGTCGGTATATTCAGCAGCCCAAGCCGACTGGGCCAGAAGAGGTGTAGGATAGATACACTCACACACAAACACACTCACCCACCCACACACACTATCACACACATACGTATATATATATATATATATATATATATTCTAGCGCGCTTATCTTGGTAGGAAATAGAATCGGTGAAACGATTTCAAATTCAGAACGAGACTATTTCATTTCAGTTCGTGCTAACACTTTTGGCGAACTTCCTTCCAACTATGAGTAAATACGGTAGACAGTTTTCTTTAGCTTTTATAATGTCATCATCATCATGTCGTGCCGCTAGCACGGATATCCCTGACCCTCTCTCACCACTTTTCCCTATCATTTATCGCCTCTAGCAGATCTTTTGGACTACATCTCGTATCCTCACAGCTGCTGTATGTATGTTCGAGCTGGTCGTCTTGCTTTTGCTCGGCCATATGCGGGGGTCCATAGGAGTATCACTTATGAGCTCGTCCTTGCTTTCCAGCAGTATTCTGCGAGTCTGGTAGGTCTAACTTGGATAGTTTTCGTGATGGGTGGCAGGTTGCCGTATAGTTGGTACCTTGTGGGGTGATCTCAATTAATGAAAATGCCATTACCACTTGCCCACGTTAGATGGCATCCAACAGATTCCAGTTTAAAGTCTGGGAGGTATTTCTGTATATTGGAGGTGAAATGGCAACGACATGGCATGTTTCAATGGTGACCAGTACCAAGTCAATTAATAATTGATGTCTGACTTTGTCATCGAATTAACACGTATCATCCAAAACAAAAACCTTGCCACCTCGGAACCGGATGTTAGGCTTTAATATTTTTTTGATTTTGGAAACCCAATCTTGGGGATAACCTCAATTTTCTATGAGTATCAATTAAAGTTTCTTGTTGGTCTCCTTAATGTGAGAGAATGTTTTCTGGCCTAATCAGAAATATTTATTTCTGTTGGATTTTTTCTCATAAACTTGAAGAAAATCTATTTAGCTCGGAACTCTAATACCTGACCTTTTGACATAGCCATTCCATTTACTATTTTGCTCATTATAGATGTCTACTCCAAAGAGATGCCATATATTTATACCCGCTACAACTTACACAATGAATAAAGTTTCATCATTAAATAACCCATGAGGTGTTGATATGCCGTTAAACATTGATCAAGCCAAACCAAAATTTTGCTGTCTATACAGACCAAACATTTTGGAGGTGCCCGTGATGTAATGGTTTTCGTCGTAGGAGATGGACACGGTGACACGAGTACAAATCTTGGACGAGACTGATTGCATTTCACATAGCACTAATACCCTTGGTAAAGGTATGAATCCAATTATTCTCCCTTCAGCTATGGGCAGACTATGTTCTTCAGCCTTGGTGAGGCAACTAGTCTAGGAGAAGGAAAACTCTGAATTCAAACCTATTAAACTCTGCTTAAATTAAAAATTTACCTTGTGTCATATCCTGTCCGAGCGGAGGGGTTGGTAAATATGATGCAGAACAAACTTTTCCTCATTCTTAAATTTTATTTTATTAAACCACAAGGTTGATTCTAATTAGACCTTATGAAAAAATTACTCTTACTAAAGTTACACCCCTCTTTCTGAAAACCAGGTTATTGGTAGGGAGGTGATCATCATGGTATACTGGTTAACGCAGCAAGTGAGTTCGAACTAATAACTTTGGAAAAGGCATGAACCCTTTTATGCCACCAGCTATGGTTTGAATCGCAACACTACTGCTCTTCTACTAGGATGTCTTTAGCATTAGATAACCCACGAAGGTTGGTACGCCATTAAAATAAGAAACCAAACTAAACAAGTTGAGAAATCGCCGTTTGATCTACTAAGGTACTGGAAATGGTGGTGGGGTGAAAACATGTAAGATCTCATTGAAGTAGACAGGTATAATAGACAGTCTTATTGCTTTCTCACAAAATGAAGGCTACCTCTTTGATTTCCCTCAAACTCAATTCCTAACCAGACCCATCGGGGAGAAGGAATCCTCGGGGTGTAGTGACCAAAATGCTGGACAGTACCATCCTAGTGATCAAGTTTGAACTCGAATCGAGCTCTTACGTTCTCTTCGGTCTCATAGGCTGGGAAAGTTATATCTCCCCTTATCACCTCCAGATACAGTTCAAATAGTACAACTAAGAGGTGCATACGATAAGTTTCAAGACTTTTTTTCGTATGGGCACTTTCATTGATAGTACACACATGAAACTCTACTCCCCTTCGAAGTAAACTCCTCCGGCTGTAATTCACTTGTTGTACCGTTCCAACAACTTCTGGAAGGCCCTCTGGAAGTCCTCGTGTGTCAGCGTGTCAATGACCTTCGTCACAGCCTCTTTCATCTCCTCACTTGTCTCATAACGACAGCAAGGTCTGGACTATAGGGAGGCTGAGGAACTATCTTGACGCCCATCTTGGTCAAATATTCTGTGACAAGGATGGAGTTGTGGACTGTTTCATTGTCCAGGTGGAAATGCCACTGACCCGATTTGAAGAGTGCAGGCTTCTTCCGACCGAATCTCTTCCTGAACTCCCTTAAAACCTCAACATAGTAACCCTAACCTTAACACAAACCCTTTGGCCAATCAACTCTGGTGTATTGACTTCCTTACTCCTCCTACACCTCTCATCATCCCTCACAGACTCCCTGCCTTCGTTGAATCTCTTATGCCTCTCTAAAACTGTTGCTCGATTCATGCAAGATGGTTGAAAAGCAGTCTGAAGCATTCCATTCGTTTCTGTGGCATTTTTTCCAAGTTTAAAACAGAATTTTATTTTATATCGTTCTTCTAAAGTGTCGGATTGCATTTTTAAAATTCACCTGCTGTGACAATCAGGCTTTACTAGGGTGCATTTCAATTCCTGCTGTAGCTGTTCATTTGAACCTGAAATCATAAAAAAATTAGTCAGTCATCTCATAAGATGTATAGCAATAACATAGTGAATTTTCAAGAGTCTACGAGAATTGTAAATGCCCATACGAAAAAAGTCTGGAAACTTACCGTATGCACCTCGTACTATTCTTCAACATTGATTGATTTCGCTTTAACTTACCCACGAAGGTTGATATGCTATTAAAACAAAGAAACCATATCAACACAAGCCAAAATCCATCAAGCTGAACATGTTTCTATACTGACACAAGTCGGCAGGGGATGAACAATAACCCAACTGCTTCTCTGGAGAGGGCTTAGACCTTCCCCTAACGAGTGTCTTGGATATGATATTAAAGAATTTCATGGTGAGGCTCCTGTAATCCTGGAATTTGGGGGAATGCGGAGTACTGCTTTCACTGCTACCACGTCCCGGTCCACTCGGTCCTGGAGTGGTGGCACCTGATACTGTCCTATCTATGGATCAAATAGAACTGTTTGACATTTAAACTGTGTACAAACAAATGGTTTACGCTAAATTGAATAGTTTTAAATGAAACTGTTTGATCATTGAACAGTGAGTAAATAAACGACTAATGTTTGATTAAATTATTAGTGATACATAGGAATGGAACCATTTAACATTGACTAATGATAAATTGAATTTTTAGCAGTAGAACTCTTCAATCATTTAACTGTGTGTATACAAAAGACTGATTGATTGAATTGTTGGTGATACATTGTAATATTTGGAAACATTTAACTTTCTTGACTTGTGTTCACAAGTCATATATTTAATATGTAAATGTATAAAGAGGATTTGACATTAAATATCCTTCAATGGTTGATATAGCATAAAAACCATACCAAACCAAACCAAACCAAACAAAACTATTCCAATACTCAGAATGTGTATCTCGGCTGACCTCTAGTGATAAAAAAAAAGAAACACGTGGAATCAAGTACCTTTACTCTTTAAGAAACAACTGAGATAACAATAACAACACGTATTCTTATATTCTTTTTTTATTCTGCATACAGCGAAAATTATTTTACAGCAATGCATAATTTGTATTCGTGTATGTACTTGTGTTAATTTGGATCCATATTGTGTAGACGATTTGGTAGGTTCGACACGCATGCGTAGATATAAGCGTATGAATAATAAAAACAATTAGGTGTACATAAGCAGGAATGCTTTTGCATGTTTGGGGCAATGTGTGTGTTTAGCACTAAATAGTGTGAAGTATTGTTCAGGCACGCATGCGCATTCGACTTGAAACAATGGCGCCACACTGTGTTCCTCTACCACTCTCACTGATTCCATTTGTTTAAGACTTGAACGCCTCGTCATTTCTACTTAACCTTCCGTCAGGTTTACTAAGGCCTCACTTAGCACTTAGCGTGGGGAAACGACAACACAGCTTTGGCAAATTCTACAATCCTTGAATTGAAGAAAAAAGAAAATTAAAAAAGAAGAAGAAGGAAGAAAATAATAATAAAGATAAAAAGAACGTAATTCTAAAGTAAAATGAAATAAATAAAACAGTTAAAAAACGAAAGAAAACGGTAAGAAAAGTAGAAAGAGATGTAGATGAGTGATTGATATGCGAGTAGAAAGAGAATTGATAAAAGAAAACGTCAGTGAAAAAAAGAGAAAAAATAGAGATGGTTACCTGAATGGCAAAACTCTGAAAGAGAAAATTATAACGGAAGTTGAGAGAATGAAAGGAAGTTGGGAGAAAAAGAAAAGAATTAAATTCAGATGTAAATAAAGAGAGTAAAAAAAAAATAATAGTGCAGAAGGAAAAATAGAAGTAAACATTGAAAAACTTGGGGCAAATGGACGCAGAAGTGATTGGAAAGAAAATTATGTTATATTTTAACAAAAGAAAGAAAGAAAGAAAGAAAGAAAGAACGGAAGGAAGGAAGAAAAGTTGAATACAAGAAGGAAAGAAGTCAAAAATAAAGAAAAACGAAAGAATCAAGTATTTCAAAGAAGGAAAAAAATAAAGCGAAAGAAAAAATAAAGGAAGAGAAAAATAATTAGCGAAAAATTAATAAAGGAAAAAGAAATGACTTGAAAAAGAAAAAAAAGCGTGCACAGAGTAGGAGAGAAGAAAGATTTGATGAAGAAAGAAAGAAAGAAAGAAAGAAAGAAAGAAAGAAAGAAAGAAATATTTTTTTTTTAAATAAGAAATATATAAAGAGTATATAAAGTCAAAAAAGAGGTGAACAAAGAAAGAGAGGAAAAGCAAAGAAAGAAAGAAAGAAAGAAAGAAAGAAAGAAAGAAAAAGAAAAATTTGTATAAAGAAAGAAAAAAAGGTAGAAAGGAAAAAAGATACAAAAAGTAAATTAAGAAAGAAGTAAAAAAAGAAAGAGACAAAAAGCGCAAATAAATAAAGAAATAAAAGAAAGAAAAACGAAAGAAACTTTGAAAGAAGAAAGATACAAAGCATAAATAAAGAAAGAAGAAAAAGTCAATGAAGTAAAAAAGAAAAAGGGCAAAGAAAGAAAGAAAGAAAGAAATCGTATAGGAAGGAAGGGTAAAGAAGTAAACAAAACAAAAGAGGAAAAAGAACGAAGAAAGGAAGAAAGAACGAAAGAAAAGAAAAAAGATACGAAGCGTAAATAAAGAAGATAGAAGAAAATAAAGAGAGAGAGGAAAACGATAGAGAAAGAAAAACAAAAAAGAAAGCAAGCAAGAAAGAGTATATAAAGAAAGAAAGAAAGAAAGAATGAAAGAAAGAAAGAAGGAATATCATAAAGGAAGAAAAGAAAAAGAAAGAAAGAAAGAAAGAAAGAGAGAAAATTTGTAGAAAAAAAAAGAAAAAAAAAGGAAGAAAGATTCAAAACGTGAATATAGATGGAAGAAATAAGTAAATAAAGTTAGAGAGGGAAAAGGCAAAGAAAGAAAGAAAGAAAGAAAGAAAGAAAGAAAGAAAGAAAGAAAAAGTATATGAAGGAAGCGTAAATAAGTAAACAAGAATGAGAGGAAAAAGGACAAAGAAAGAGAGGAAAAAGGACAAAGAAAGAAAGAAAATGTTTATAGAGAAGAAAAAAGAAATGACGAAAGATACAAAGAGTAAATAATGAAAGAAGAAAAAAGTAAAGAAAGAAGCAGACGATAAAGACAGAAAGAAAGACAGAAAGAAAGAAAGAAAGAAAGAAATAATGAAGGAAGCGTAAATAAGTAAACAAGAATGAGAGGAAAAAGGACAAAGAAAGAGAGGAAAAAGGACAAAGAAAGAAAGAAAATGTTTATAGAGAAGAAAAAAGAAATGACGAAAGATACAAAGAGTAAATAATGAAAGAAGAAAGAAGTAAAGAAAGAAGCAGACGATAAAGACAGAAAGAAAGACAGAAAGAAAGAAAGAAAACAAAAAAAGTAACGAAGGAACTTTTGATAGAATCGAACAGTTGAATAGAGTCACAACGCATTCAGGAAAGCTCAAAAGATGTGACAATAATGATTTAAGGAAGGAAAAAACAAAACATGGAATTTCAAATGGAAGCTGAGAAGGAAATCTGAAAGCTGGAAGGAAAAAGACGCGGTAACTCAAATAACGAAAAAGAAAAAAAAAAACGAAAAGAAAAAATTAACAAAAAAGCAAAAAGAAAAAAATTAAGGAAAACAACAGAAAGTTCAAGATATCGATGATTTTTCACTTCTTAAAAAGTTGTTGTTATTATTTTTATCATTATTATTATTATTATTATTTTTGCTACTGCTGCTGCAGCTGCTGTTGCTTTTGTTGTTGCCTTGTGTCAGAAGATTTTAATTGCAGTATTTTATTTTGTGAGAGGGCATAAAGAGTAAATGGCTACTAATGACAAAGCAGAAATAATAATCATTTTTAAAGGACTTTTTAAAAAAAAAAAAATCTGTATTACATTTCATTAAAGCGCATGCGCAAAGAAATCCACGCATGCGTCAACCTTCACACTAGAAATTGTCTCCTGATGCATATCCTTGCTAGTTAATGTGCACACAGCCAGCACAATGTGTCTGCGCGCGCGCGCGTGAGAGAGAGAGAGAGAGAGAGAGAGAGAGAGAGAGAGAGAGAGAGAGAGAGAGACAGTTTGTGTGGGAGTTGAAATTTACGTGGAGGCCTCGTGTTTAAATGGCATCTGTCGAAAAAGGTATATTTAAATATTCTCGGATTGTTTACGCCATCAAATAATATTTATCTTGCGACAAAGAAAAGCATAAAGCATCATTAAGGAGATGGGGTTGTAAATTCAAACTAAAATTAAATAGGCGGAGGAAAAAAGAAAAAAAAAAGGAATCCCGAGAGAAAGAATAAGTTGTTGGTAGCTTAGTATGTTTGTTTTACGCCATGTCAGTCGTCGTCATAGTTTTCCTGACTAATTCTGTTCAACAATTAAGGTCGTCCATTATATGTAGATGGTACAACAACAATGTCTCTTGACAATCATTTTAAACAGCTAAACACTTCATCCTTCGTTACAGTATGAATAGTTTAAGAGCCAATCTATTAATAAAGTTTACATTAAAACCTTCACACAATTCATACTTCGTTGCAATAAGAATTTTTTAAGAGCCAATCTATCATTATTATAGCGCAGTGGATAAGGCGTATTGAGTGCTTCTGAGTAAGATCATCTCTAAGTTGCAGGTTCAATCCCAACAACAGTTAAAACTAAGGAGGAATACTTACAATAACTTAACACTTGTACCCGTTTATGGTTAACTGAATTGGAACAGTAGTTCAAAAAAGGGTCCAGTTCAATATTTTGTTTGGACTCCGGAATTCGACATGAAATGCCTGAAGAAAAAAAAGCCGAAAGATATATCATCCGAAACATTGTGATTATTACAACAAAAATGAGGTTAATAGTCCGAATATTCTAAGTAATAACAATTATCAACTTTCATCTCTGAAATTTAGACCGAAACTAATAATAATATTCAGAATAGAAAATGTTGGTTATGGGATGATAGAGATAAAATGATTAAAGATATAAAAATGCAGCAAAAAGAGGATGAGACTAGACATGACCGGATAAGGAAGGTGATCCACTGGGAATTATGTTAAAAATTTAAATTTGACAAAGCTTCCAGATGGTATATACACAAACCAGAATCTCTCCTCAAAAATAAGACGCACACAATTCTCAGGTATTTTAAGGAACAAACAGATTACCGAATTCCAGCAATAAAATCCAGACCTAGAGATATTTAACAACAAAAAAAGATAACTGCTTTAATAGTGAACTTTGACGTTCCGGCTGACCACAGAATGAAAATCAAAGAAAACGAAAAAATATACTAGTACGTAGATCTTGCCAGAGAAGAAAAATAACCCAACGGAACATGAATCTGTCTGATTTTATTTCTTAAATAAAAACATTACATTTTTGTTTAAGTAGGCACAAAGCCTGAAACGTTTTGAGGGAAGAGGGAACGGAATAAAACTAAGTAAACTGTGCAATACAATAGTTTTTCTGTAAAGCCCAAACTAGTCCCAATCATCTTCAATCGCTCTTGACAATAAATCCATTCTTAAGTCACCTAATGCACAAACAGTCACCAAAATGCCTCATTCACTCTATGGAAAGAAGATCTACTTAAAATCCCGATGCGGTGAGATGACATATATACAATTGAAAAACAGCATGATAGGGGATTGGAGAAAAAAAAGCCCCCTAGAGAACATAAAATAATCCTCGTTTGGTTTCCCTCCCATTCCCGCTCTGTGATGTGGAGGGCCGACTGTTTTCCAGTCTCAAGGATAGACCGAAAACAAGCTAGCTGTCCCTATAGGGGAAGGGGCCTATCCTAATCGGGATAAAAGAAAGACATAAGGGGAAGGGAGCGGCCGGGAAATAGGACAATATGGAATACACTAATGTGCTTTCGAGATCCTCAAAAAGACGGGCTGGCAAGTGATTAGGGAAGAAAAAAGAACAGGTTATGGGGAGGATCTTGCGAATCTAACAGCGAGCTGAAGGGAAATATGATACCTCTCAAACAACTAACAAGGGGGTCGGGAAGACTAGAGAAAGCGTAAGATCCTACTTACCAGGTGTGGGGTCCCGAAGGACCCGGACCGTCGTCGCTATGCGCAGGAAGAGGAGGGAAGGATGACTCCGACGTTGCCCACTTTCGTACGACCAGGTTCGCAGCATACACCCACCTTTTGTCGAATGTAATGTGGTCCAAGCGTTCTCTATCTATCAATGATACTATATGTAATCGATTCCCTTGTAAAGATCCCCCAAAACTTAGTTAAAGAGCTAGAGGAGTTGGAAATTGGAGGACGTGTGGAGACCATTCAACTGATAGTATTGCTGAGGTCGACCCGAATACTGAGAAGAGTCCTGGAGAACAGAAGAGATTTGCTCAAACACAGACTTCAGTGAAAGACCATCAGCTTATGCTAGTGGGGAAAATTCGCAAAGTGTAATATATTTATACGTAATAGATAAAGATGAAAAATATAAAGATGAAACGTTTAATCACATAGAAAGTGAATGCAGCATACTAACACAAAACGAATGCAAGAGAAGGCACAACTGGGAAAGAAAGGTGATCTCCTCGGAAGAGATAAAATTTCGCCCATGCGACCAAACTGTACATGCAGAAATCAGAATCTGTCATTGAAAATGAAATGCATAAAATTATTTAGGATTTTGGGTTATACAAATTTAATAACCCCTTCGAATGAGCGAGATGTGACACAAGAGCAATTTTGAAAGCGGAATATGCCATACTAGAATTCGTAGTGTTTCGCCTAGACCTGGTGCCAAACTAAGGGTAAAGAGCCTAGACTTTCCTACTATTTAGCTATAGTATTTAGCTATATTCATACCTTTCTCGAGTGTATTAGGACAAAGCGAAATGCAAACAGGCTCGTTCATGATTTAAACTCGGATCGCCGTGTCAATTTCCCATACATACAACCATTACATCCAGAGTGTTGGTCTAATGAGTAAATTGTTCACCAATGATCCTGGAGACCGGAGTTCAATCCCTGGTTGAGTCATACCAAAGACTCCAAAATAGTACATGATGCCTCTTTGCTTAACATTCAGCATTATAAGTTATGGATCAAGGGTAAAGTGGTGCAATTCAGGGAATGGCGTAGCGCCTTCCCCAACTCCTCGGTGCAGTATCTATTGAAAAGGGAGTCTTCAGTTCACCCTCGACTAAAGTTGTCAACTTAATTACTTTTTACACCCAGAGCGAGCACTTGATATTTTGGTATATCAACGGATAACTTAATCATTGCCAGAATAGGAGACCATAAAAAGAACTTGTCATCCAATAGGTTTTGTTGTTCTCGTGGATGACACAGTGAAAATGAAAGAAAGCGAAAAGATAGACAAATACTTACACATTGTCAGAGAAGGAAAAGAGATACCCATTGTCCGTGTTGCCATTAGAATGGTAAAAACATTCTTTGAAACCGGAATTGGAAAACAGGGGATGAATCAAAACCATTCTGACCACAGCATTGATAAGATCGACTTGAATGCACAGAAAAGTACAGAAAACCTAAGGTGAACATGCGAGGGATGATGATATCAATTGAAGTTGATTAGCTTGGAAGTGCCTCCCAAAGATTGGAAAGGGAATTGGGACAGTTTGGGATCGGAGGACTAAAGCATTCTTGAGTACTGAGATGAGTCTGAGGGATCTGAGGAGAGTTGGTGTCACTCGGACTCCTGTTGTTGTATAGCCACATAATGCATATGCATGCAGAAGCATATTCAACACAATAAAGACGCGCGGACAGTTCTTTATAAAAATATACCTCTCACTTTATTGAAAGGGTTGTGTGAGAGAGGGAGTTGGACTGAACAGAACTGCAACATATTGACCCCCACTCTTATGGCAATAACAGCATTTCTTTCCCGTTCTCCTGGGCTGCTCAACCGGAGGCCTGGGGGCCCAGCCTCTGCTGGGACATGTCCTCATTCCAGCATCTTCTCTCCAACTCATCTGAGGCTCTGAACTCTGACTGCTCAATCGGGGGTCCTGATAAATAATTTGATGTATTTCAGCTGGGTGCTGGTTCTCTCTACAGCATCTTATCTCTAACTAAGACGAAATTCCTGTGCACTGATTTATATTATTGCTTTACGCCCACTCAATTCAACCCGTCAAAGTCAAGGTTATCCCCTGACATCCTCGACCGGATGCACCAGTTATTTACATAGGTGCATTTCTTATTTTGAAAGCTTGGCCGGGTCGGAGGTCAATATACAACACAGTGAAAGCACACAAGATTATACTGGTGGGAATAGTTCGAAAGGAGTGGTACACTACTACTATCACCAACAACACTAGGGTGCATCAGGTGGTGTACTTGTTAACAAGCTAGATTAGCCAATCTTCACGAGTGAGTTTGAGTCTCATAGCAGGCCCATTCATATGGCCTTGTGCGATATCTATGCAGAAGGCTTAGTAAATTACTACTATCACAGCAACTACTCCAACAACAATTACTACCATCATCAATAATAATAATAATAATAATGATAACAAGAAGAAGAAGAAGAAGATGAGCTCTGTGGGCGTTTTAAACAACTAATAAAAGCATCTCACACGACAAAACATGGACATGGCTAAGAAAAGGAAACCTTAAGAGAGAAACAGAATCTCTCTTAATAGCAGCGCTAATAAATGCTATAAGAACCAATTATATCAAGGCGAGAATAGATAAGACTCAACAAAATAGAAAATGTAGGCTATGCAGTGACAGAGATGAAACCATCTATCACATAATAAGTGAATGCAGCAAATTAGCACAGAATGAGTACAAGACTTGACACAACTGGGTGGGCAAGGTGATCCACTGGGAAATGTGCCAGAAATTTAAATTTGACCATACCAACAAATGGTATATGCACAACCCAGCACCAGTCCTGGTAAAGGACACACATAAACTCCTGTGGGACTTTGACATACACACAGATCACCAAATCTCGGCCAGAAAACCAGACCTTATAATAATCACCAAAAAAAAACAAAAAAAAAACAAGAGAATTTGCTGTCTCGGCTGACCACAGAATAAAACTGAAATAATGAGAAAAAAAGGATAAGTACCTCGACCTTGCTAGAGAATTGAAAAAGCTGAGGAACATGGAGGTGACAATTTTACCAATTGTGACTGGTGATTTTGGCACAATAACTAAAGGATTATTAAAAGGCCTGGATGACTTGGTAGTTGGCGGACGGGTTGAGACTATCCAAATTACAGCATTACTGAGAACGGCCAGAATACTTAGAAGAGTCTTGGAGACTTGAGGAGACTTGCTGTCACTCAAACTCCATTGAAAGACCATCAGTTAATACTGATGGGGAAAACTATAGAACAAGAACAAGAACAAGAAGGAAATAAGTTCAGAAAAATGGGAAAAGGATACTCCAGATAAGGTTTAAAAACAAGAAACCAGCTCAGATGGACAGACACAGGGTATCTCGAAAGCAAAAAGAACAGTCTTATTATATGGTTCTGTTAAAAGCATTGGAATCAATTATCTGAAGTGATTGACCAGGGCTTTTAAACTGCTTAATAATCTACTGGTAAAGCTAACATGACACATCATTTTCAACATATATCACCGAAGAGAGTTTTTAAAACTATCTAAGTAACGTTTGAAAACAGAAAAGTGTGGAGGGGTTCTTTACTCGTGTTGATCTGTTTAAGTTTTTATAAATAATGGTCATTAGATAAACGTAAATCAGATTTAACAATAAATCGATTACAACTCCATCAGCAGATGTGGGCACCTCTGGTGGTGTAACGGTTTGCAAGCTAGACTAGCGAACCTGTACGAGTGAGTTCGAGTCTCATTGGGTGCCCCATTCATTCGGCCTTGTGCCAAATCGAAGCAAAGAGCTTTGTAAATTAACTCCATCAGAAGATGTGATACGTTTTTCTTCTAAAAACGACGAATTCTGGACAAGTTTGACTTCGCTCTTATTGCGTTGAGAAAGGCACGAATCTACTGTTCTCCCTATTGTTATAGAAAAATAGTTAAGTAGACTGGGTTCTTTATGTTTATATATATATATATAAATATATAAAAGATAGATAGAGAGAGAGAGAGAGAGAATTGATAAACAAGGTGATCCAAAAAGACTTTAATGAAAAAGAAAGTCACGCTATAACTTTTAGGTTATAACTAACGAACATCAGGACTAGTTTGGTTTGTTTGGTTTGTTTGGTTTTATGGCATATCAACCTTTGTAGGTTATTTAAGACAAATCCATTTTTCCGTAAATAATCTGTTCTATTGAAAAAAAAATCTGTTCTATTAGCATAAGTACACAGTTTAATTGTCAAAAACATTTCCATTTCAAACTATTTAAGCAGTTATATGTAATAATTCTGTTAAGAGTAAATACAGTTTTAATGTCGAAAAACAGTTCTATTTGAAATAATTCAGTTAAGCATAAGCACGCAGTTTAAGTTGGTTTTGGTTTGTTGGGTTTTATGGCATATCAACCTTTGTAGGTTATTTAACGCCAAATCCATTTTTATGTGAATAATCTGTTCTATTTATAACAATTCAGTTTAGCATAATACACAGTTTGTTAAAAACATTTCCATTTCAAACTATTCAAGCCGTTATATGTAATAATTCAGTTAAGTGTAAATACAGTTTTAATGTCAAAAACAGTTTTATTTCAAATAATTCAGTTAAGCATAAACACGTAGTTTAAATGTAAGTACGGTTTAATTGTCAAAAACATATCTATTTCAAGCTATTCAGTTTACTCTCAAACAATTCATTTTAGCATAAGTATGCTGTTAGTTCTATTTAACCCATAGATAGGGCCCTATCAGGTGCTACATCACCGGGCCAGAGTGGACCTGGGAGCAATCGCAATGAAGGGGTACTCCGCATTCCCCAAAGCTCCAGCACTGCTGGAAACTCACCATCAGATTGCTTAGTGTCATATCCAGGACACTCGTTTTTTTTGGGGGGGGCAGTGTAT
The DNA here is from genome assembly GCA_963585895.1 of Sepioteuthis lessoniana. Classification (NCBI taxonomy): domain Eukaryota; kingdom Metazoa; phylum Mollusca; class Cephalopoda; order Myopsida; family Loliginidae; genus Sepioteuthis; species Sepioteuthis lessoniana. Next base: position 22,596,048 of record OY757917.1, on the reverse strand, counting down.
TCTACAGCCCCAGCTGACTGGGCAATACACAGAGTTAGACGTCAAAAACAGTTCTATTTTAAACAATTAAGTTTAGCATAAATACGCAGTTTAAATGCAAAAATCAATATACTGAAAGAAGCACGGTTTAGTTTTATTTAACCCATAGATAGGACCCTTATCAGGTGCTACCACTCCGGGCCAGAGTGGACCTGGGAGCGATGGCAATGAAGGGGTACACCGCATTCCCCAAATCTCCAGCACTGCTGGAACCTCACCATCAGATTGTTTAGTGTCATATCCAGGACACTCGGTGGGGGGGGGTCTTACCCCTCTGCAGAGAAGCAGTCGGTGTATTCTACAGCCCCAACCGACTGGGCAAACATCAGGACTAGGATGATATCTAGTCAAATTAAATCACCGAAGGATGTTTAATGAAATATATATATATATATATATATATATATATATGTGTGTGTGTGTGTGTATATAACTAAAGTTGGCAGCCGTAATCGACAGCGACCCGAGGGATCCTTTTTCAATAGCTACAACACCGAGGTGTTGGGGAAGGTGCTACTCTTTTCCCTGGATTGCTCCACTTTACCCTTGACCTCTACCTTATGATGTTGAGCATTAAACAAGGCAACATCATGTACCATGTTTTTTAGTCTTTATATATATATATATATATATATATATATATATATATATATATATATATATATAAAGAAGTTTCGTCTATTTTATTATGTACATGTCGAGTTATAACTCAGAGAATAGTCTTCATTAAGAACTAATATCAGGCATACACTTTAATAAGAAAAAGAACGAAATTTTATTTTTTGTTTTTTTCGGATTAAATAATTCAACAATTAAAAAAAATTAATATTTGTAGAACTCTTCACAGTTCTTCATAAGCAATTACGAATCTTCAAATGAATTTTTAAATTTTTGGAGTACCAGGAAAAGAAAAACACAAAAAAAGATCGTGAAAATTTTTCATTCCAAGGGTTAACTTTTTAAAAATATGCAATTTTAAAAGTAACTATTTTGAATATAAATAAAATTACACCGAAAAACAAAGAAAAAATTGTATTATGAAACATTTTTGATCTTTGATTATTAGCTTTTAAAAAGAATTATTTTTCTGCTGGTAATTATTGTACCGACCAAAAACTTTACATTTTAAATAATTCAAAAAGGAAATATAAAAAAAATGAACGAAGTATTATTTATCGATAACTAAGAAGCTGCATTTTTGAACCAATTGTTTTAATATTTCTTAGAAAAAATTTATTCATTTTTAATCAGTGTAAACTCAGAAACCGATTTTTAAGAAAAAAGCTACTTATAGCATAAATTGGATGACTTGAAAATTAGAGGACGAGTGGAGACTATGCAAAGCACGGTTGAGATTGACTAGAATACTGAGAAGAGTCCTGCAGACGTGAAGAGACTTGCTGTCACTCAGACTCCAGTAGAAAACCATCAGCTGAAGCGGATGTGAAAACCTCTCAAAAGAGTGAATTGTTTGAATTTACCGCGCCAAACTCAATAATTTAACAGCATATAGAATAGACTTTAGATTCTGCCCCTTCTCCCACTTCAAGTACTCCCGTTTATTTCCATTTAATGTATAAAACCCTCTTCAAGCACTCACGAACAAAAAAAAATCGCAAAAATCGTATTTTCGAATGGAATCTTCGAGAATCAGGTGTCATGTAATTCTTAGGAAAGATATAAGAGAAACCCCCAACTTCTTTTACTTAGTAACTTGCAAATATCTGAAGGGGTACACAGACTAAATAATTCTTCAGAAACGCTCGTCGGGGAAAGAGGTTTGTACAAATTGCTCTTTTAATAAAAACACTTGATTTTCAGTGACTTGTCAAATCTTTTGGTGAATTATTGTATTTTTTTAACTGAAGGGTGTTACTAATAAGCTAAATGATTTTACCAGATGCAATTATCCCGATTTGTTTAAATTTGCCTCGTCACCCTCTATATTGCGCAACGACTTTCTCAATTGATAGATGTTTTTGCCTCGTATTTCACCGGAAAATAATCTGAAACCTCATGTAAAAGAATATCACAAGCCCATTTAGAATTAGTGCGAGTATAAGAAAGATATAACCATAAAGGTGACATGGAAAACCTTTAAGTAGTCCACTGTTTTAGCTTGGGAAGTAAAACATAAGAATAGCAGGACAACGGACTTTAACTAAGTTAAAACTTAGGGTTATATATACTTCCGCTTTTTTTTGTGACCCACTGTTTATGAACTGTCAATATGACTGTTCTCGTGTACCATATTCACAATTAACGCTATATGCGAAATGGACATATAATGTTCATAACGATAGAACATATAAAGAACATAGGAATCTCGGAATTCGAAAACACGTAACGATTTCTTGCTCAGGTACGAAACCTTTTTATTAACTTTGAGTTAAAGGTTTCGACGTAAGTTGGAGAGACACAATCTTCTATGCTGTCTTATTCATTTGGCCCCCATCTCGAGCGGACCCCCATAGGGCGCAATTTCGCCTCGCGCCTGCAAGCTGCAAAAGTCGATCATTCTCGTTTGGCGTCTAGTACCCGACTCATTCTCTCTTCAAATTCTCACACAAACCTCCGCGCGCTTCCAGTGCGTGATGTCACCCGCACCCTGTCACTTCGGTTCGTTTCGGACTATTATGACATCTGAGTGACACCTCCATCCGCCCGCGCGCGCCCGCGTCAACCCCTGCCTCAATGTTGCACCTAACTAACCCATGTGCTGAGCCGAGAGGTTCTCAGCCTAACTAAACTCAAAGGCATGAACCGAAATCCCAAGGCTATTCCATAACACTCGGTCACATCTGGGTTAGGTGTGCAGATCAAAAACAACCCTTGCCGATCAAGTTAGAACAATAATAAAAAAGGGTGGTTTTCTGACCTTGAAATACTAGAAATACACCAGAAAACACAAATACAAGACGATACAATTCCAAACACATCAAGTGGCACCAACCAAAAACAACATATCAGAAATGAACTGCCAAATCTTGAAAATGAAAACGCCACAGTACCGAGTAACCCTGCAGAAACACTATCACAAGAACAACAGACAAATCTAGAAAATCTAAAAAGAATTATGAAGTGTGAAAAAACTACCCTTCCAACATTAAGAAACATAGAATGGAGAACACTTAAAACAGAAACAAACAAAATAAATCAAATACTACCTTACATATCTACAAATAATATAATAGAGTTAAATGAACTAATCTATGCATGGGTGAAATTAGTGTGCGAGATAATTGGGGTCCCCTCAAAAAGCACGAAGAAACAGTCAAAACTAGGATGGGAAATTCGGCTGGAAACGCAGATAAAAAATCCACTACAACAGGCCAAAATGGTAGAACAAAAAGATCCTGGAATATGTGAGAACCGAATGCAAAAGACAACACGAGAAAAAATAACAGTACAACTTGAGAAAATAAACAAGTAAGTTCTGGTGAAAGAAGGGAGATTAAAGAGATATCAAAAAAAGGGTAAAACAATACAGATAAAACAGGACATTCCAAAAACAACGAAAGAAACTTCTATCAACAACTGAGAGGGCATGAAATAAAAACATACCAATAACCTGACGCCAAAGAAACTATTTTGGACAAAAATATGGCAACCGAAAAAGCATAACGAAAAGGCTTAATGGATAAACAATATGACAAGAGAACTAGAACGACTCGAAGAAGGCCCGAAAGCGGAAATACACATCGAACTACTAAAAAATACACTAAAATGATATCAAACGCCAGAACGTGATGGAATATTTGGATCCTGGTTCAAGAAATTCACCACCATTCACGACAGACTAGCACTAAAAATGAACTGATGGCTGGATGACCAAATGAAAAACCACATTAATCCAAAAAAACCCAAGCAAAGGAACTGCTCCAAAAAATTATAGATCCATAACTTGCTTACCGATGATGTGGAAAATATTAACAGCACAAATAAGGGGAGAGATATACTACACGCTAACAAGCCGCGGATTATTCCCTGGCGAACCAAAAGGATGCAGCAAATGATCCAGAGGCACTGCAGAGTTACTCAACATAGATCAACACACCGTAAATGAAAGCAAGAACAAATGGAAAAATCTAGCTATGGCCTGGATAGACACCAAAAATGGATATGATATAGTTCCGCAAAGCTGGATATTAAACTGTCTCAAAATGTACAAAATATCACACAAAGTCATAAACTACCTAATGTACACGGATGGCATCAAACTATTTGCAAAAATGAAAAAGAACTGGAAACACTGATCCACACATTTAGAATGTACAGTCGAAACATAGGAATGGAATTTGGCATTGAAAAATGCGCCCTGCTAATAATGAAAAATGTCAAATGACATAGGACTGACGGAATGGAACTACCAAATCAAAACAAGATCAGAACGCTTGCAGAAAACGAGACTTACAAATACCTAGGAATCTTGGAGGTTGACAACATCAAACAAGTGGAAATTAAAGACAAAATTCAAAAAGAATATCTCACGAGAACTAGAAAACTAATCGAGACAAAGTTCTCTTGCAGAAACCTTATCAATGGAATAAATACTTAGGCTGTACACCTCGTTATATACGCGGGGCCCTTTCACAAGTGGAACAGAGATGAACTTAGACAAATGGAACAAAGAAGGAGAAAACTATTGACCACGCACAAGGCATTACATCCTAGAGACGACATTGACAGACTATATGTACCAAGAAAAGAGGAATGAAGAGGACTTGCCAGCATAGAAGACAGCGAGGACGAATTGATACAACGACTCAAAGACTACATAGAAAAACACGAACAAGGACTGATTATGGCCATCATAAGCAATATTGACAACACGATAGATAAAAGATTGACAATAACTAGAAAACAAAAATGGGGAAAAACAACTCTGAGGGCGTTTTAAACGACTAATAAACAACTTCTCACACCAGAAAACCTGGACATGCCAAAGAAAAGGACACTTTAAGAGAGAAACAGGATATCTCCTAATGGCAGCACAAAATAGTTCCCTAAGAACCAATCATATCAAGGTGAGGATAGATAAGATGCAACAAAATAGCAAATGTAGGTTATGCAGTAACTGAGATGAAACTATCAATCACATAATAAGCGAATGCAGCAAATTGGCAAAGAAAGAGTATAAGGCTAGACACGACTGGGTGGGCAAGGTTATCCACTGGGAAATGTACAAGAAATTTAAATTTGACCATGCCAACAAAGGGTATATGTACAAACTAGCACCTGTCCTAGAAAATGACACACGTAAACTCCCATGGGAGTTTGACATACAAACGGATCACCTAATCTCGGCCAGAAGACCAGACGTTAAAATAGTCAAAAAAAACCAAAAAAAACAGAAAATCTGCAAAAGTTTTGACTTTGCTGTCCCAGCAGACCACAGAATAGAACTGAAATGATGTGAAAGGAGATATAAGTACCTCGACCTTGCTAGAGAATTGAAAAAAAACTCTGGAACATGAAGGTGACAATTATACCAATGGTGATTGGTACTTTTGGCATGGTAACTAAAGGTTTATTAAAGGGACTGAAGGATTTCGAAGTTGGCGGTTGAGTGTAGACCATCCAAACAATATCATTATTGAAGACGGCCAGAATACTGAGAAGAGTCCTGGAGACTTGAGGAGACTTAGTGTAACTTAATCTCCAGTGAAAGACCCTCAGCTGACGCTGATGTGAAAAACTCTAATGAGTACATAATAATGATAATAATTGCGAGAATAGATAAGACGCAACAAAATTGCAAATGTAGGTTATGCAGTGACAGAAATGAAACCATCAATCACATAATAAGCGAATGCAGCAAATTAGTGCAAAAAGAGACATGACTGGGTGGGCAATGTGATTCACTGGAAGATGTGGAAGAAATTTAAATATGACCGTACGAACAAATGGCATTTGTACAACCCAGCAGCTGTCCTAGAAAATGACACACATAAACTCCTATGGGACTTAGACATACAAATGGAACAACTAACCTCGGCCAGAAAACCAGATCTTATAATAATAATAAAAAAAAGGAAATTTGCAAAATTGTCGACTTTGCTGTCCCGGCTGACCACAGAATAAAACTGAAATAGTGTAAAAAGAAGGATAAGTACCTGGACCTTGCTAGAGAATTGAAAAAAACTATGAAAAATAAAGGTAACAATTATACCAATTGTGATTGGCGATTTTGGTACAGTAACTAAGAGATTAATTAAGGGACTAGAGAAATTGGAAGTTGGCGGACAAGTGGAGACCATCCAAACTACAGCATTATTGAGAACGTCCCAAATACTGAAAAGAGTCCTGGAGACTTCAGGAGACTTGCTGTCATTTAAACTTTAGTGAAAGACCATCAGCTGACGTTGATGTGAAAAACTATAATGAGTAAATAATAATAATAATAATAAACTTGCAAAATTGTGGATTTTACTGCCCCGGCTGACCATAGAATAAAATTCAAAGAAAGTGAAAAAAGGATATATACCTCGACTTTACTAGGGAACTGAATAACCTGTGTGACATGAAAGTGACGTTTATACAAATTAAAATTCGTGCTTTTAGTACAGTCACCAAAGGATTGATACAAGGAATGGAGGACTTGGAAAAAAGGGGATGAGTGGAGACCATCCAAAATACAGCAGTAGTGAGATCGGCCAGAATATTGAGAAGAGTCCTAGAGACTTTAGGAAACTTGCTGTCATTCAGACTCTAGTGAAAGACCATCAGCTACCGCTGATGAAAAAAAAACAAAAAACAACAAAACTCTCGCAGTGTAATATTAATAACAATGATAAAAATAATAACAATCCCTTGTAATCGATAAGTAATTCTTCTTAATACAAATAATTTGTACAGTTATATAGTATTCCTATATAATAAAAAAAACTCTCTTTGCCGCCTAGAGATGAGGCTGTAACAAGTACTAGAACTTCGAATCCAAACAGACCTGGAAGAAATGACAAAGAAGCAGTAGTCCACAATCCTTAAAACTCCCGAAATTGAACCCAACCGCCGGATGCTGTCTGATGTCATACTCATGACTCCTATTTATTTGAGTAGTCTTAGCTCTCACTATCGTAGGCAGACGGACAATTCTAAGCAAGGCTTCAGAATCATAGGTATAGTCAGTGGTCAGGAATTAATGCATACCATATTGACAGACAGGCTAGGCTTTTCGCGCTTAGAATTCTGTATATTTTAAGCTTGAGTAAGATCTTCCAAATTCTAAAGATTTTCTGCAGTTAGTTGTTCAGAAAATAATCTGATTTCTTTTCTTTTTCGGTTTCTGTGATGATCTGTCTAAGCTGTCAATCTTCCCAACATATTGACTCAATCCGATCAACTTAGCTACTTTGGGGGCACAGATCCTCTGATACTGGATCAGTAATCGAACGCCATTGATTGGCATCGATATCGCTGGTCGAAAGGGCACAACCCATAAAGCCTCGAGAGGGAAATACGTTCACCGTTAGTTCCAATCCAAAAACTTTAACGATGCTGTTCTGTATGGATTATTTTTGTTTTTATTTATTTTCGTTTTATTTTTTTATTTTCCCGATAGAATTCAACTTCCGTTACTGAACGTGACGTGTAACGGGACGATGTCATCAAGACTAAAATCGTTCTTTCGTATTGTTTGTTGAATTACTGACCAGATTTTCGGGACAAAAGATGAATAAAGCCGAGAGCTTAAAATGAATTTTTTTATGGCTTGGCTTTGGTTTTTTCTAACAACTTTTATCTATCTATCTATCTATTCATCTATCTATCTATCTCAACCAATTCATGAATATCTATATTCCTTTCTTTCGAATCTTCATTTCGTTACCTTCTTTCCTTTCATTTTACGAAACTTACTTCCGTGTTATTTTCATTATTCTTTCTTTCTTTCTTTCTTTCTTTCTTTCTTTCTTAACGTTCTTCTTCCTCATCTGAAATATTCTTTCTTTCTTTCTTTCTTAACGTTCTTCTTCATACTCTGAAATTTTGTTTGTTTGTTTGTTTCTTTCTTTCTTTAATTCTTTCTTTCTTTTTTTCTTTCTTTCTATTTCCTTATCTTTCTTTCTTTCGTTTTACTTAACGTTCTTCCCCCAATCTGAAATATTATTTCTTCTTTCTTTCTTTCTTTCTTTCTTTCTTTCTTTCTTTCTTGTTTATGTATGTTTCCTTATCTTTCTTTCTTACGTTTTACTTCACGTCCTTTCACCTAATCTGAAATATTTCTCCTTTCTTTCTTTCTTGTTTATTTTTGCTTATCTTTTTTTCTTTTGTTTTACTTAACTTTCATCTTCATTGCATTAAATATTCTTTCATTCTTTCTTTCTTTTTAGTTTTCATTATTCACTTTCCACCTTGCGCAATTTCTTTCCATTTTTCTAAACCCCATCAATTTCTCTTTGAGAACGCTTTATTTACTCTAATTTTCTTCATTTTCTTCCCTTTATTATCTCTCTCTCTCTCTCTCTCTCTCTCTCTCTTCTTACACAATTCCTTTTTGTTAACTTTCTTTTTCCTTTGATTCTCCAGTTAAATCGTCCCTTTGCCCATTAATGGCGGTAAATGATTATCCAGAGAATACACAAAACGGCACACGCGTGCGCACACTTATCTCAAGGCAATATTCTTCCCGAGTCACGTTGAGTTAACACGTATACACATAGGTAAATATAAACACAATTATCAAAGTATACTCAGAGGAAATGATGTTTGTGCATGCAGATATGCTGAGTCGAATAATCAGACTCAAATACGAAAATAATATATATATATATATATATATATATATATACTAGACAACCAGTTAACCCATGGCAGTCCAGAATGATACTGCTTCTCTTACGTAGAAAATAATTAGATATTTATCATAGCATTTGAGATATTTCGAAAATTTCATGAATGAAGTCCATCTTTCCAAGTCTTTCAGTTGGTGCGTCCATGGTAATCTGCATCTGAGCTCAGGCTGCCGTTCTGGAGATATTAAGAAATTGTGAAATATATTATTCCCTGGACCACTGTGACCCGAAATGGTTGCACCGGTTAGGGTTCCATCTATGGTTTAAATAGATCTGCTTAAAAATTATTCGTATTCGATAGGACCGAGTTTGGTTTGGTTTTTCTGTGTTTTGGTGTGAAATACACTTAAAAGAGTGCTCGTCATGAAAAGTGGTAAACGACATATGACTGACGGAATGGAGCTACCAAATCACGACAAAATTAGAACGCTCTGAGAAAATAAAACCTACAAATACTTGGGTATCTTGGAGACTGACACCATCAAATAAGTGGAAATGTAAGACTAGATTCAAAAAGAATATCTCAGGAGAATTGTTGTATACCCAGATGCATACAAAATCATAACAACGACACAATAAAGACGAGCGACACAATCTTTTAGAAAAATATACCTCTCACTTTATTGAAAGGGTTGTCTGTGAGAGGTAGTTGGAGACCGAACAGAACTGCAACATATTGACCCCCAATCTGTTGGCTATAACCGCGCTTCTTCCCCGTTTTCCTGGGCTGTTCAACCCGGGGCCTGGGGGCCCAGCCTCTCTGGGTGCTGGTTTTCTCTACCGCAACTTATCTCCAACTCGTCTGATCCCCAACTGATCTGATCTCCTACTGCAACTGCTCAATCGGGGGTCTAAGGGCCCACTCTGCTAGGTGCTGGCTTTCTCTACCGCATATTGTCTCCAACTGATTGAATTTCCTGTGCACTGAGTTATGTGATAGTTCAACGCTCACCTTTTTCTTGTGGGCGTCACAATTTCGCACTCATTCAACCTGTCCACGGTCAAAGTTATGATATTCCTCGACCGGATGCACCAGTTATTTACACCGGTGAGTTTCCTATTTTGACATCCCGGCTGGGTCATAGGTCAATATACAACAGAACTAGAAAACTACTCGAGACAAAACTCTCCTGCAGAAACCTCATCAAAGGAATAAATTCTTGGGTGTTAGATATTCGGGACTATTTCTCTAGTGAACCAGAGATGAACTTAAACAAATGGATCAAAGAAAAAGAAAACTAATGACCTTGCATACGGCATTACATCCCAGAAACGACGTTGACAGACTATATGTATAAAAAAAAAAGAGGGAGGAAGAGGACTTGCCAGCATCGAACACAGCGTTGACGTATCCATACAACGGCTCGAAGACTACATAGAAAAACACGAACGAGGACAAATTACAGCCATCAAAAATGATACTGATAACACAATAGACGACAGAATGACTATAACTAGGAAACAAAAATGGGAAAAAAAACCAACTCTATGGCCGGTTTAATCGACTAATGAACATCATCTCGCAGCAGAAAACCTGGTCCTGGCTAAGCAAAAGAAACCTTAAGAGAGAAACAGAATCTCTCCTAATAGTAGACCAGGACAACGTCATAACAACCAATCATATCAAAGTGAGAATAGATAAGACGCAATAAAACAGTAAATATAGTCTACGCGGTGACAGAGACGAAACGATCAGTCGCATAATAAGTGAATGCAGCAAATTTGCACAGAAGGAATATAAGTCGAGACACGACTGGGTCGGTAAGGTGATCCACAGAGAAATGTGCAAGAAATTTAAATTTGACCACACTAACAAATGGTAAATGTACAATCCAGCACCTGTGCTAGAAAATGACACACATAAACTCCTATGAGACTTTGACATACTGGTTGAAAAAATAAGATAAAGCTGGTTTTAAAATACTATCTACAAAAGGTTTTTCCAAATTATATATTTAATGTATATAGCGGACTTGGCATTTAATAGCTTCCAATGGTTGATATGCCATTAAACCAAACCAAACCAAACCAAACCAATTTCATGCATGCACCGTTTGCAGACTTGTACGAAAATAAGTTGTTAGTTTAAAATCTCATAAGATACACTACCATCAGAACTTACTGTCTAATACGTTTCTAATCCGGGAGAGTCTATCATATATATGCACACACACACACACACACACACACACACACACACACATATATATATATATATATATATATGTATATACACTTGAGGTGAATGCCATTTAGACCTAAGTCTCCGATAAAACGTCATCTGGATATTTTTGGTGGTTATCGTCGTCAAACCACGGCATAAGATTTACCACACACACACACACACACACATATATATATATATATATATATATAAGTGTTGATGTGGCAACCAGTCATCTCCTGTGGATATTACATTTAAAAGGTCGCGACTTTTTACTTTTCAGGATTGAAATGTCAAATATAATTATTCTTATACATGTTGGTTCGATTTGGTTCGATTTGGTTTCTTTGCCTAATGGCACATCAACTTCTTATGTTATGTAATTTTAAAGCCATCCTTGCCAATGAACATTATCCGCTGGCGGTTTCGCTTGGCTGGTTGTGTCAGCGGACGGCATGGTCGATCTACACGTTGTATTTTTGCTACAGAAAACAGATCGATCGCTAATCAGATTCAGCAACGAAAAAATGGACGGATGAGACTACAATTAAAGAAGAAAATATACATGAACACCAAGAAAGAAAAGAGACAGGTTTGTAAGAAACAACGATATTTAGTTGAGTTTAAAAAGTCACAAAAACCGGTGGTTAGTAGTCCCATGACATTGAGGCCTAGCTCACGATTTTTCTGTAAGTCAATTTCTCGGTATTCAGAGTATAGCGCAAGGCCTCTCAAATTGTCGTGTTAATTTCAGTCTTTTTCCACTTCATGCTTTCGATAGCCTGGTCGTTTTTCTCAGTCTTTTTTTTTCTTTTGGCTTCTCTTTGCATTTGGGTGTCTGGTACAAATTTAGGGCTCAGAATGACATGAGTCTCTTAGCTGCTTCGACCGTGTCTCAGCCAATGAGCAAAATACTCGGCTTATATGCATCTTCTCTTCATCCTGCGTTGTTGGTTAATTTGGATACCATAAATTAATTCCACTCCTTTCATTCTCCCTCTACCTTCAGTGTTCGATTTCCTCTTTCCTTTTACAAAAAGGGCAGTATTTCCTCCTACATTCTCAGTAGTTCACTTTAACACCATTCCTCATTGTGGGCCGTTAATTGTGTCGTGTGATGAGGATGACCACGACTGCTAGGCTCATAACGATTAAAAAAACAACAACTTTTCCCTCGGCTTCGAAATTTGAAAATCTCTCAAACAACTTTACCCAGCTCACCTGCATGTCATCCAAATCGGGCCTTGACCTCTGGATGAACCTGTGACTCGACTTCGCCAGCCGGGGAGAATCAAGTTGTATTTATCAAAACAAAATTCAACTTGTCGATTCTTTGGATTTATTTAAAACAATCTCTCACCTATTTTCTGTTTTTCCCTTAGCCACAAACCTAACAATATACTTTCAACGTATTTTAAATCAGCCACAAAATGAGAATATATCTTCAATTCATTTTTATCTCGCTTTTCAGATAAACTGATTCTATCTTCTAAAATCCAATTAAGCTAATTCTCACTTCAATAAGTTTCCAGACTTTTTTGTACGGGCATTTAAAAATGTCGTAGACTCTTGAACATTCAGAATATCATTGCCATATATGTTATGAGATGACTGATCAATTTGTATGATTTCAGCTTCAAATGAACAGCTACAGCAGCAATTAGAATAAACCCTACTAAATCCTGATTGTCACAGCTGGTGAATTTAAAAAATGCAATGAGGACCCTTAGAAAAACGATATGCAATAAAATTCTGTTTTAAACTTGAAAAAATGATGCCAAAGCAACTTATGGAATGCTTCACACTGCTTTTCGACCATCTTGCATGAATCGAGTATCAGTTTTTGAGTGGCATAAAAGATTCAAGGAGGGCAGGGAGTCTGTGAGGGATGATGAGAGGTGTGGGAGGAGTAAGGAAGTCAATACACCAGAGTTGATTGGCCAAAGGGTAAGGGTTAGGGGTACTATGTTGAGGTTTCAAGGGATTTCAAGAAGAGATTCCATGGGGAGAGGCCTGCACTCTTCAAATCGGGTAAGTGGCATTTCCACCAGGACAATGCACCAGTACAGAACTCAACCCTTGTCACAGACTATTTGACCATGATGGGTATCAAGATAGTTTGTCACCCTCCCTATAGTCTAGACCTTGCTCCCTGTAATTTTTGGTTATTCCCTTAGCTCAGAGGCTGTGGTTATGACACAATTGAGGAGATAAAAGAGGCTGTGACGATGGTCATTGACACGCTCACATAAGAGGACTTCCACGGGGCCTTCCAGAACTTGTTAGAACAGTAGAACAAGTGTATTCCAACCGGAAGAGATTACTTCGAAGGGGAATAGAGTTTCATGTGTGTACTATCAATAAAAGTGCCTATACGAAAAAAGTCTTGAAACTTATTTAAGGATCCTCGTACTGTATCTAGGCACTCACTTAGCATAACAGTGGTACTATTTAAACCATAGCTGGGAGAAAAAGAGGGTCCATATATTTCCTAAGGGTATTTGTCGAAAAGCAAATGTAATAACGCGAAAGGTATTTCGAACTCTCTCACTACGAAGTCATCAATCAGTGCGGTAAATATTACGCCACGGCGACTCCCACGTTATATATATATATATATATATATTTACCAATCCCTCTGCTCGGGCAGGATATGACACAAGGTCAATTTTTAAGTGGAGTTTAATAAGTTTGAATTCAGAGTTTTCCTTCTCCTAGACAAGATGCCTCACCAAGGCTGAACAACTCAGTCTTCCCTACTCTTTACCCACAGCTGGAGCGAGAATAATAGGATTCATACCTTTCCCAAGGATATTAGAGCTATGTGAAATGCAATAAGTGTCGTCCAGGATTTGAACTCGTTTCGCCGTGTCCATTTCCTATGACGATAACCATTACACCACGTGCACCTCCCACGTTATAACATCTTCCATTTTACAATGACCAAGACAAGCTTATCTACCTTTTAATGGATTTGACTACTGGTCTGGTTGTGTCTTAGCACAGTTGGTTGTATCTACCCAACCGCTCTTCTAGGAAGAAGATGCCACTAAAGGTCAATTTTTAAGCCGGTTACTACTCGTCTGAATTCAGTTTTCCTTCTTCTCAACTGGTTAATATCCAAAGTTTACGATAACAGTTTGATTCATACCTTTCTCAAGAGTATTAACGCTATGGGAAAAGCAAACAGCCTCATCAAGGAATAGCGCAATTGGTGCTCAGAACTTCTGGCCTTGTGCTAAACAATGTTCGGCTCTGGAAATAGCTGTCAATTTTATATTCCGAAGAACAAAACGTAAATAGAATTAATGACTTTGGTTTAGCTCCTTTACTTATAGTTGAGTGATTGTGGTCAAGGGGTTCCAGGATCCATGGCTCACAAAAGTTGGATCAAGGACAATTTAGCCTAACTCATGCCTTAATCACTATTAGTGAATTAGAAACGGGAAGAAAGATCAGTTACTAAATGAATTCGCTTGAAAAATGCACTCAGATATAACTTCAGGGAGAAGAATAAATCTTATAAAGAAATTTGAATCCCATTGTTCTTGTGGATTTATTTGTAGCGTTGGAAATTATTAAGGAGTGGGATACATACAAAACAGAATTGAGAAACAAATGCCTAGATCAATGAAGATTTACAGATTATCATATTTTTAAAAATACCTCTATCTTAATCCGTATAGAGCTAAGTTTATTTATACTGAACCAGTCTTTAGCTATCGAACTAGTTAGTCCATGTCTGTTCTTATCTATCTATCTATCTATCTATCCCCCTCTCTCTCTCTCTCACTATATATATATATATGTATATATGTATCCCAGTTTGTTAATATATACATTACTCTAGCTCTCTTTCGTTCTCTTTTTACCCCCTCTGTCTCTTACATTCTCTCTCTCTCTCTCTCTACATACACACACACACACACACACACACACACACACACATATATATATATATATATGTGTGTGCGTGTGTGTGTGTGTGTATGTGTGTGTGCGTGCATGCGTGTGTGTATGTGTGTGCATTAATATACAGCTAGCTATCACAGTTTGTTACGATCTATCTGTCTGTCTATTTATCTATCTATCCCAATCTGTTCATCTCTCTCTTTCTCTCTCTCTCTCTCTCTTTCTCACTCTCTCTCTCTCTCTCTCTCTATATATATATATATATATATATATATATATATATATACATATATATATGCACATACGTATTTAGCAAGATCTATCTATCTATCTATCTATCTATCTATCTATCTCTGGTTCTATATATCTATCCGTCTATAATCATCTATCTGTAATCATCTATCTATAATGTTATTAAACCCAACGTTTCCAAAGCTGTGGTTGAATAATACCACTACTTTTCTTTAGCAAGGATCTCCTGGTACAATTTAATTCGCAGTTGGAGGGATTAGTGAGCTCATAATATTCTCAATGGCTTTCTTACGAAAATGACCGTAATAGCGCAACTAGAGCTCGAACTTGCTTGTTACGATGTCACAGTCCAGGACATTAGCAACTACACCTCGGCCTAGTTTATTTCTGACAAACTATAAAATGGAATTGGAGGTACCTGTGGTGTAATGGTTATCGTTGCAGGAAATGGACACGGCGACACGAGTTCAAATCCTGAACGAGACTGCATTTCACATAGTACTAATACCCTTGGGAAAGATATGAATCCAATTGTTCTCCCTCCAGCTATGGGTAAATAGTAGGGCGGACTAGGTTCTTCAGCCTATTAAACTCCGCTTGAAAAATTGACCTTGTTTCATATCCTGCCCGAGCAGAGGGGTGGGTAAATATATGATAAAATGGATTTGTATTGGCGTATCTATGACTTTTCCTGAAAGATGTTAGTGAAATATGTTCTATATATAGTTATGTTTATAGAATGAACATAAATAAACTGTAAGATCTACTGCTTAATACAATTTAACGGCATCCCGACCCGTCTATGGGTATCTTATGACTAGATCATTGGTAATCATGTTTATTGTACGTTCATATTTCTAATTTTTTGTGCAATTGTTTCTTATATTTTTTTTTTATTTGCACGCAGTCATATATAATACAAATAATTTTTAAACATATTCATTTGATCTGTAAATGGGGTCTTAAGAGGTATTTCCACTACGAATAAAAGTGAACCTTGTAATGACTATAAACATGAAACTCGAAATGAATATAAAGATGTAATTTCAGTTTATATATATATATATATATATATATATATATATATATTAAGTTAGTTAAGTTGGCGACCGTAATCGAGGGCGATCTGAAGGCTCCCTCTACAATAGCTACTATACCGAGGTGTAGGGAAGGGTGCTACAACTTTCCTTGGATTGCTCCACTGTATCCTTGATACGTACCTTATAATGCTGAGTATTAAGCACGGATATATCAAGAACTATTTTTTGAATCTTTGGTATTGTTGCATATTGACCCTCGGCTTAGCTGTCAAATAAGAGATGCACTTGTGTAAATAACAGTTGCATCCGGTCGAAGATATCAGGGTATCACCTTGACATGTGGTCGGGTTGAATTCGGTATGCGACGCCCATAAGAAGCAGGTGGATGTCAAACAATTATATAACCCGGTGTCACGGAGAGTTGAGAGATTTGGAATAAGTTGCATTTGGAGACAGTTTGTTGCAGTTCTAGGCAGTGAGAACAAGTTCCCAGCAGAGGGGTGGGCCCCCAGGAACCCTGGTTGAGCAGTCCAGAGAAAGAACTGCTGCTAAAGACAAAGGAATTTGGGTTCAATATATTGCAGTCTGTCCAGTCTCCAACTCACCTCTCACAACCCTTTCAAACCATTTCGAATAAAGTGTGAGAGCTATACTTTTCTAAAGAAGTGTGTTCGTTTGTCATTATTGTTGATTTAGTTTCCGCATGTATATGCGTATAGTTGTATATGTATCATGATTGTGACTTTACAACAGTATGACTCGATCTGGGATTGAACCTCAGTCTCCAGAGCCATTCGTGAACACTCTACCCAATAGCGCAATGGACCGGTTAATATATAATACTGAAACACACATACACACACGCACTTATATATATATATATATATGTGTGTGTGTGTGTGTGTGTGTGTGTGTGTGTATATATATATGTATATATAATACAAATATAGAAAATGCATAAAAAGTGCTGGTTCCTACTATGGCAAGCAGATACAGAATCTAAATTTTCACACACACACACACACACATATATATATATATATAGGATACCTAAAGACCCAAAAGAAATCTACCTAGGTTTCACCCACTGAATAATCAGGATAATTCTGACTAAAGACGGTTGGCCTAAACGACTTTTTATTGATAGAAAGTATAGAAAATAACCATAAAAAACATTTAAAAAAACCGACATTCTACTTTTTTTATGCCAACAAACATTAACTATTTCTTGTCTCTGGCTGAGTAATTCATTAGGAATATTGTAGGAAGAAATTGCTAATTTTTCCTCCATACATAGGACACAATATTCATCACCAGCCTCATGTTTACGGTATTTACGTATATATATATATATATATATATATATATATGCACTACTTGGACACTAACTAAACGGTTGAAGAAGAAGCTAGACAGCAATTACTCAAGAATGTTGTGAGCAATAATGAACAAGTCCTGGCGGCAACACGCCACAAGGCACCTACTATACGGCCACCTACTTCCCATCACGAAAACTATCCAAGTTAGACGAACCAGACATGCAGGACACTGCTGGAGAAGCAAGGACGAGCTCATAAATGACGTACTCCTATGGACCCCTGCATATGGCCAAGCAAAAGCAGGACAACCAGCTCGAGCATACATACAGCAGCTATGTGAGGATACGGAATGTAGCCCTGAAGACCTGCCAGAGGCGATGAATGATAAGGAGAAGTGGCAAGAGAGGGTCAGGGATATCCGTGCTAGCGGCACGACATGATCATGATGATGATGATATATATATTTACGTAAATAGTATGTCTAGCCGCACTGATGAGTTCTGATAGAACGAAACAGATTTGTCTGGAGATGACTATATATATATATATATATATATATATATACGTGTGTGTATGTGTGTATCCAATAATTTCCTCCTGCACAAGAATATACCAATAAAAAAGATTCATTGATAAATTAATGAAAAAATCTTGTTATCCTTAGTGAAATTCTCGGTGTTACTCGAAGCGAACCATCCTCGTATATCCATAAAAAATTATTAAATTTCTACCGCAAGAATATGTAAATTTGTCATTTGTTATATTCCATAAATATCGTCAGAGAAACGTAATCTTTTTCTAAAGGTTTGGTTTGGTTTAATTTGGTAGTTTGGGTTTTATGGCATATCAACCTTTGTGGGTTATTTAACACCAAATCAATTTTAATGAAAATAATCAGTTCTATTTCAAACAATTCAGTTTATTACGACTACGCAGGTTAATTATCAAAAACATTTCTATTTCAAGCTATTCAGTTTATTCAAACAGTTCTAATTCAGCTAATTTAGTTTACTATATGTATAGATTTTGTTTACACACAGTTAAATGTCAAAACAGTTCGATATTAAATAATTTAGTTTAGAGTAAGTACCGTTTCAAAGTCAAAAACAGTTCCATTTCAAACCATTCAGTTTAGCATAAACACGCAGTAATGTAAGTAGAGTTTAATTGTCAAAAACTTCCCAATTTTATGCCATCCAGTTTAATCAAACAGTTCTAATTCAAACAATTCAGTTTAGCATAAGTATGCAATTAGTTCTATTTAACCCACAGATAGGACCCTATCAGGTGCTACCATTCCGGGGCAGAATGGACCTGGGAGCAATGGTAATGAAGGGGTGTTCCGTATTCCCCAAAGCTTCAGTATAATCTCACTATCAGATTTTTAGTGTCTTATCTGGGAGACTCGTCGGGGAACCTTACTCCTCTGCAGAAGTACAGTCGATATATTCTACAGCACCAGCCGATTGAGCATCTTTTTCCAAGGCAATTACCAATTAACGTCAATAGTAGCGTATAAGAGGGACTTTTTCCCCTGAGTTTTCGAACCAAAAGTGAGGGATCCGTATTATACTCATGTATTGGATGATTAACACTTTTCCGGCCGTATACATCTACATATACGTGACGGGATAACTGAGATATCTATTGTCTAAACTAATGTGTTTTACGTCGTTACAAAGAAATATCATCTGGAATGTGTATTTGCTTATGATATTCTTTTTTCTTATGACCACTTATTTTCACCTCAACCTTGTTGCATTTTCCTGTGCAATTATTTTCCTAAGTTTGCTCTAAATACCATATTATATTGTGTTTTAAGGGCCAATATAATAAGTTCGCCAACCGTAGTCTAGTGTGACCCGAAGGCTTACTTTTCAATAGCCACTACACTCAGATGTAGGGGAGGCTGCAGCTTTTTTCCTGGGATTGTTCTTCTTGCCCTTGATCCTTATCTTATACAAGGTGGAACGATAAAATTGCCACCCTAGAAAATACGACAAGATGCCATTTCCGTTTAATGAAAACCGGTTTTCTTTTTTTGTTGCAGACCATCTACTAGTTGGCCAGTTGTGTACAAATCCCAAGAGCGATAGGAGACTTCTATCATGTCTGAAAGTCACACAATGTTCAACGAGCGATATCGGAGATGCGCCGCTGTACAATTCATGCTCTCTACTGATCCAAGTTATGACAACAGGACCACGGTCAGCACCCTCGCTGGATTGCCACGAATAACAGGGACGTACCCAGGGTGATTAAAATAAAGTTTCCGGCTACGGTTATGGTCTTTGGTGTGGTTTTAAGTGAGGGCCACATCATGCCACCTCACATCTTCGAAGTCGGCTTGAAAGTCAATACCAAAGTGTACCTGGATGTGCTGCAGAGTGTGGTGATCCCCTGGTCCAATCAGGTGGCCGGTGGCAGACCCTGGGTGTGGCAGCAGTACTCGGCACCGGCCCACAAGTTCAAGGATACCCAGGCTTGGTTTTAGAAGGAGTGCTACAACATTGTACCCTTCTCTCACTAGCCCTCCCCCTCCGCCTACCTGAACCTGCTGGACTACTTCATTTGGTCATACGTCGAGAAAATCACCAACATGACCTCCCACAAGACCAAACCCAGCCTGATTCCCGCCATCCACCGAGCATTCGCCGAGCTCCTGCCGGCGCTAGTGGAAAAAGCCTGCTCCCAGTTCCGGATCCGTATCGAGGCGGTGATTGAGGCAGAAGGCGGCTACATTGAATAGATGTCAGCTCTACTACATAAACAAGTTACCTGAATGTATTTTTTCGGTAAAAGTTTTAAAATAAAGCTGTAGTGTTGTTTACTTTAGGACGACAATTTTATCGTTCCACCCTGTAATGCTGAGTATTAAGGAAGAAAGTATCGAGTACCATTTTTTGAGTCTTTCATATGTTTTTACCAGGGATTGAACTCCGGTCTGTAGGTTCATTGTCGTTCACTGGAAACATTATACCAGTGCACTAGTCAAGATGCAAAATAATGTAAATATAAATTTAGGTTTCATTTAGTTGCTGCAAATTATAAGAATCAGTGCGCATTATACACGACAATTCTTTTTTCTAGAATTTCGTTGTTCAAATTTAGATATGCGTATTATACATGATGTGGTATTATATACAAATGTTTACACGAATTCGAATCAAATATATTGATCCGTCGTTAGTCGAGGAATACGAAGATTAGATGGTTGAGATTATTTCAAGTTTGGCTTCGTTTCATTGTTTAATGGCATATAAACCTTCATTGATTATTTAATGCTAAAGCATCCTGGTCGAAGAACAGTAGTGGTACTATTTTACCAGTTGCTCGGAGTTCATACCTTTGGCAATTATATTTTTCCAAAAGTGAATGTTATAGTACCATTGGAATTCGAAACACGCATACTACCTTGCTGCAGTCGAGTATGTTAGCCACTTGGCCATGAGGAGTAACTTGCTTTTCTTTCTAAGGAATTGATTTGTATTAAGATCACAAGAGGTGAATAAAACCTTTTGAGAAAATGTTTATTGAATGAAGAGAATCAGATTTCATTATAATTTTTTTTTATAGTTTGAATTTTACTTTGATCCAATCACGGCCTTACGTTAATAGTATTGCATGTATTTCGTTCATTCTTCTTATCAGCTTTGAGGCAAGTTCTCAAGAAAAGACTTCAAAAGACTCGTGATTGTAAGTATTGCGAATTTTAATGATCACTGATTGTTTCTAGTCTAGATGTGGACATAAGTCCACCTGTTCAACAAATCATTTCCTTCTGTTTTATCCAGAAATTTAGATGTTCACGAGCAAACTGACGTCTATATTTGTCCTCTATACTAAAGTATTTGGTGTTTCACAAGATGTAATATATAGGCTGGTGTATAGAATTTCATTAGTAACCTTTAACATAGTGATCTTGTAATTATGCCTTGTGTGATAACTAATGTAAGTTGACTTTTAATTAGAATCCCTACATCGTAGTGCTATGGTTAGCTTGCTCATCTCGCAGATTAGTTCCATCACAATATATATATATATATATATATATATATATTCAAGAATATGTAAACATATCCTTCGACAATACAAATTTTGTGGAATTTATATATATATATATATATATATGTGTGTGTGTGTGTGTGTGTGTGTGTGTGTATTGTTGTGTGAATAGAACCCAAATTCTTAACCTATAAATATAGATATATATCCATATATATATATATATATATAAGTCGTATCAAACATATCAAAATTAAAGTTAGGTACGTTTTATAAAAATTTGTTAATTGGTTTGGTTTCTTTGTTTAATGGCATATCAACCTTTGTAGGTTATTTAATGCAAAAGCCACCCTTCTAGAAGGACAGCAGTGGTACTTTTAACCCATAGCTGGGAGGATAAGGGGATTCATACCTTTCCCAAGGGTATTTACCCGAAAGAGAACGGAATAGCGCGACTGGAGTACGAAATCGCTTACAACGATTCCGCAGTCCATCGCTTTAACCATTACACTATGAGGACACCCTCTTGATTGGTTTGAGTTTGTTTGGGTTTTATGGCATATCAATATGGTGGGTTATTTAAAGCCAATTCCTCTTCATTCATATATATTATATATGATTTGTAAAGGAAGGGATTGTTGGCAATATTATTTAGATGAACCAGAGCTCATTTGTTTACACACCGATTGTTTGAAGTATATCTTTTAAAAACTAATAATTCTGTTAAACATTTGTACACAGCTTAATAGCTTTATGTATCGCTATGTTATTATTATAATTTAATTTAGCATTAGTCATTTGGTCGCACAAAATTAAATGTTTCAAAATGATCAAAAAATAGTATATGTGGACCTGGCAGCAATCGCAATAAAGATGTACCCCACATACCCAAGCCTTGTTGGCTGAGGCTATAGAATACGCCGAGATCATCTCTGCTAAGGGCTAAAACCCCACCCTTTACGTGTGTCCTAAGACACATCTGAATATAAATGGTTTGAATTCCGAGTTTTTTTTTTCTTCGGAAAGCTATTAGGACAAATCTTGACCAAGAACTTTCTACCAATCTTAAGGGTCCCATTAGATAGCAGATCAACTTTTGCTTTATTTATTTATTTATTCATTATTTTTATAAAATTATATATGATGTTTGATTTGTGTGGCTTGACCCAGTAATAGAAAAGAAAAAAAGAAAACATGATCATATCGATGAAGATAAAAAGCGCGTTACACCACGGGCAAAACGTTCGCAAGTGAAACGCACACATTTTATGAATGGTCGTTAATAACGATTTTTACGGACATTTCTAGGAGCAAATGCATTTAACATCATTATCAAGTTAAGCAACAAAAACCTTTCGCTCTGTTTGTGTTCATATCCAGTCTGGTGGCAAAATCTGATGGTGGCCCCAAGGGTGGCAGTACCACCTTTGCTAGAAAAACTGGTTGGCGGCAGATGAGAATAGCATCACATGTCTTTTCACATGTTGTATGATAAAATTTGAATACCCCACATCTCTGCTACGACCAGGATTTGGCATAAATCTAAATCTGATTATGAATTGTTTGAATTCAGAGTTTTCCTTCTTCTAGGCCGTTTACCATACGGAATTAAAAATAAAGTTAATTTAGTTGCCTGGCCTAATATTTACCCATAGCTGCTGGAGTATATTTGAATTAAAGTTCTTCTTCTTCTTCTTCTTCTTCTTCTTCTTCTTCTTCTTCTTCTTCTTCTTCTTCTTCTTCTTCTTCTTCTTCTTCTTCTTCTCTTGATAGTTCCATTTCTTATACATCATTGCCTTAAACAGTCACTATATTTTAAAAATATGAACGCTGATTTATTGATCAAACGTTTAGCTCCCTATTTCTCTGTATATATAATCTCCTCCCTTGTTTTGCATTTTATTTAATATCCTTCGGTCATCAAACGACACTTGATAAGATCATTTCCAAATCCTGATGATGTTTTATTGAAACCACAACGTTACAAAGTCAACTTTCTTTCATATTAAATTCTTCACTTCAGTTTATTTTGTTTTTCAGTTTTTTTCCGGATTGTCGAATTCTTTTCCATCATTCACTTCTATATATATATATATATATATAGTTCTGAAGTTATGATATAGGCTAACGTAAATTTGGTCGGGTTTCAATCCCATCTTCAGTTATCCCGCGTGTCTTGCCACACTGATGAGTTGTGATTCAACGAAACAGTCTGTCGGTGGATTACAATATATACGCTTAATGCAAAGCTCTTCTAACGAATTGAGAAGTCCAGTCTGGATGTAAATTCAGAATGAATATAAACAAATGCAAAAATAATACATACACTTTAAATTCCCAAGCTTCCGTTGAGACTACGAAGGACTGTGATGTTATGATATCCGAAAAACGTAAAGTTGGCCGGTTTTCGATCTCAGCTTGAAGAATCTCGCGTATCTAGCCACACTTATGAGTTGTGATACAACGAAACATACTGTCTGTTGATGACTATATGTATATAGATATATATATAGTATATATATGAGACGCATACGATCAGTTTCCAGACTTTTTTCGTATGGGAATTTAAAATTGTCGTAGATTCTTGAAAATTTAGTATGTTATTGCTATCCATCTTATGAGAAGACTGACCAATTTTTATGACTTCAGCTACAGGAGCAATTGGAATACACCATACTAAAGCCTGATTGCCACAGCTGGTGATTTTCAAAAATACAATCTGAAACTTTTGAGGAACGATATGCAATAAAATTATGTTTTAAAATTGGAAAAAATGATACCAGAGAAACGTATGGAATGCTTCAGACTGTTTTGAGACATTCTTGCATGAATTGAGCATCAGTTTTTGAGTGGCATGAGTGATTCAAGGAAGGCAGGGATTCTGTGAGGGATGACGAGAGGTGTGGAAGGAGTAAGAAAGTCAATACACCAGTGTTGTTTGGCCAAACGGTTATGGTTAGGGTTACTATGTTGAGGTTTTAAGGGAGTTCAGGAAGAGATTTGGTCGGAAGAGGCTAGCACTCTTCAAATCGGGTCAGTGGCATTTCCACCAGGACAATACACTAGTCCACAACTCCTTCCTTGCCACAGACTATGGGCATCAAGGCACAGAGACTGTCGTTATGAGACAATTGAGGAGGTGAAAGAGGCTGTGACGAAGGTCATTGACACGCTCACACAAGAGGACTTCCATGGGGCTTTCCAGAAGTTTTTAGAACGGTACAACAAGTGCAACTTATCGTATGCCCCTCGTATATATAAAGATCAATGGTGAGGTAGATATATGGGGAATATAAATCAAGCAAATGAGGTTATGGTTAAATGGAAACACACTTACCAAAGAGAGATAGAGAGAGAGAGAGAGAGAGAGAGAGAGAGAGAGAGAGGTTTTAAATATAAGACCAATTAGAAACTCTTCCATTAGAAAACATTTTTCGTTTGACAAATGGACATGCAAATCCAGCAATAAAATTTACATCTCTTTCGTATAGCAGGTCGTTTTCATTAGAATAAAAAATTATATTTTTAATCTTTGGGAAATCTTTTTTTTTCCAATCCTTTTTCTCCTCACGATCACCTAAGTTGAGAACAATGAAAAATAAACGACATAAAAGTATCATTATTATTTGTCTCAGTACTTTTGTTCATCTTATATATATATATATATATATATATATATATATAAGGGAGGCAGATAAGAGTGTATATTAGGTAATTAACCAATGATATTCCGCAGAAACTATAACATACGCAGTCTTCATATATAATCTAGCACTTCTCACCAATAGACCTACTCAAAGCGAATCGTTCATGAAATAAAGATAGGAAGAAGCCATCTCTACTTTAAGTGGCAATCCTCGAAAATTTGTAGACATGTTTCAAATACATCGGCAGCAGTATCTCATCAAGGGCAAGTGATATCAGAATCTTATGAAGGCGTACACTTCTCTTGCTATATAATCGATCTTATTGAAATCTGATCTCTCCAATTAAATAAAAGGGGATTTCTTCCAAGATGTGGTTGTAACAATACTACAGTATACATGCACCACATGGATACTAGCTAAATGCATGGAGAAAAAAGCAATATAGTAACTAATCAAGAGGTTAAGACCTGATTTGAACCCATCCTGAAAGCACCTACCAACGAAGAAGCATCTGTAGGGCCACTGACTTCCAATCTCACAAACAATCCAAGTAAGTCGAACCAGACATGCGGGTCACTGTAAGAGAAGTAAGGAATAACTAAAAAGCGATGATTTCTGGATTCGTAGAGATGGAAGCGCAAATGGTGGCCGACGAGCAAGGACTTACATACATATATCAGCTCTGTGCGGACAATGGAATTGGTATTGTGGACATGTCAGGAGCAATGGATGATAGGGACTCATGGTGAGATAGAGTCTGAGAACCCGCTGTTGTTATCCGTTATATACACATTCATACAGCTTCAAATCATGTTCAGAAGAAATCCGTGTTGTGAACATGATCTGAAAGTATATGATCGTGTATATATATATATATATATATATATATATATTTCTTTAAGAAAAACAAAAACCGGTCACATTAGGATTATAAATTTATTTCAGTCCTGTTATGGGTATTGATATGAATCAATAACACCAAAAATGACAGGACTTCTTCAGATCTAATGGATAAAATAATTCAGAATAGACACAGGAAAGAAGGGTGGGAAGGAGTAGAAGAGGGGTGAAGAGTTTCCTCCCCATTTCGCCCACTTCCTGTTTTTTGTTTTTATTACCGATTGGAATTATAGTAAATTAAATTTTCTTAATTTTTTTAATTCTAAATACATTTCAACTTAAATCTCCAGATTTAACGTAAGGATACACTAATGCTAATCTTAAATTAAATTCAAAATTTAAAATTAAAATTTTAAATTCAAAATTTACATTCGTGCCTATTAATTCAATTACCCTTCCATTGAAAAGTATGTACGCATCACAAGGTATCTTCTCATCATTTTATTTCATTTTATTTTATTTTATTCCTTTCACCTCAAATCTCAAATTAAACCTATGTTTTGGTTAATTAAACATTATCTATGATAATCAGTCTATAGTTTAAATTTATTCCTATGTCTACATCTAGCAATTAATTCACATCGCTAATCTAATAATTTTTTCTTCTATAAACATAGGAGAAAAAATACAAATAATGATATACCCAGACTCTGAAAGATATATATATATATATATATATATATATATATATATGTATATATATATCCCATTTACCCAACCCCTCTGCTCGGGGAAGATATGAGAGAAGGTCAATTTTTAAGCGGAGTTTAACAGGTCTGAATTCAGAATCTTCCTTCTCCTAGACTAGTTGTCTCACCAAGGCTGAAGAACCCACTCTGCCCTACTACTTACCCATAGCTGGAGGGAGAATAATTGGATTCATACCTTTCCGAAGGGTATTAGTGCTATGTGAAATGCAATCAGTTTCGTTTAGGATTTGAACTCGTGTGGCCGTGTCCATTTCCTCCGATATATATATATATATATATATATATATATATATATATATATATATATATATATATATATATATATATATATATAAAGAGGGCGTATTAAAAAATATGAAGAAGTTTGTGTCAAATTCGTTCCATGGTTTGATCTTAAATGGAAATCAGATAAATCCTGTAATTTTTTTTTTTTGAATAAGCAAAATAAGTTTGTTATGAATAATTGCGTTTATCTTCACCTTTTCTTAAATAAAAATATTGACGAATTTTTTAAAAAAGTGTCAATTTATTTTGTTGCTGAAGGTTTTGTGCGGAGTGTTAAAAAAATTTATATACATGAAAATACAAACCCCCGGACGATGACATTATATCCGGTTTTGACACAAACTCCTCGCCTATATGCTTTTTTCGACCCCTTTTTATCTATTTATTTATTTTTAAACGAGTAAGAATCCTTTAAAAGAATATTTTTATTATCTTTAATAAAACTTTCTTCTCTCAATTGTGTGATCCTATTTACCCAAACTCCGCTCGGGCAGGATATGACACAAGGTCAATTTTTTTAAGCAGAGTTTAAGAGGTTTGAATTCAGAGTTTTCCTTCTCCTAGACTAGTTGCCTCGCCAAGGCTGAAGAACCTATTCTGCCCTACTATTTATCCATAGCTGGAGGGAGAATAATTGGATTCACACCTTTCCCAAGGGTATTAGTGCTATGTGAAATGCAATCAGTCTTGTCCAGGAATTGAACTCGTATCGCCGTGTCGATATCCTGTGACGATAACCATTACACCACGGGCACCTCTCAATTGTGTGATGGCTATCTGAAGAGATTGATTTCTCTCATTGATCGGCAAGCTAAAATTGCCAAATGACAGTGTGTTGAGTTTTTTTTAAATTATATGAATTTGCTCGGTATGATATGTATAAATTCATATATGACTTATCATACATTGAGCACTCCCGGAGATTTATAAGAATCCTCGGTAGGGGGGGGCTCGTGGTGTAATGGTTAAAGCGAAGGACTGCGGAATCGTAGTCTGCGAGTTCGTACTCCAGTCGCGATATTACGTTCACTTTCGGACAAATACCCTTGGGAAAGGTATGAACCCCCTTAGCCTCCCAGCTATGGGTTAAATAGTCCCAATACTGTTCTTCTAGGAGAATGGCTTTGGCATTAAATAATCTACAAAGGTTGATATGCCATTAAACAAAGAAATCAAACCAAACCAAACCAAACCATGAGAATCCTCTTACATATTCTCAAATAGAATCATTGAGCACTCCTAGGGATTTATAACAACCCTCACATTTATTCTCAAATAGAATCATTCCCAACGTATCTTCTTTTTATATTTTATCTCTCTCTCTGTCTCTGTCTTTCTCTGACTCCCTCTCTCTTTCCCTCTCTCTCTCTCTCTCTCTCTCTCTTGCCCAGCCGGCTGGTGCTATAGAATAAAAGAATGCTTCTCTGCAGAAGGGTAAGACCCCCTCAGTAAGTGTCCTCTTTATGACTATAAGCAATCTGATGGTGAGATTCTTGTGATGCTGGAGCTTTGGGCAGGGCAGAGTAACCTCTCATTGCCGTCACTCCCAGGCCCACTCTAGCCTGGAGTAGTAGCACCTGATAGGGTGCTATTTATAGGGCAAACAGAACTAAACTGTGTGCTAAACAATTGTGTAAGATGGAACTGCTTTTAGACATTGAAACTGTGTACTTATGTTAAACTGAATTGTTTGAAATAGAACTATTTTAAAATTCAATTGTGTAAACAAAAATACTCAACTGAATTGTTTGAAATAAAACTTTTCATATATTTACAATGAATTTGGCATTAATAACCTACTATGTTTGGTGTGCTATAAAGCCAAACCTCTCTCTCTCTCTCTCTATATATATATATATATATATATAGATATGGTCATCCACAGACAGACTGTTTCGAAACCCACCCAACTTTACGTTAGACTTAGTATCATACCACTCAGCCAACAAGCGAACCACGTCAGCTCGGGAATTATAAGGCATTATGTAGCAGCCCTCGTTTGTTTACATTTTTGTCTTACTGAATACCAGAGTGCTCAATTCGTTCGAAGAGCTTTGCATTATGAGTGTGGCAGCCGTAAATTCCTTCGCCAGAGTGCTCAAACACCGTGGGGAGCGTATATATTGTCATTCACAGACAGGCTGTTTCGTTGTATCAAACTTCTTCAGTGTGGCTAGACACGTAGGACGCCTGAAGCTGGGATCGAAACCGGGCCAACTTTACGTTAGACTTACTGCTCAGCCAAAAAGCGAACCACATCAGCTCGAGAATTATAAGTCATTATGTAGATTCTAAGGAAATACGTTACGATCTAAAAATAGATTTTGAACGCGATTTACGTCACACAGTTTTTAATCAGAACGCCACGAACTGAAATAGAATGTTAAAACTTTCTCATTTCTTTGTTTCGTTTAAAAAATATTTTTAAAAGTCAATTTGGATGTGCTGATTTAAAATGTATTTTGATTTCGATGGGGTAGAAGGTCGTATGAATGGGGGACCCAGTGATACTGGAACTCACGCAAGAATATTTGCCTGTCTAGCTTGTTAACACATTATATCACCCGAAGTGCTCACAAATTCAATTTTAGTGTAATTCAGAAAATAGAACCTCACATTTTTAGATAACGTAAATTTCACTTATGCTTCAAGAACTACATCAATCACGTTTTCAATGTTATATGTCTGTGTTGCATATTGACTTTTGTATGGAGGAGTCAGTCAGAGATTACCTTCACAGGGTGCACTTGTGAAAATAAGTGGAAGCAGTCACTTAGTTAAATGGAAATGAGTGGGTGATATCAAATGATTTATGCAGATGCCCACGTGAGATACAGGCAGAGTGAATCTCATTCTTAAGTCATTCATGGAAGCGCCAGGGAGGGGCTGGGTACCCCAATGAAGCAGTGTCTCACAGAGCAGTCCTCAGTGAGCCTGCAGTTAAATACCTCCCGGCTGAGAAGCAGAAGAAGTACTAAGTGGAACCTTGAAGAGAACACTGCGTGGTACGGTCAAGAGAAGAAGTAAAGGGTCAGTTTGACAGTCTCTATTTGTCTGCTTCCGTTCGAATGTCTTTAATTCACCACAAAAGTTTTTACAAGAAGATTAATAAAGGAGTGTCCTCGTGGTGTAATGGTTAAAGTGCAGGACTTCAGAATCGTAGTAAGCGAGTTCGAACTCTTGCCACGCTATGTTCGAACAAATACTCTGGGGAAACGTATAGACCTCCAAACTATGGGTTGGATAGTACTACTGCTGTTCTTCTAGAAGGATGTCTTTGGCGTTTAAATATCCCCCGAATGTTGATAATTACATTAAACAAAGAAACCGGTGACTTGTACTTTTTATAACGAAGTGTTGTGGTTTCTTACTTCGTCATGAGAAAACTACATCTGTCTATTTCCTGAATTAGCCAATTTCATTGGTATCAGTGTAAAGTACGCAACCTACGCTACCAGATACGATAATAAAATCAACATTCTAAATTTTGACAAAAAATAAAAAACGAACTTTTTCTAGCAATTTAGTCGGATATAATTCTTAGCGTCATTTCTCAGTAAATACTTGGAATTGACTGCTTTCCTTGCTTGCATTTTAATCAATGTATCGAATTCAACGAAAAAAAAAAAAGAAATGCACTCAACATTTTAACATAAGTCTAAAATTTATACTATGCTAAGTGTGTTTTTAGAATATGTCACAAATGTTTTAAATCCTAATTTCTTCGTAAATTCTTCCAATTAGGAACTCGCTCTGGTAGCATTGCATAGTACAGATAATATTCTACAAGGAACGACAAGAAATTCAAAACGTTTAACGTTGGCAAATAATTCAACTACGAATGAAATCATTTTTTTAAAAATATTTTTACACTCACATCCACTATATATATATATATATATATATATATATATATATATATATATATAGAGAGAGAGAGAGAGAGAGAGGGGGGGAGAGGGATGTGTGTGTGGTTGGAAGATAAAGAAAAAGTTTATATTAAACATATTTTGCTTTTATGTACTGTTATATTCTTGTTTGCTTTGTTTTGGTTTCGTTTATGGCATATTAATCATTGTAGGTTATTTAATGCCAAATCCTGTATATACATATACAGTAAATATGAAGGTAGCAGGAAAAATATAATCCAAATAGGTGAATATATCATGATGTGAAGTCGACGTTAACGTTTCGGTTATAATAACCATCATCAGGACTTGGATATAAAATAGTTCACAATATAGATGGGTGATTGCTGAGATGACAGGAGCAAATGAGAAATATACAACGAAAAGATAGATAAACATGCACATAGCGTTCAAAATTCAAAAGTCATCAGAACGTGTTTGGCACGTGGAAAAATATTTACTTTCACAGTAAATATATATAAATAACAAACACGTTTTGTACGTAATCTTTTTAAACGAGCCAGAGCTCATTTTTTTTGCACACAGTTAAAATGTTTTAATTATTAATCTTTAACACTAATCCTTCAATTCAACATTACTCTTTTTTTGGCACACAGTTAAATGGTTGTACGTATTGTTATGTATCACTAACAATTCAATTAAACATCAGTCATTTGTTTACACAGAGTTAAATAAAAAACCGTTATATTTCAAATAATTCAATTTAGAATAAGTCATTTGTTTGCATTCAGTTTAAATGATAGACTGTTTGATAGGACACTTACCAGGAACCTCCACTCCGAGCCAGAGTGGATCTGGGAACGATTGCAATGAATGGGTACTCCGCATTCCTCAAAACCCCAGCATTACAAAGCCTCACCCTCAGATTTGTTCAATATCATATCAAAGGCGTTCTTTGGACGGTGTTACCCCTCTGCAGAAGTGTTGTCGGTGCAATCTATCTACTGACACAGCCGATTGTATAGCTTATTTATTGGTTGGTTGGGTTTCATGGCATATCAACCTTTGTAGGTTATTTAACGCCAAATCTGTTTTTATACAAATAGTCAGTTCAATTTTGAACCATTCTGCTTAGTATGTGTACACAGTTTAATTGTCAACAACATTTCTATTTCAAGTTATTCAGTTTAGTCAAACAAATCTAATTCAAACAATTCAGTTTAGAATATGTATAGATGTTCTCCACACACAGTTAAAATGTAAAAATGTTCCATTTCAAACAATTCAGTTTAGCACAAGTAGAATTTCAATGTCAAAAACAGTTCTATTTCAAGCAGTTCAGTTTAGCATAAGTACACTCTTTAATTGTCAAAAATATTTCTATTTCAAGCTATTCAATTTAGTCAAACAGTTCTGATTCAAACAATTCAGTTTAGTATTAGTATAGATTTTTTTACACTTAGTAAAATGTCAAAACAGTTCTGTATTAAACAATTCAGTTTAGCGTAAGTACAGTTCCATTTCAAAAAAATTCATTTCAATGTAACTACGCATTTTAAATTTAAGTACACAGATTAATTGTCAAAACATTTCTCTTTCAGGTGCTACCATTCCGGGCCAGAGTGAACCTGTGAGTGATGGCAAAGAAGAGGTCCACCGCATTCCACAAAGTCCCAGCATAACTGGAACCTCACAATCAGATTGCTTAGTATCATATCCAGAACACTTGTTGGGGGGGTCTTAAGCCACTGCAGAGGTGCGGTCAGTCTATTCTACTGCCCCAGCCGATTGGGCAATACACAGAGTTAGTGTCAAAATACTTTCATTTCCGATAATTCAGTTTAGCATAAATACACAGTTTAGAGGTCAAAATAGTTCTATTTCGAGCAATTCAGTTCAGCATAAGTACACCTGTTAAATATTAAAACGGTTCTATTTTAAACAATCCAATTAAGCATGCAGGACACTGCTGGAGAAGCAGGGACGAACTCATAAGAGATGTACTCTTATGGACCCCCACACATGGCCGAGCAAAAGCAGGACGACCAGCACAAACATACATTCAGCAGCTTTGTGAGGATACGGGATGTTGTCCTGAAGACCTGCCGAAGGCGATAAACGATAGGGAGGAGTGGCGAAAGAGGGTCAGGGATATCCGTGCTACCAGCGCGACATGATGATGATGATGATGATGATTTGCTAAAAACAGTAAACTCCAATAATGGTTTAATTCTATTTAACCAATAGATAGGACCCTTATTTAATTCTATTTAACCAATAGATAAGACACTTATTATTGACTCATATTCCGAGTCAGAGTGGACCTGGGGGTGATGGCAATGAAGGGGTACACCGCATTCCACAAAACTCCAGCATTTCGGGAGCCTCACCATCAGAATTTTTAGTGTCATATCAGGACACTGGTTGGGTGGGGTGGGGGTCTTACCTCTCTGCAAAGAAGCAGTCGGTGTATTCTACAGCCTCTGGCGACTAGGCAATTTTTTTTTGTGTGTTCGTATAACGAATATATCCGAATTCAAAGTTATTCTATAAAGATGTCTCCAGAATATCAAAAAAAATTCCACAAGAAAATGTCAATAGATTATTCCTATTGGCTTTAAGCGGATAAAATCTAAAATACAACCAAACAAATACTATTTCTGTGTCCACACGCATACACATTTACCCATATATATATATATATATATAGCCTCTTGCTAACTTCTTTTTATTAAAAATATAGTGTAACTGGCAATACGTTCAGTAAATATCTATAATTCATATTTTGTGTAGCCATTTACTAGAAGGATTAATTGTCTCTGAAATGATAGTTACGTTGCATCAAAAATAAGTCCTAATAAACGATCGTGTTTTCTCAACGCACCTTTTCCTGGTTTTCTGGGATTTACCAAACATTCGTGCCGGGTGGGTGATATTGTGCTAACCGTTTGAACCTAGAAAGTCTAAAACCATAGCAATACAAGCTTTGCATAGCTGAGTTCGAAGGTTGACGCCTGAGTGACCCCATTATTAGGAATATCGAAGAGATCAACTATTTTTTCAAATAGTCATGTATGAGTCAATTCTTTTACGTAACCACATACAAAGAAATAGCCTTGTGTCAAATCCAGCCACGAGGAAGTTTAGATAAATATCCGTTTACCCTGGAAAGGGCCGTGGATGTCATGTTCAAAGGGCGACACTGCATAATGCAGCTATTTCATTTTTTCTGAATACAATTTAATCACAAGTCAAATATTTTCACTTAAAATTTACGTGGTGTATTCAATAAGTTTCCAGACTTTTTTGTACAGGCATTTGAAATTGTCCTAGACTCTTGAACATTCAGTATATTATTGCTATACATCTTATTGGATGACTGACCAATTTTTATGATTTCAGATTCAAAAGAACAGCTACAGCAGCAATTGGAATACACCCTACTAAAGCCTGATTGTCACAGCTGGTGAATTTCAAAAATGCAATCTGGACGTGAGGAAGAACGATATGCAATAAAATTCAGTTTTAAACTTGGAAAAAAGTGCCACAGAAACGTATGGAATGCTTCACACTGCTTTTCGACCATCTTGCTTGAATTGAGTATCAGTTTCTTAGTGGCATAAGAGATTCAAGGAAGGCAGAGTCTATGAGGGATGATGAGAGGTGTGGGAGGAGTAAGGAAGTCAATACACCAGAGTTGATTGGCCAAAGGGTTATGGTTAGGATTACTATGTTGAGGTTTTAAGGGAGTTCAGGAAGAGATTTGGTCGGAAGAGGCCAGCACTCTTCAAATCGGGTCAGTGGCATTTCCGCCAGGACAATGCATCAGTCCACAACTCCATCCTTGTCACAGACTATTTGACCAAGATGGACATCAAGACAGTTTTTCAGGCTCCCTATAGTAAGGACCTTGCCCACTTTGACTTTGGTTTTTCCCTAAGCTTAGAGGCTGTCGTTATGAGATAATTGAGAAGATGTAAAAGGCTGTGACGAAGGTCATTGACACGCTCACACAAGAGGGCTACCATAGGGCCTTCCAGAACTTGTTAGAACAGTACAACAAGTGCATTCCAACCGGAAGAGATTACTTCGAAGGGGAATAGAGTTTCATGTGAGTACTATCAATAAAAGTGCCCATACGAAAAAAGTCTGAAAACTTATTTAATGATCCTCGTATATATGGGGAAATTATGAACTGTTATTAGTTTTGTATTTAATATTTTATGAAAAAACGCCCGAACACACCTATGGGTACATAGATTTAATATATACATATATATATGAAAGCCATTCAGTAAATAAGGGTAACATTTTGGTGGTTGATTCCTTGCGTACCGTTCCAGTACCGAATAGACAGTCTTGACATAAAATAGACATTTGTATTTTCAAATGCTCGAACATTAAAGAAATTTTTATTGGATAAAACAGAATTTGCACTTTGAAGAAATTTTAAGGTATAAAATTTCAATATAAAGGAATTTGGAAGGAATAAAATTTGTTGAAAGAAGTGATACTACAGCTAAGTTTAGTATTTAACTGGGTAATGTTTTTAGGGTGCTTTAGTGTGCAATATAAAACGGTAATTTCAAACGGTGAATTTAAATAGTAAGTTCCGCAGTTTTTTAGTTCGGACACTGATTCGAAAAGATAACACAGACAATAAAGTTTTTTTAAAGGAGATTTTATACAAAAGAAACAAGAAAGAAAGGGATAGAAAAGATATAGTGTTGCAAATTTTAGTACAATTTGCTGGAACTTATCTGAGATAAGTTCTTTAAATTTGAGTATTTTCCTCTTCTTTTTTTTTTTTTTGTTTCCTAAAAATGTTTCAGAGTTCGTTTAATTGCAAGTCTTCTTCAAAGTTCTTTTCAGCAGAATTCTCGGTTGAATTTTCTTTCAGATATTTAACTTCGTAGACTTTCAGTAACCGACTTTCATTTAATCTTATTTTTATTTCTTGGTAAGCTCCATTCAAGAAGCGAGTGACGAAACCCATCGGTTGTCTTAAGATTTTCGTGCCTTTACAGTTAAGTCCCCGAATTCGTACTGAGGTTCTGAATAGTAGTTCTCGACAATAGGAGGAAGTCACTTTTTGGTGCTGCACTGTCTGGGATTAATTTTCTCTTCTCCATTTCGGCCAAATCAAGTCCGAACGTGGTCGGTTTGCTTTTTATTCTTAGAAATAAATGTTTATACCATGTTAATGGCCGTATCGCTACGTCTATAATAGTTGTCGGACCCCGTTGTGGCTCCACCGTGATAAAAGTTGACGAATGCACAAAGCTCTGTTTTAGTTCACTACACAACAGTATATCTACAACTACAATTTGTAAGTAGTCACCGGGAGAAGAAAAGAGTGTATGAAACTTGAGTCGACCGCGTTAGCTGGACAAAAGAGAAACAACATGTCATAATGAGAAAGAGAGAGCAGACATAGACTTTGACTTTTCTTTGTGCATTTTTTGTTACTCTAATGTGTTCGTTAACTGGTTCACGTCTAGTGTACGGCCCCGTTTCAGAGTCCACCCCAAAAATGGTGCTCATGAATTTTCGTCTCCTGATATATTCGTGGCTAATGTTCAACGGACTGCCTTTACCTCATCATTTATCACAGTCATCACTCTCATAAAGAGTAATTTCCTTCCTTCCGCTTGGTGTCGGCAGGAGGAACATGCATTTCCACTGGTTCCGCACATGCAGGACACTGCATGTCTGATTCGTCTAACTTAAATAGTTTTCGTGATAGGGGGCAGGTGGCCGTACAGTTGGTGTCTTGTGGGGTGCTGTCGCCAGGACTTGTTCAAGATTGCATGCAGCATTCTTGTGTAATTGCCGTCTAGCTTCTTCTCCAGCCGTTTTGTTAACGTCTATGTAGTGCAGCCATATAGCAGTATCGATGTGACCGCTGCCTGGAAGAAACTGCGTTTCATTTTATCGGTTAGGTCTTATTTCCATATAATCGATAGCCTATTGATAGCTGTCCATGCTTTCGTTAACCTCGTTTCGATGTCTTTTTCTATATATATATATATATATATACATTCATAAAACTGTAGGATACAAATCTCACCTTCAGATTGAGTCAGTTTGCAAACAGTTAAATAGTTTCAAGTATTACTATCTAACACTAATACTTTTATATGCATA
The DNA here is from genome assembly GCA_963585895.1 of Sepioteuthis lessoniana. NCBI lineage: Eukaryota > Metazoa > Mollusca > Cephalopoda > Myopsida > Loliginidae > Sepioteuthis > Sepioteuthis lessoniana. The sequence continues at coordinate 22,558,964 of OY757917.1, read as the reverse complement.
TTGATAAATTATTTCACGTTTTGAAATTTATCATTCATAATTCTACTCAACATTATTCATTTATTTGAAGACAGCTAAAATATTCCATGTATTGCAATCAAACTCTGAATATTCAATTTAATATTAATCATTTGTTCGTACACAGGTAAACAATTTAAAGTATAGAAAATTGTAACATATATAGGTCCAAAAATACGACCATGATATGAATATGCGAAATAGACAGAGGGAATCCCGAAATACACGAAACACTGGCGACTCTCTTCTGGTTCAGGTACACAACTTTTATTTACCTTTTTGAGTTTAAAATTTTTCGACATGAGGAGGAGAGACATACACAATTTCTTACAAATCTGACTTTTCCATCTGACTCCACCACGTGCGGCACCCCACTGCAAACTACTGGTCTGGCCTCGGCGAGCTCCGGAAAATCAACTTCCTTCATCTAGCGTCGAATCTCAACTAACTGTTTTTTCCAAATCCCCAAATCCTCAGCCCATCGCTTCCGGGTATGACGTCATTCACATCCCCAGTCTATTTTCTATCTGGGTTTTTTATTGTAACATCTCTGATTGTCACATCCTTCCCGCGCGTGCATGAACACCTGCACTCAATATGTGCACCTAACTAACCCATGCACTAAGCCGAAAGGTTCTCAGCCTAACTAAACCAAAAGGTAAGATATATAAACTGAAAAATGATAATATAAAAAAGAATCCCTCCGCAATTATATAACAAAATGATTAAATATTTCTAATTTACCCATAGATAAGACCTTAATAGGGACAACCACACAGCGTTGAAATGAAGGGCTAATCCATAATACCCTCAGCTTCAAGATTGGAAATTCACCATTAAATGGTTTAGTGTCATATCCCGGATTCTCGGTGGTGAGAGTTTTACTCCTCTACACAGATACAGTCAGTGTATTCTACAACCCCTGCCAACCGGTGGTGCTGACGGTAGAATATTCTGCAGAAGGGTAAGACTCCCTCAATGAGTGTCCTGATATGAGACTAAACATGAGACTGGACATAACACTTCACAATCTGATGGTGAGGCTCCAGTAATGTTGGAGCTTAGGGCAATGCAGAGTACCCCATCGCTTACAGGTCTACTCTGGCCCGGAGTGGAAACACCTGATAAGGTCCTTTTTATGGGTCAAATAGAACCGTTAGACTGTATGCATTTTTTTTTTTTTTTGCTAAACTGAATTGTTAGAAATTAAACTGCTTGATCATTTAACTGTGTGTTAACAAATGACTTTTTTAACTGAATTTTTAGTGATACATTACAATACTTGGAATAGTTTAATTTTGACATGCTAAATTGTTAGAAATAGAACTGTTTGATCATGTAACTGAGTGTATCTACAAAATCTGTTTACAAATCATATATGTGATACATATATAAAACAGGATTTGGCATTAAATATCCCACAATAGTTGATATGCTATAAAAGCAAACCAAGCCATAAGCAGCCAACTGTGCTGATAAGACGATTTATTTTTAGTTGCAAATTAATTTGCATTCTCATGAAGCAAGGAAAATGAAACATTAGCCCTAATAAAGTTATCTCTATAACAAAATATGATTAAAATTTGTTTTGGCTCGACGCAGAATTGATCTAATACTAGTTGGTACTCTTACAAGATAATTCTCATCAATAGAAGATATTAGAGCAGCTCCTCCTTGTCTCGATATTATTGGTATATTAAAGACTAGGTCGGTATTTTTTCTAAGTAAAGTAAAGTTGCAGACCGTAGTCGAGGTTGAACCGAAGGCTCCCTTTTCGTTAGCTACTACACCAAGGTGTAGGTGAGGGCGCTACTACTTTCCCTGGATTGCTCCACTTTACCCTTGATACTTACCTTATAATGCTGAGTGTTAAGCAAGGAGGCATCAAGTGCCATTTTTGAGTCTTTGGTATGACACGACCTGGGATTGAATACAGGTCTCCCGGGTCATCAGCTGACACTCTAACCATTACGCCAATGTAAGAGGGTCTGTTTTCAAGTATACCAAGTTATATTCTAGCAGTTGACCATATTGGTAATTATACTAGAAGGAGAAACTTGAAATCTTGCTTTTTCACAATAATCTATTGTTAAATAAGCATACACACCGGCTTATTGGCAATGTGGGTAGAGTGTTCGCCAATGGTCCAGTTGGTTTAGTTTGGTGGGTTTTAAGGCATATTAACCTTTGAAAATGCCTGAACCCCTCTTCCTCCACCCCTTTCCTTTCCTTTTTCTTTTTTCTCACTAAAATTAATCCAATTCCATCAGATCAAATTCTTAGATTAAACCTGATAGATTTGACTCCACCAAACTCCAACATACACCAAGAAAGTTACTGTCAAATCCATTTTATATGTAAATAATCTATTCTATTTAAAACAATTCAGTTTAGCAAAAGTACACAGTTTAATTGTCAAAAACATTTCCATTTCAAACTATTTAAGTAGTTATATGTAACAATTAAGTTAAGTGTAAATACAGTTTTAATGTTGAAAAACAGTTTTATTTCAAATAATTCAGTTAAGCATAAGCACGAAGTTTAAATGTAAGTACGGTTTAATTGTCAAAAACATTTCTATTTCAAGCTATTCAGTTTACACAAACAATTCATTTTAGCATAAGTATGCTGTTAGTTCTATTTAACCCATAGATAGGGCCCTATCAGGTGCTACTACTCCGGGCCTGAGTGGACCTGGGAGAAATGGCAATGAAGGGGTACTCCGCATTCCCCAAAGCTCCAGCACTGCTGGAACCTCACCATCAGATTGTTTAGTGTCATATTCCAGGACACTCGTTAGGGGGTGGTCTTACCCCTCTGCAGAGGTGCAGTCGGAGTATTCTACAGCCCCAGTTGACTGGGCAATCCAATGGTTTTGAAGATATGGGTTCAATCCCAGGTCGTGTCATACCAAAGACTTTAAAAATAGTACTTGATACCTCCTTGCTTAACACTCAGCAATATAATGTCCGTGTCAAGGGTAAAGTGGAACAATCCAGGGAAAAGAGTTGTGCCCTCCCCTACGCCTTGGTGTTGTAGCTATTGAAAAGGGAGCCTTCCGGTTACCCTCGACTACGTTCGCCAACTTTATTTTACTACTTGATTACTAAGACACGATCGGCATTGGTCGATTTTTTTTTTATTTCGAAGATTAGAATATAATGCGATATTGATCATCATCTTGATTTTTTAAATTGTTTATAGAAATTATTTTCATATACATATATTTTTAAGGGATACTGTGCAGATCAATTTAATAATAGATATTCAATTCCATTTTGCATAAGTTTTCTTCAATATTGTGGGAGGACTTGATTTCTTGTTGAATTATTTAGAAAATTCCATCAATGTCACTTTTCTTTTTTCATGTTGAAGCAATTTGATTTAGCGAATTTAGTAGGTCCTATTCCTCGGGCCAAATTCTTATTAATTTTGATTTAACATTTTCTAATATCGAAACTTTTTCCCTCTATTATCTGCTTCGAAATCTGTTTTAAACTGTTACTCATATAACTAAATCACTTTAGTCTTAGGGAAAGACTTGTTTTCTTTCGATCTTTTAAAAAAAGTCTATCATTTTTCAGTTCTAGCGCAGTAATTTACTGCAGTTACCCAAACCCTCCGCTCGGGCAGGATATGACACAAGGTCAATTTTTAAAGCGAAGTTTAACAGGTTTGAATTCAGAGTTTTCCTTCTCCTAGACTAGTTGCCTCACCAAGGCTGAAGAACCAGTCTGCCCTACTATTTACCCATAGATGGGGGGAGAATAACTGGATTCATGCCTTTCCCAAGGGTATTAATGCTATGCGAAATGCAATTAGTGTCGTCCAGGATTTGAACTCGTGTCGCCGTGTCCATTTCTTGCGACGATAACAATTACACCACGAACACTTCTTGCCAGGACAAGTCTATTATTATCATTTCTTATATATCGCTTCATAATCGTTTTTTTTTTCTCTCATGCCACCTTCTTACTTTGTTATATAATTGCGGAAGGATTTTTTTAATATTATCAATTTTCGTTTTGTATATTTTATCTTTCGGTTTAGTTAGGCTGAGAACCTTTCGACTTAGTGCATGTGTTAGTTAGGTGCACACATTGAGTGTAGGTGTTCACACGCACGCGGGGAGGATGTGACAATCACAGATGTCACAATAAAAGCCCCAGATAGGAAATGTGACTGGGATGTGAAAGACATCATACCCAGAAGCGATGGGCTGGGGATTTGGGGATTCAAGAAAAAGCAGTTACTTGAGTTTTGGACCTTAGATGGGGGGGAATGGATTTTCGGAGCTCGCCGAGGCCAGACCAGTTCGGGTCTACGGGATAGCCGCGCGTTTGTTGAGTCAGTGAGTTGAAAGCTGACGATGTACGAACAGTCTGCATAGTAAGAAATTGTGTCTCACTCTCCTCATGTCGGAAAACCTTAAACTCAAAAAGGTAAATAAAAGTTTCGTATCTGAACCAATTTCGTGCTTTTCGGATTCCTAGACGCGTATGATGATTATGAACGTTTTATGCATGTGAATATTTTCGTCGTATTTTTTTTGGGGGGGGGTCCTCGTGCTGTAATGGTTAAAGCGATGGACTGCGGAATCGTAGTAAGCGATTTCGTACTCCAGCCGCGCTATTACGTTCACTTTCGGCCAAATACCCTTGCGAAAGGTATGAACCCCCTTATCCTCCCAGCTATGGGTTAAATAGTTCCACTATTGTTCTTCTAGGAGAATAGATTTGGCATTAAATAACCTACAAAGGTTGATATGCCATTAAACAAAAAAAAAAAACCAAAACCTCGTATTTTTGGACGTAGATATGCTACCACTTCTGCTCCTATATTATCCTGCTAATTTGTTACTTTTGTGCGAAAAATAATCAGTATTAATTTATTTTTCCTCATTCAAATTACTCGCGTGTTTGGTTGAACGATTTTCTTCATTCAAATGCATGAGACTTTGAGCAATGAAACTGTTTTGAGGAGATGATGACAAGTGTGTGTGTGTGTGTTGAAAATGCCTGAACCCCTCTTCCTCCACCCTTTACCTTTCCTTTTTCTTTTTTCTCACTAAAATTAATCCAATTCCATCAGATCAAAATCTTAGATGAAACCTGATACATTTGACTCGACCAAACTCCAACATACACAAAGACAGTTACTGTCAAATCCAATAACCCCTACTACCATCTCAGTCGGCTGGAGCTGTAGAATACACCGACTGCTTCTGTGCATAGGGGTAAGGTCCCTACAACGAGTATCCTGGGTATGACACTAATCAATCTGATGGTAAGGTTCCGGTAATACTGGAGCTTTTAGGAATGCGAAGTACGCCTTTATTACCATCACTCCGAGGTCCACTCTGGCTTGGAGTGTTTGCACCTTATAACGTCCTATCTATTGGTCAACTAGAGCTAAACTTATGCTAAACTGAAATGCTTGAAATAGAACGCTTTTCAACTTTGAAAATGTACTTACACTAAACTGAATTGTTTGAAAAAATAACTGTTTTGACATTTAACTGTGTGTAAACAAAAAACTATACTAATACTAAACTCATTTGGGGTGTCCTTGTGGTGTAATTGTTAAAGCGATGGACTGCGGAATCGTAGTATGCGAGTTCGTACTCCAGTCGCGCTGTTATATTCACTTTGGGGCAAATGCCCTTGGGAAAGGTATGAACCCCCTTATCCTCCCAGCTATGGGTTAAATAGTACCACTACTGTCCTTCTAGGAGAATGGCTTTGGCATTAAAAGACCTAAAAAGGTTGATATAACATTAAAACAAAGAAACCATATACGAAACTGATTTGTTTTAATTAGAAGTGTTTGACGAAACTGAATAGCTTGAAATAGAAATGTTTATTGACAATTCAACTGTGTACTTATGCTAAACTGAATTGTTTGAAACAGAACTATTTATTTGTATAAGAATGAATTTGGCATCAAATAACCTACAATGATTTATATGCCATTAACAAACAAACAAAGAAAAAAATATATATATATATACTCCCCTACCCACATAGGGTTGAGTTCTCTGGCGAAGAAGTAATCGTGTTGCCATTAGCGCCTTTGCAAGTCTCTTCGTATTCGAGTTGAGATCTCGGCGGCCGTTTGAACGGATGTATGGAAACAATAGTAGTTGTGATTCATAACCGTTTAAAAATGTACTTCGTAGCTAATATCTCCTCGTAGCTAAATGATTAGAAGCTTTGGCTTGGTGTTTCAGTCAACCGGTTTTCGATCCCAGCTACGGGGAGATACTGTCTAGCCACACTGATGAGTTCTGATAGAACGAAACAGATCTGTCTGTGGATGACTATATATATATATATATATATATATATATACCTAAAGTGCCAGAAGTAATCTACCTAGGATTCACCTTTCGGATAATTGGGATAATTCTTAATTATCTTGATGATCTGGTAAGAGAAACCTAGGTAGATTACCTCTGGCCCTAATTTTAGTCTACTCAGTGTATTAAGCACTTTTAGGTTTTACCTTAAGCGATTCACTTTTTTTTTTCTTTCGTCTAGGCATTACGGTGCTGTTTGATGATTTTCATGCAGGACGAATATTCTAAGTCATTTCTCTTTTTCTTAATTTTTTTTCCCCTGAAAATATTTTTTTTCTTTACAAATTGTATCCTCTGTGTTTTTTCACACCGTCAGATTTATAGAATACGTACGAGAACAAAAATTATAAATTCATATATATATATATATATATATACTTTCTTTAAGAAAAAACAACGAAACCGGTCACATAGGATTATAAATTTATTTCAATCCTGTTACGCATTTCTGAGTTGGTAATGTTTCCGATGATATGTTTTTAAGTTGGAATTTTCCAAAAGAGATCTCAACCATTCAGGAGCAAAATGAGTATTCTTGGTCCAGTTAAACCGGAGTTGGGAGTAATTCCATCAGGACAAGAAATTATTCATGAATGAATATTTAAAATTATCCTGAGTTGGTAATGTTTCCGATGATTATAATCTTATGTGACCGGTTTCGTTGTTTTTTCTTCAAGAATTTATTGCTCTGTATTATTGGTACATTGAGCTCTTTACCAGGAAAATTTTAAATATTCATTCATGAATAATTTCTTGTCCTGATGAAATTACTCCCAACTCCGGTTTAACTGGACCAAGAATACTATATATATATATATATATATATATATATATATATATTGGATAAACTATACAAGTATTGATTCATTTTTACATATTTAAGCTTAACTTAATGCGAGTTTAAAATACACCAGGGCGAATACTCATCTATCTATCCTTATCTAAGGGTAATATCATCATCATCATAATCATGTCGCGCTGCCAATACGGATCTCCCTCACCCTCTCTCGCCAGCCGTCTCTATCATCCATTGATCTCTGGAGGTCTTCAAGGCTACATCCAGTATTGGCACAGAGCAGTTGTATAAAGGTTCTAGCTGGTTGTTCAACCTTTGCTGGTCCATTTGTAGGGTTCCACAGGAGTATATCCCTTATGTGCTCTTCCTTACTTCTCCAGCGGTGACCTGCATGTCTGCTTCGTCTATCTTTGATAGTTTTCGTGATAGATGATAGGTGGCCGTACAAATGTTGCTTTGCGGGGTGTTGCCTCCAGGTCTTGTTCAGTATTGCTTGCAGCATTCTTGTGTAATTGCTGTCAAGCTTTTTCTCCAAACGTTTTGTTAGTATCCATGTGGTGCATCTATATAGCAGTATCGACACGACTGCTGCTTTGGAAAAAAGGCGTTTTATTTTATCTATCAGATTTAACTTCCATATGACCAAAAGCTTATCGATAGCTGTCCATGCCTTTGATAGTCACGTGTTGATGTCGTTTTCGGTTGATGAGACACTGCTTCCTAGGTAGGCGAACTTGTTCACTAGTTTCGAAGGCCCACCCTTTAGTTTGGAGATATTACCTCTTTGAGTGAAGCTCATGTATTCCGTCTTGTTTAGGGGCCTCTGGTGGTGTAATGGTTAGCAAGCTCGGCTAGCAAACCTACACAAGTGAGTTCGAGTTTATTGGGTGCAGCTTTCATATGGCCTTGTGCCACATCTAAGCAAAAGCTTAGTAAATTTCTATGTATTCCGTCTTGTCTGACTTGACATGGAAGCCTATGCCACCAGTCTGTTTAATTATCTACAAGACTTGAAATAATTTGAATGCGCGCAAAAAATTATTTTTCGATTGAACTATTGGTATTTCATAGTAAAGTTTGAAACAACTTTACTGTGTGCAAAGTAATGAATAATGTTGAATAGAATTATTGTTGTAGAATGACAATACTAGAACAAATTTATTGTCCTAGGTATGACATTAAACTAAATCTGATGGTGAGGCATCAATATTGAACTTTGTGGAAATGTGGAGTACCTTTTCTTTGTCATAACTATCTCCTCCACTCTGACTCGGAGTGGTAGTACATTTTAGGGCCTAATTTATGGGTCCAAAAATCGTTTAACCATGTAACTGTGTACAAGCAAATGACCTCGGGCTTATTTTAAAATTCTGTTACCTAAAAAAGATATTCGTTTATATATATATATATATATATATATATATATATATATATATATATATATATATATATTTGTGTGTGTGAACAAAATTTGTATGTCCGATAACGTACTCTAGTTGATTTGGCATAAGATATATCTACTTACGTATCTATTTATCAATCTCCTTTTTATCACCTCTCTCTCTCTCTCTCTCTCTCTCTCTCTCTCTCTCTCTCTTTCATATATAAGTACCTAAAGGTGCGGACGAAATCTACCTTGGTTTTACCTTTCCGAATAATCAATATGAAGCTGGCCAAAGAGGCTGGGGCAAACTTCATTTTACTGAAAAAAGATCTACCCAACCAAACAAAATTTGCATAAATATACGTTTTATTGATTAAAAAGAGAAAAACAATCTACCTACTAAGCGAATAATTCTTTCTATATTTCAAAATGTTAAGCACTTCAGATCTGAGATTAATTCTTTCGGGTTATCATATTTACCCAACCCCTCCGCTCGGGCAGGATATGACACAAGGTCAATTTTTTAAGCGGAGTTTAACAGGTTTCAATTCAGAGTTTTCCTCCCCCTAGACTAATTGCCTCACCAAGGTTTAAGAACCTAGTCTGCCCTACTATTTACCCATAGCTGGAGGGAGAATAATTGGATTCATACCTTTCCCAAGGGTATTAATGCTATGTGAAATGCAATCAGTCCAGGATTTGAACTCGTATCGCCGTGTCCAATTCCTGCGACGATAACCATTACACCACGGGCACCACCTTATAAGAAATGATACTTAATTTCTTCTTCATACACAATTTTCAACATTTATCACCCGCCTTGTATTTACGTCATATTTTTTAAATAATTTCCCATTTCAGTATAGGGTCTATGCTTAATTTTGTCTTCATCTCCCAAATGGATTTCCATAAACGAGAACTATTCTTATAAATCTCATGGGTGAAGCTACATTTTTGGTTATAAAATCTTTTTTTAAAACATCTTGAGTCGAACCAATATCCCCGGTGGTGTAATGGTTAGCAAACTAGACTTGCAAACCTATACAAGTGGGTTCAAGTCTCCTTGGATGCTTTATTCATATATAACTTTATGTCATGTCGAAGCAAAAAAAGTTTAGTAAATTACTACTTCTACCTGATCCTATTTACCCAACCCCTCCACTCGGGCAGGATATGACACAAGGTCAATTTTTAAGCGGATTTTACCAGGTTTGAATTCAGAGTTTTCCTTCTCCTAAACTAGTTGCCTCACCAAGGCTTAAGAACCAAGTCTGTCCTACTATTTACCCATAGCTGCAGGGAGAATATTGGATTCATACCTTTCCCAAGGGTATTTGTGCTATTTGAAATGAAATCAGTCTCGTACAGGATTTGAACTCGAGTCGCCGTGTCCGTTTCCAGTATTCCAGTATTACCTTTCTTGAAGGGCTCCAGTGGCGGTAACCAACGAAATTAACCCTTTCCAATATAAAACCTGAAATGACGGTGTGGTATTTTTTTCTCTCAATTGGTTCAGATAATTAGCATATTTCCTTTTAGAATCACTTATTTGAATGAAAAAAAGAAAAGAAAAACCTTTTTTTTTTACAGAAGTAAAACTGAAAATATATAAACGTTTTATTAATCATTTTAAAGGATTATCTTGGGTTAATATTTTATAATTATTATTATTATTATTATTATTATTATTATTATTATTTACTCCTCTAGAGTTTTTCACATCAGTATTAGCTGATGGTTTTTCACTGGAGTTTGAGTGACAGCAAGTCTCCTCAAGTCTCAAGGACTCGTCTCAGTATTCTGGCCGTCCTCAGCAATGCTGTCGTTTGGATAGTCTCTACCCGTTCGCCAACTTCCAAGTCCTCCAGGCCCTTTAATAATTTTTTTGTTACTGTGCCTAACGCACCAATTACAATTGGCACAGTCGTTACTTTCATGTTCCACAGCTTTTTCAATTCTCTAGCAAGGTCGAGGTACTTATCCTTCTTTTCACTTTCCTTCAGATTTATTCTGTGGTCTCTTTCTTTTGTTGATTCTTATGAGGTCTGGTCTTCTGGCCGGGATTAGGTGATCCGTTTGTATGTTAATGTCCCATAGGAATTTATGCGAGTCATTTCCTAGGACAGGCGCCGGGTTGTGCATATACCATTTGTTTGTATGGTCGAATTATTATTTTCCCAAGAAATAAGTAAATTGGACAACCGTAGTCGAATGATATTGGAGGCTACTAATGCTTTCGCTGGGTTACTCCATTTACCTTTAATTCTTACCTTATAATGCTCCATGCTAAGCAAGGAGGTAGTCAAATTTTTAGTCTTTGGTATGACTCGAGCTGGGATCGAATTCCAGTTAACCAGGCAACTGGAAGACCACTTAAAAAATTAACCAGTGGCACAGTGCTTGAAAGGGAGCGTTTTCAATCTTAATCATCTTGCAAATCGCTACTTCAGTCTTATTGTAATTAAAGGAGGGAGAAAGTCACCATTTTTTTCCCTTTGATATACGTTTGATATATATGTTGCATAGTCACAACCATGATACATATAAAAATATACGTTCATATGCATATATGTTCATATGCATTGGAATCCTGAAACATTGACGACTTTCTTTAGTTCAGGTACGAAACGTTTATGGACTTCTTGAGTTTAGTCTTTCGACACGTGGAGAGAGCGACATAATTTTTACTATGCTGACCGTTCCATCTGACACAACAACGCGTGTTGCATCCCATAGACCATAAACTGGACTCGCTTCGTCCAGCTTAAAATCTCAACTGACCTCGCCCAGCTTCGGATCTCAACTCGCTTCGTCCAGCGTCAGATCTCAACTCACTGACCCAACAAACGCACGACGCATACCGTAGACCCAACTGGACTCGCCCAGGTCCGAATCTCAACTAAGGTCTTTTTCAAAAATCACCAAAATTCCCAACCCATCGCTTCCGGGCATGATGTCATTCGCATCCCAGTCCCATATCCTATCTGGGGTTTTTATAATGATATCAGTGATTGTCACATCCTCCGCGCACGAGCCTGAACACCTGCACTCAATGTGGGCACCTGCACGTACACTAAGCCGAATCGTTCTAAGCCTAACTAAACCGAATGATAAGATATAACCAACGAAAAATGATAATATAAAAAAATCATTGCGCAATTATATAACATATATTTTTATAAAAAAAAAAGGGTTCTTTTTTTTGGCTTGGTAGATGTATTTTTGGCTTTGTTATTATTTGCTACTTGGAGAGGTTTTCTCACCAATGTTAACAGATGGTTTTTACTTGAGTTTGAGTGACAGCAAGTCTCCTCAGATCTCCTAGACTCTTCTCAGTATTCTGGCCGATCTTAATAATAATGTTGTCTCGATGATCACTACTTCTCGTCATATTTCCAGTATTCCTGTACCTTTACCAATCTTTGGGGATTGTTCCATATGCATCAATTACAAATCGTATGTATCACCGTCACTTTCATGTTACCTTGTTGTTTGTCTTTTTTTAATTCTCTGGCAATGTCGACATATTCATCTTTCTTTTCGCTTTCTTTCATTTTCATTCTAGTGTCCCTCGGTATTGCAAAGTCCACTATTCGGCAGATTATCTTTCTTTTTTAATGACTATCACTAGGTATGGTCATAAGGCCAAAATTTGGTGATCGTTTACATCTCAATGTTTCAGTGACGTTTGTGTGTCTTATTCTACAGGACGAATTCCGGGTTGTGCACATACCACTTTTATTGTAGATTGAAATTTAATTTTTTACACGACTCCCAAATTCTGATAAAAATCGGATTGTTTTTATAACCAGGAATGGTACTAATAGTTTCATTTCATCTAATTATCATGCAAACATATCGACCCCTACAGGTGGGTTTATTTATAAGTTCCCGGTTTTATTGATATCCACATTAATATTATCCAATTATAAATATAATGATATATTCATATATATATAGCAATACATATATATATATAGTAACATATATATATATATATATATATATATAGTAACAAACAAATCAAATTATATGCACGGAAAAATATACCTATATCAGTTTGTATGTGCATACTTATTTTAGTACGTATGTAAGTAATTATCTATCTATCTATCTATCTATCTATCTATCTAAGTCCATTTTAAGTATGGATGTACATACATACGAGATTTTCTTCGTAATCTCTCTCTCTCTCTAACCAAATATCTGTTTACTTATCCTTTTCTTTCTCTCTGTATGCATATATCATCATCATCATGTCGTGCCGCAAGCACGGATATCCCTGACCCTCTCTCGCCACTTTTCCCTATCGTTCATCGCCTCTGGCAGGTCTTCTGGGCTACATCCCGCATCCTCACATAGCTGCTGTATGTATGTTCGAGCTGGTCGTCCTGCTTTTGCTCGCCATATGTGGGGGTCCATTGGAGTACATCACTTATGAGCTCGTCTCCGCTCCTCCAGCAGTGTCCTGCGTGCCTGGTTTGTCTAACCAGGATAGTTTTCGTGATGGGAGGCCGGTGGCCGTATAGTTGGTGCTTTGTGGGGTGTTGCCGCCAGGACTTGTTCAATATTACCTGCAACATTCTTGTGTAGTTACCGTCTAGCTTCTTCTCCAGCCGTTTTGTTAGCGTCCAAGTGGTGCATCCATACAGCAGTATCGACACGACCACTGCTTGGAAGAAACTGCGTTTCATTTTATCGGTCAGTTCTGATTTCCATATGTGCATGTATGAATCTGTCTATTAATTTATCCACCAGGCTATATATATATCTCAGTCTATATATATATATATCTTTCTCCTTCTCTCTGACTCTGTTTAACTCTCTCTCTCTATATATATATATATATATTTATATATATATACATATATTCATATTTCTATCTGTTCGTTAATAAGTGTCAATATATGTCACTCTGTTACTTTCTACCACATTCCTTATATACATATGTGTGTGTGCGTGTAAGTGTGTGTGCATGCGTCCGATTGAATGTATGTATGTGTGTATTATCTATGCATGGATATAATTGGGTTTTCCCTCTTTGTGCATAACGAGTTGCATTTGATTTGGATCAGTTTTATGAAAAGGATTTTTGTTTTGTCTTGTTTGTTTCACCGAATGAAGGAAACGATTCTTCCTCATCTGTTTCACAACGAATGCATCAACAAAGGACAGATTCATTGCAAGAAAAAAATTTAAAAAATAAATACAAATTCTCATCTATCTTAGACGCTCACCGATTCTTTTCTGCCAATGAAGAATTTGCATGGTTCTTTGACGATCAATCCCCAAACAGATTTCATTTCTTTTTTTCGTCTTTCTGTTCATTTTGCCGCTATTCATGGAATGTGGGAAAGTTTTTATTACATGATTTGTATTCATGTCTTTTGGGATATTCTCAAGATACCCTTACTATTTATAATGATATATCAAACTAAAGAATTATAATTTCGTATTTTTCTATGTATTAATGGATCTCAGTTTTTCATATCTATCTATCTATCTATCTATCTATCTATCTATCTATCTATCTATTAAACAAGTTTATTTCTATTTATGCATGGATGTGAGTATGTTTATAAGTATTTTCTACCTATCTATAAGAATATCCACCACATTGATATATTAAGAAATAAGATTGTGTATACATTTTATATTCTATCTATCTATCTATCTATCTATCACAGTTTACTGATATTTTCTGTCTCAGTCTCTTCACATATATATATGTGTGTGTGTGTGTGTGTGTTGGTGAATAGACTAAAACACATGAAGTGTTACAGATCAGCAGATATATATATATTTCTGTTCATCTGTAACACTTCATGTGTCTTAGCCTATTCACCAACACACACACACACTCAAACACACACACACACGTATATATATATCATCATCATCATCATATCGTGCTGGCAGCACGGATATCCCTGACCCTCTTTCGCCACTCCTCCCTATCGTTCATCGCCCTAGGTAGGTCTTCAGGACAACAACCTGTATCCTCACATAGCTGCTGAATGTACGTTCGTGCTGGTCGTCCTGCTTTTGCGCGGCCGTGTGTGGGGATCCATAAGAGTACATCTCTTATGAGTTCATCTCTGCTTCTCCAGCAATGTCCTGCATGTCTGGTTCGCCTAACTTGAATAGTTTTCGTGATAGGGGGCAGGTGGCCGTACAGTTGGTGTCTTGTTGGGTGTTGCCGCCAGGACTTGTTGAGGATTGCACGCAGCATTCTTGTGTAATTGCCATCTAGTTTCTTCTCCAGCCGTTTTGTTAGCGTCCATGTAGTGCATCCATATAGCAGTATCGATGTGACCGCTGCCTGGAAGAAACTGCGTTTCATTTTATCGGTTAGGTCTGATTTCCATATAGTCGATAGCCTATTGATAGCTGTCCATGCTTTCGTTAACCTCGTTTCGATGTCCTTTTCGGTCGAATCAAAATATATATATATATATATATATATATATATATGTATATATATATATGTGTGTGTGTGTGTGTGTGTGTCTGTGTGTGTGTGTGAGTGTGTGTTAATCAGTGTGTATACGTACAAAGAGAGTTTTTTTCATATCTATATATCCATCTCAGTCATTTTATATGTAATTATATATATATATATATATATATATAGAGAGAGAGAGAGAGAGAGAGTGATTTAGAGTGAGAGAGGGTAGAGAGAGAAAGAAAAAGAGAGTGAGAGGTGCTCGTAGTGTAATGGTTACCTTCATAGGAGATGGACACAGCGATTCGAGGTCGGCTATTTCCGTTTGACACTGCACTAATATCCAGTTCTCTCTTCAACTAAGAGTCGATAGTTAAGCAGATTGACCTATTTAACATTTGTATGTTAATCAGTCTGTATGAAATGTTATCAAATACGGACACTTGGTCTTAATAACGATTAAAATTGATTAAATCAGATATACAATTTAGGCGAATTTCGACAGACATTCTTCAAAGTCACTCACCGGTAAAATGAAGACAATAAGTTTTTAAAAGAAAAAGCTTTTAGAATTTGAAAGAAACAAAAATAAAATGAAGAAACATTTAAAAAAAAACTGATTACATTCCGGTTCAACTAAAGGACTCCCCGAATATTTCTAAAGTATAATTGAGTTCCTTCCGTCTACACTGCGTTGGGCGTTCTACGTTTACCCCAACAGCTTCGAAGATTTTGAGTTAGAACTTTGTCCATTCCTTGAGCAGAATAAAGAAAAAATATTCTGAATAGTTGACTAGGCATGCATTTATATTCTACAAGGGCTCTACAATAGCTGGCTTATGTATCTGTGAATGCCCGGATGGTGTTATTGGTGCATGTCTATGAATAGAACCCGGGACATGTATGGCAATCCTCGGTTCTAATCGTTGAATAGTTTTATTTTCATAGTAAACGTCGCGATAAATAGGTTTTGTTGGAGAGTTGACAAAATATCCTCATGGATGTAGGGAACTTAATTTTTAATGGTAGATGGTACGCACGATGGTACAATTGAAACAGTGCTTTCCTGACGAAAAAATCTAATCAGAAAAGAACTAACAACTGGATCCGTTCTCTTGAATTTTGATGCAAACAGGACAGTTTGGAGGGCTGAATGTTTTACTCATATGAAATCTACACTTAGTGAATTTGATATTATTTAGAATAACTTTTTTTTTTGTGTAGCCATTTATGAGGAAAATGTTCATCCTCCAATATACACTAAAAGAATATCATCATTGAATTCTGGGCAAAGGTTTTGATTTTGGGTAGATTAATCTTCCTGAATTTAGGCGCAAAGGAACCCCAACTCAGATATAATCCAGAAAAATTGTTTTTTCTTTTATACGCTAGTGATGAAACGTGTGCAAGTTTTCTCGACTAAAAAGACTAAGAAAGGCAACATAATTTTATTTGCCCTTCTATAGTAAATTGTAATATGCGGTGGAGTTTGTTTTAAATCTTGAATAAAATTATTCTCCTTGTTATGCAATGCAAAAGAAGTAGTTATATTATCAAAATAATGAACATGACATTATGGTTTGGGAACATTATCAGATAGTTGTATCATAGGCCAAAAAATCTTAAACACGACACTTTCGATGACCGAATGTCTGACTATTATGAAATTTAGGAATTCTGCAATTGATATTATTCAGGTTAACAGTTTCGGGTAGCCATTGACAATATGGGTGATTTTGAGTTTATCCTAATCTGTACAATTTATCATGGCACCGTGGGTAAGGGTTTTCCTAAGGTTAATCATTTCTGTATTCTTAATCTTCACCTTTTCTATTATTGGTTTCTTTGTTTGGGTTTTATGGCATATCAACCTTTGTAGGTTATTTAACGCCTAATCCATTTTATACAAATAAGCAGTTCTATTTCAAACAATTCGGTTTAGCCGAAGTACACTGTCTAACTGTTAAAAGGTTCTATTCCAAGCTATTCAGTTTAGTCAAAATGTTCTATTTCAAACAATTCAGTTTAGTATAATTATTATTTTTGGTTACGCATATTTAAATGTCAAAACAGTTCTATTTCAAACAATTCAATTTATTATTGGCATAGTTTTTCCAAACACTGTTAAATGTCAAAACAGTTCTATTTCAAATAATTCACTTTAGCATAAGTACATTTTCAATGTAAAAAAACAATTCTATTTGAAACAATTCAGTTTAGTATTAGTATGCAGTTTACATGTCAAAACAGTTCTATTTCAAGCAGTTTAGTTTTGCATAAGTACGCAGTTTAAAAATATTAACAATTCTATTTCAAGTAATTCAATGTCAAAACAGCTTTATGTGAAGCAATTCAGTTTGACATAACTACACATTTTAGTTCTATTTGACCCATGGATAGGACCCTATCAGGTGCTACCACTCCGGGCCCTAGTGGAACGGAGAACAATGGCAATGAAGGAGTACTCCGCATTCCCCAAAGCTTCAGCATAACTGGAGTCTCACCTTTAGATTGCTTAGTGTCATATCTAGGACACTCATTGGGGCTTCTTATCCTTCTGCAGTGATACAGTCGGTATATTCTACAGCCACAGCCGACTGGGCAATCATCTTTTTTTAGAAAGTGTTCATGATATTATATACACAGGCCTTGTTGCCTGATACGCAGATCAGGTCGGGTTTGTCTTGGTTCCAGTGGTAGACGTTTGTGGTTGTCTGATATGGAGTCTTGGAAGCCGGCATTCATGTCACACGCAGTGAGACCGATGCTCCTTGAGTCTCGGGAAGCCGTCCACCTAGGCACTAACCCTTTCCGCTGGAGCTAGATTATTCACTTCGCACCTTTTTTCAGGCAAATGCCGATGGGGCTCAATACATTTTGGCAACTGCCCGGCATGCTCGGGCTACGGTCCTGAACCTGGTTCCCACAAAAATTTCCTGTTGGCATATGTGACTAATTAATTTGATGTGTCTTTTAGTTACTTTCATAGTAATACCGAGGACACGGTTACCTCTAGGACTACGTCTTCCCATTGAGGATGTATGCATCTATCTCGGCGTGATCATAACCTTATTGGCAAGGAAATAGATATAAATACTTCTTTTAAATAGAGGAAATGTATATTATAAATTGAATTGATGTGACCAGCTGTCCAGTTTTCCAGTATGTCACACGCAGTGCTTGCCGGATTTTCTTGTCATGGAAATACAATTTATAATTTTCATTTTCGTTTGCATCATCTCATTCATCAAAAGATTAATAAAAATAAATCTCAACTCTTAAATTCTTGGCTACTAAATTACCACCCAGCCCATATGAGATACCTTACAATAGATTATTTATATCACACTAGCATCTCTTACAATATTCTTCGTATCGGCACTTAGATTAATTTTTAAGTGAGGCTGTTGGAGCTTTTAGATAAAAATAGGTCATCGAATAAAGAAGAAGAAGAAAATGAATCGAGATCTCACAAAATACAAGTTGAGAGACTTGCTGTCACTCAGATTCCAGTGAAAGACCTCTCGCTAAACTGGTGTGAATAATAATAATAAACGACTCGAGGAGTACATAGGAAAACACGACGGAGGACAGTTTACAGCCATCAAAAATAATATTGACAACACGGTAGACAACAGAATTCCAATACCCTGGAAACAAAAATGGGACGAAAAACAACTTTAAACGATTGATAAGTAACATCTCACAGATCACTTACTTCTGGCCAAAAGATCAGACCTCATAATAATAAAAAAAAAGCAAAAGAAAGAGTAATTGCAAAATTGACCACAGAATACAACTGAAAGAATGTGAAAAGAAGGATAACTACTTCGACCTTGCTAGGGAATTGAAAAAAAGTATGGAACGTGACAATTATACCAAATGTGATTGGTGCTTTTGGTCAAGTAACTAAAGGATTATTAAAGTAACTGGAGGTATTAGAAGTTGGAGAACTATTGGAGACCATCTAAACTACAGGATTATTGAGATCGGCCAGAATACTGAGAAGAGTCCTGGAGACTTGAGGAGACTTGCTGTCACTCAAACTCCAGTGAAAAACCATCGGCTAACGCTGATGTGAAAAGCTCTAATGAGTGAATAATAATAATTGAAGCCGTCACCTAGCTGAATTCATTTCAGCAGATCATTTATTTGAAATACAGAAAAATAAAAAACTAAATAAATAGTCCTTCATAATCACTCTGCTAAAATGTTTTGCTAAATGAATGTGGTATTAAAAATAATCATGGTTGGACCAGTTGAAACAATCTCAAAAAGCTGTAATGTGACTGGGTGAACTGGAACAGCTCGAATTAGTTAGAATTCTGAGAAGTTATGAAGAGCTTAGGAGATTTACTGTCACTCAAACGTCATAGAAAACCACCAGCTAGTAACAAAAATTAGCAAGGGGGTAAAATAATAATAATAATAATAATATTAATAATGATAATAATAAAAAGGGACTAGAGGACTTGGAGGTTGGCGGTCAAGTGGAGACCATCCAAATGACATCATTGTTGAGAACTGCCAGAATACTAAGAAGAGTCTTGGAGACATGAGGAGACTTGCTGTCACTCAGACTTCAGTGAAAAACCATCGGCTATCGCTGATGTGAAAAGCTCTAATGAGTGAATTGTAATGATAATATGAGAACTTGCAAAATGGTGGACTTTGCTGTCCCGGGTGACCATAGAGTAAAATTGAAAGAAAATGAAAAGAAGGATAAGTATCTCGACCTTGTTAGGAAATTGAAAAAAAACTATGGATCATGAAGAGGACAGTTATACCAATTGTGATTAGTGCTCTTAGTACAGTCACCAAAGGATTATTAAAGAGACTGGAGGATTTAGAAGTTAGAGGACGAGTGGAGACCATCCAAACTACTCCATTATTGAGATCGGGCAGAGTACGGAGAAAAGTCCTGGAGAGTTGAGGTGACTTGTTATCACTCAAATTCTAGTGAAAGATCATCAGTTAACGCTGATGTGAAAAACACAAAGAGTGAATAATAATAATAATCATATAAAAAGAGAATGCAGTAAATTATCGCAGGAATATCTTAAGACTAGACACGACTGTGTGGGGAAGGTAATCCACTAGTAACCCTGCAAAATGTTTAAATTTGACCAATCTAACAAACGCTATATGCGCAACACAGAATCTGTCATGTAGAATAAGACGCAGAACGATCACTGGTGTTTTGAGACGCAAACAGTTTTGAGACGCAAATTTCAGATTATTTGGAGACTGAGATAAAACGGTTTATCAAATAATAATCGAATGCAGAAAACTAGCGGAAAAGAAATACAAGAGAGGGTGGGAAAGGTTATCCACTGGGAATTTTGCAAGAGATTGAAATTTGACCATACAAGCAAACCATAGTCTGTTCTTGAAAATGAAATACACAAACTTCTCTTGGATTTTGATGTTTGGTTTGGTTTTATGGTATATCAACCATCGTTGGTTATTTAATGTCAAATCCATTTTCATATATATAAATACTTTTCTTTTAAAACTATTCAGTTAGGCATAAGTACAGTTTAAATGAAAAAACATTTTTATTTCAAGTTATTTAGTTTAATCAACAAAGATAAATGGTTCCAAGTATTGCTATACGTGTTGAATTCAATAAGTTTCCAGACCTTTTTTGTACAGACATTTAAAATTATTGTAGACTCTTGAATATTCAGTATGTTATTGCTATACATCTTATGAGCTGACTGACCAATTCTTATGATTTCAGGTTCAAATCAACAGCTGCAGCAGCAGTTGGAATACACCCTACTAAAGCCTGATTGTCACAGCTGGTGAATTTCAAAAATGCAATCTGGACTTTAGAAGAACGATATGCAATAAGATTCTGTTTTAAACTTGGAAAAAATGCCACAGAAACCTATGGAATGCTTCAGACAGCTTTTTGAGCAGCTTGTATGAATCAAGCATCAGTTTTTGAGTGGCATAAGAGATTCAAGGAAGGCAGGGAGTCTGTAAGGGATGATGAGAGGTGTGGCAGGAGTAAGGAAGTCAATAGACCAGAGTTGATTAGCCAAATGGTTAGGGTTAGGGTTAGTATGTTGAGGCTTTAAGGGAGTTCAGGAAGAGATTCCGCCGGAAGAGGCTAGCACTCTTCAAATCGGGTCTGTGGCATTTCCAGCAGGACATTGCACCAGTCCACAACTCCATCCTTGTCACAGACAATTTGACCAAGATGGGCATCAAGACAGTTCCTCAGCCTCCCCCTAATCCAGGCCTTGCTCCCTGTGACTTTTGCTAATTCCCTAAGCTCAGAGGCTGTTGTTATGAGACAATTGAGAAGATGAAAGAGGCTATGACGAAGGTCATTAACACGCTCACACAAGAGGACTTCCTTGGGGCCTTCCAGAAGTTGTTCGAACGGCTCAACAAGTGCATTGCAGCCGGAGGATATTCCTTCAAAGGGGACTAGAGTTTCATGTGTGTAATATCAATAAAATTACCCATACGAAAAAGTCTGGAAACTTATTTAATGATCCTCGCATATCACTAAGAATTCAGTTAAACATTTACACACAGTTAAATGTAAAAACAGTTATATTACAAACTATTCTTTTTAGTATAAGCAACGGACCTGGAAGTGGTGGCAATGAAGGGGTGCTCCGCATTCCCCAAAGCTCCAGCATTACTGTAACCTCACCATGAGATTGTTTAGTTTCATATCTAGGACATTCGTTGAGGGAGTCTTATTCCTCAGCAGAGATGCAGTCGGTATATTCTACAGCCCCAGACGACTGGGCCATCTGGTATTTTGAGGTACATACTGATCACCTAATCTCGACCAGAAGACTAGATATTGTGTTAATTATCAAGAAAAAAAAATGTACCTTCTACTGAACTTTGGTGATCCAGTAGACCATAAAATGAAAATAAAGAAAGTCAAAAAATAGACTTGCTAGAGAACTAGAAAACTGTAAAACATGAGAGTGATGGTCTTACCAATTGAAGCAGGTGAACTTGGATCAGAATCCTAATGGTTGAAAAGAAAGACTAAAGGAATTGAGTATCAGTAAAAGAATTGAGACCATACAGACTACGGCATCGCTAAAATCGGCTAGAATACTGAGAATAGTCCTGGGGACCAGAGCTGAAATTCTGTTACTCATACTCAATTGAACAACTAGCTATTAATGACAATGTAAAAACCTTACAAGACGTAAAATAATAATTAACACAATGACCTTGATTACTATGCAAGAGACTTTACACCCAAGAGATGATATCAATAGACTCTATGTGACAAGAAAAGTATAAGGAAGGTTTAGAAGTCAAATGACTCACCTTCTAACATGGCTACCTTCTTAAATCTTCTTGGTAAAAGCAAGCCAGCTAACCTTACCTAATTTTATAGTGTAATATGATTGCGGAGGAATTTGTTTTATATTATCATTTTTCGTTTTATATATCTTGCCTTTCAATTTAGTTAGGCTGAGAACCTTTCGGCTTTGTGCATGGGTTAGTTAGTCGCACACATTGAGTGCAGGAGTTCACGCGCGCATGGGGCGGGTGTGACAATCAGAGATGTCACAAAAAAAAACCCAGATAGGAAATGCGACCGGGGACGTGAATGACGTCATGCCCGGAAGCGCTGAGGATTTTTGAATTTGAAAAAAAAACAGTGAGTTGAGATTTAAACTCCGAACGAGTAAGTTAAGATTCGAGTCTAGAGGAAGGTGGTCGATTTTTGGTCTCGCCTCGGCGAGACCAGTTGGAGTCTACGAAATGTGCCGTGCGTTTGTTGTTGTGTGTCTCTCTCTCCTCATGTCGAAAAACCTTGAACTCATAAAGGTAAATAAAAGTTTCGTACCTGAACCAATTTCGTTTTTTTCGGATTCCAATATGCGTATGAACATTTGAGAAAGTTTTCCGTATCTGTAAGAATATGTCTATTTCACATATTCATATCTGGCTATGTAACAATGGGACAGCACCTAATCCAACAGGTAAGTTGTTCTGTGGTGCCTGGATGACCTGCCCAACACATTTGCATGAGTGGTGTCTATCTGTGGTACCAGGATGACCTGCCCAAGACATTTGCATGAGTGGTGTCTATCTGTGGTACTAGGATGACCTACCCAAGACATTTGCATGAGTGGTGTCTATCTGTGATGCCAGGATGACCTGCCCAAGACATTTGCATGAGTGGTGTCTATCTGTGGTGCCAGGATGACCTGCCCAAGACAGTTGCATGAGTGGTGTTCCTCTGTGGAGCCAGGATGACCTGCCCAAGACATTTGCATGAGTGGTGTCTATCTGTGGAGCCAGGATGACCTGCCCAAGACATTTGCTTGAGTGGTGTCTATTCACCCATATATTCATCCAGTAAATGGCAATGGGAATCATTTTTCTACTTGTGTGTCAAACCACTCTCAAGTCAACCAATATTCGTAATGGCACTGCGAACAGGATCTGATAATTGTCAAGTGCTACTTACCAAAATTCGCATTCTAGCTGACTCTGCCAGGTTTTATGCTAAAACTTTTGCGGAGGAAAGCATTACCATGGATAGTTTCCAGGAAGTCCTTGGTGTCTCAACCAGGGGACATGTCCTAGCCATCCTTTAGCTAGCAAAGAAGGCAGCCATGTTAGAAGGTGAGTCATTTGACTTCTGTTATATTCTCATATACATGTTCATGCAGCATCATAACGACACCATAATTACGACGCAGCGACAAAGACAGACGCAAGAATAAACGACGCAGGAAGGAAGACGCAGGAAGACTTCTTTAACAACATTTTACCTCTCACTTTATTGCAAGGATTCGAAAGGGTTGTTCAAGGGTTGCATGTGAGAGGGAGCTGGAGACCGAATATAAACTGTAATTTCTTGACCCCACTGTTATGACCGTCATGTTGTGTCTTTCTTGTTCTTTAGTGCTGTTCAACCGGAGGCCTAGGGCCCATTGCTGGATGCTGGCTTTCTTTATTGCATCTTATCAGCATCTTCTCTGGACCCCAAACTCCATCGGGGTATCCGAGGGTCCCCTTGGTCGGGTGTGGCTTTCCCTACCACACCTGGTGTCTAGCTGTCTGGAATTCTACTGGCAACTGCTTCTTGGACTCGAAAACAAATGAGTTAAATAATAATTCAACGCCCACACGATCGCCCACTGGATCTTTGAAATCAAATGTTTAATCGTCATCAAGCGGAAATAACTGTCATGCAGTTCAGAGGTCACTCTCTTCCGGTGCATCAGTCTGTATTGGCAAAGTGGGACCTTCACCTTGTCCCATATTATAAGCCTTAATCCGCCCACGCGATCTCTTTCGATTACTGTCCATTGGAATGTGTCACTTCCTTCCGGTGCATCACCTTGGAATAGCATTTCTTTGGGCCGTGTCGAAGGTCAAAACATAACACTTCTACAGAATGTGAATTACAAACATTGAGTACTGCTGGAGGTAGCAAAACAAGGGCACGAAAATATATGAGAAAAAAGTAAAGAAAAACTGATGACAGCTATTTGTTACGGCAAATAACAACAGAACAATAAAAATAAAGAAAAAATCAAGATACATAAAAGAAAAGGAGAGTATCCACATGGATACTCTATGCTACAAACTAAGTATATTGAAAATGAGAAGACCTGAAGATGGTCACGAAGGAAAAATTAAACAGAGAAACGGATTCTATTGAAATAACATCACAAATCTATACGATATGCCTACGAAAAACTGATAATATTCATAAGAATACATAGAGATATAATCAAGGTGATAGATATTAAATCGTTATTCACATAAGTGACATATCTTGCAGATCGTCTGGTGTTTCGTTTTTCTGCTCTTGTTCTTCTTCTTCATCATCATCATCATCATCATCATCATCATGTCGTGCCACCAGCACGGATATCCCTGATCCTCTGTCGCTACTTCTCGTTATCGTTCATTGCCTCAGGCAGGTCTTCAGGGCTACATCCCGTATCCTCACATAGCTGCTGTATGTATGTTCTAGCTGGTCGTCCTGCTTTTGCTCACCCATATATGGGGGTCCATAGGAGTACATCACTTCTGAGCTCGTCCCTGCTTCTCCAGCAGTGTCCTGCATGTCTGGTTCGTCTAGCTTGAATAGTTTTCGTGATGGGAGGTTGGTGAAACTTAGTAAATTAAGACATTTTATCAAATCTCTCTGAAGGAATGTTTCTCCCCTCCCGATCACTGAAATTAAGCAATGATAAGCGTTATCAATACGTTGGAGTTTGTATCAACATGAAATTCAGATTGAAAAATAGATAGAGGTACACGAGTAAATACTTTTGTAACAACAGGTATATCAAAGGTGCGTTTGATTTCTTTGTTTGATGACATACCAATCTTCATGGGTTATTTAATGACAAAGCTACCATTATCATATTTACCAACACCTCCGCTCAGGCAAGATATGACACAAGGTTAATTTCTAAGCGGAGTTTAACAGGTTTGAATTCAGAGCTACCATTACAAAAGGACTGTAGATGTACAATTTAAACCATAGCGAAATGAGGATCTCCATAACTTTTCCAAGTGTGTGAGACTGAAATTGAACATAATCTTTGAACTGGAGTTGGAACTCACTCACGAAGATGTCCAAGTATAGCACGTTAGCCACTACGCAATGGAGACCTCCTCCAGATTAAATTTTGTGAGGAAAGCTGAATAAATTCTAATTGTTATATATTGACCCTTGACCAAGCCGTCAATCAGAGATGCACCTGTGTAAATAAGCGGAAGAAGATCACATGATCTAACCGGAAGTAAGTGGCCGTTATTGAATAATATATTCTAATGCCCTCGGCAGTTGGAGTCAGTGAGGTCCGAGTCAGAACCAGCATTCAGTCACTGAAAGTGCCTTCTGGGGCCTGTGGCTCATACCTGGCCCCGGATTGGGCAACCCTGGCCGAGAAGCAGAATAAATGCTAAGTGGAGTCTTGAGTCAAGAGAAGAAGTTATGGGTCAATATAGCAATCTGTCTAAATCTGTCTTAGTCTGTCCCTGTCTTTGGCTGTCTCTCAAACCATAGAAGCCTCAACCCCTTCCGAGAATAAAGTGTGAGAGTTATGTTCTTATAAAGTAGAGGTGCCCGTGGTGTAATGGTTATCGTCGTAGGAAACGGGCACGTTGACACGAGTTCAAGTCCTGGACGAGACTGATAGCATTTCACATTGGACTAATACCCTTGGGAAAGATATGAATTCAATTATTCTCCCTCCATTTGGGTAAATAATAGGGTAAACTAGGTTCTTCAGCCTTGGTGAGGCAACTAGTCTAGGAGAAGGAAAACTCTAAACTCAGACCTGTTAAGCTCAACTTAAAATTTGACCTTGTGCCATATCCTGCCTGTGCAGAGGGGTTGGGTAAATATTTATAAAGAAGAGTTATCGTCATTTTTCATCCATTTACATCCCTCATTGTGTTTCGACAACATAAGAACATTTGTATTGTGATAAGTATTTGGCTACTCTAATAAACAGTATTAAGTATATAAGTTAACTGACCATTTTCGAGGGCAACCCACGGGCTCCCTTTTCCATAGCTACGACACCGAGGTGAAGGAGAGGTCTCCGCGGACTTACTCTAAACCTATGTATGGCACTAGACCTTGCTGTCTAGTTCAAGCCATATCCCGGCATACGTGCCCGGACCCATGTTTGGGTTCGTGAAACTGCTTGCCTCATCAGACTCACGTTGCACCAAGTGAGCCGATGAGCAGCATAGACCAGCAGGGTTCCAGTCTCGGCTCGGTCCCGACCTTCCCATCCCATTTATCCCCACTTTAATCTGCCTTCGGGCTTTTGACCATGTGCCAAGTCGTGTCTGGTGGGAGGCAATGATAAATAAACAGAGAGGTCCCAGCACCTTTCCAAAGATTGCTTCTCTTACCATTGATCCGTGCTTTATAATGATGAGTGTTAAGGAAAGAGACATCAAGTATCATTTTTTAGCCTTTTGTATGGCTCTACTGAAGATTTAAACCCGGTCTCCCATTCGGGAAGATATAGAGAGAATATATATTTCTTGATAACATTTACGTCATATTCATACGGTATATTTGGTTGGTTGTTTTCTTATTCTTGCGATTCACAAATTTCTCTGTTGAGTAAGTAGGTATCAAGTACTATTTTCTGAGTCTTAGGTACGGCTTGTCAGGGGAAATAACCGAACGAAACCAAACCAAACCATTCTTTCATCATCATCATCATCATCGTGTCATGCTGTCAACAGGGATATCTCTGATCCTCTCTCTCGCCACACCTCTCTATCGTTTATTGCTACCGTTAGGTCTTCAGGGCTACATCCCCTATCGGCACAGATCTGCTGTATGTAGGTTCGAACTAGTCGTCCTGTCTTTACTCGTTCATGTGAAGGAGTCCCCAGGAGTACATCACTTATGAGCTCGTCTCTACTTTTCCAGCAGTGTCCTACATGTCTGGCTCGTCTAAGTTTGATAGTTTTCGTGATGGGTGGTAGTTGGCCGTACAGCTGCTGCTTTGTGGGGTGCTACCTTCAGGACTTGTTCAATATAGCTCGCAGCATTCTTGTATAGTTGCCGTCAAGCCTTTTCTCCATTTGTTTACTTAGCATCAATGTAGTGCATCCATATAGCAGTATCAACACAACCGCTGCTTGGAAGAAACTGCACTTCATTTCATCGGTCATGTCTGACTTCCATATGACTAATAGACTATCGTTAGCTATCCATGCCCTTGCTAGTCGCGTGTCGATGTCTGTCTTGGTTGATGAGACACTGCTTCCTAGGTAGGTGGACTTGACAACTAGTTTCAGAGAGGTACCGTTTACTGTGGAGATGTCGCCTATTTGATTATATCACATATATTCTGTGTGCATTTACATGGAGGCCAATGCCTGCAGCGGCTGGTTCCATTCAATGTAGCAGGGTTTTGGCTTGGGCGTGTGCATTTGCCAGAGGCGATATATCATCGGTGCAGTCGGCATCGATAATTGTTTGTGCGGGGTAACTTCTGCTTCTTTCTTTTGTTCGTTTGAAACCGTTTTCTTTGATTTTATCAATATATGTTCTAAGCACGTAGTCTAGATAGATGACAAAGAGGTATGGGGCTAATGTGTCTCCTTGCAGTACACCTGCTACAATGTCGAAGTAGTCTGTGTCTCCATCATCCACAAAATCAGATCCACCTCCAATTCCTCCTTCTTTTCCTCCTCGTCTTCGTTCTCCTCAATTCACACTTTTCAGAACCCATATTCCAAGCTCTTTTTTCTTCAGGCTCAAGGCTAACAGTAGAAACTATATTAATTTGGTCTTGAAACATTCGATCTCTTTAGAGAATTACCGTGCTTGAAATTCCTTGTTCTAGCACTTTGAATAAAGGACTGGTACTCCAGGACCTAGTCTCATAGTAGTCTTTACAGGCCCTACCTACTCACAATGAGCATAGAATCTGAGCCTGAATACGAGCCCTGAGTGTAATACCTTTTGGAAATAGAGCCTCGTTCTACATCAGTCCTCATCTCCCTGGACCTGATAGTTTGCAGTATATTGGGCTTTGAAAGCGAGCTATTTTCGATTTCCATCTAATTCCTTGGGTTATTTAAAGATAATAAGATCTATGATTGGTGTTTATTCCACTGGGGTGTTGGTGTTGCGTAGATAATATTGTTTTTATTTCTGTAGTATTGATGGTGGTGTAGAAGACACCACTTTATTTCATTTTATTCAAAAAGATTAAAATAAAAATAAGAATACGAAGTTTGTCTATATACCAATCCATCTCTTCTGTGTCTCGCCAGATCGACTTGCTCCTTCATACTATTTTTGAAAATGTAGCCTGTGCCCGTTGATTTCCGATGATCAAAACACTTTCTTTTAAAAGACTCTTGTCAATCAAAATTCTCCAACCCTGTCGGCTGGCGCGATAGAATATGCCTATTGCATTTTTGCAGGAGAGTAAGAGCCCCTACACACACAACAAGTGTCTTGATATGCCTCTCAACTGCATCTGTTGCTAAGGCTCAAGTCCTGTAGCTTTTGGAATTGTGAAGTACCCTTTCATTGCCATTACCCCCAGGTAACAATTTTTGGCCTTGAATAACCTACAATATGCCGTAAAACACAACTAAACTAACTATCCCATCAAAATCTTCTCTTTTCCTTCAGCATAGAAGTTCTCGACAATGAGAGAAAATTCGAATGGAAGAATTCGCATTCATCATATTCTTAACGATATATAAAGAGGTTGTACAGCAGTCAGAAATCCTCTGACGAACTACTACTACAACAACTACTACCAATAATAATAATAATCAACAAATAAACAGAACTTGCAAAATAGTCGACTTTGCTGTCTCGGCTGACCATAGAATAAAACTAAAAGAATGTGAAAAGAAGAATAAGTACCTTGACCTTACTAGGGAATTGAAAAAACTGGAACATGCAGGTGACATTTATACCAATTGTAATTGGTGGGTTTGGAAAAGTAACTAAAGTATCACTAAAGGGACTAGAGGACCTAGAAGTTGGAGGACGAGTGGAAATCATCCAAACTACAGCATTATTGAGAACGGTTAGAATACTAAGAAGAGTCCTGGAGACTTGAGGAGACTTGCTGTCACTCAAAGTCCACTGAAAAACCATCGGCTAACGCTGATGTAAAAAGCTCTAATGAGTGAATAATAATAATAATAATAATAATAATAAAAATAATAATAATAATAATAATAATAATAATAATAATAATAATGATATTAATTGAATGTAGATGAAACTCTTTATCATTAGAAAAATGAAAGCCTTATGACTCGATATAATGTAAAAAGAAAACAAACAAAAGCCGGCGAACGAGTTTCCATGAAGAGATGCCTTCATAGAAACTTGAGAATTTATTCAAGAGGATACTCCGGAAAAAGAGACCACAAACGACAAGAACGGGAAGATATCATTAGTAAGGGATGTATCCGAAATGCAATAACCTGTAATAGATTAAAACATAAAATACAAGGCGAACTGAATTGCTTCCAACACACCAATTCTCTCCAAACGCCAAAGAATTACAATTGCACATTAGAACCATAAGTAACAAACATCTCTCAAATTTCTTCTTTCCAGCAGCCTCAAAAAATGTTAAGTAAATCAACGACGAATGATCCACGTTCAGGAAAATTGTTATTATTGTTTGTATGTTTTCTTTTTTCGCGAACAAACCCAATTAAAAATATTGTCAACTTTGCTGTCCCCGCTGACCACAGAATATAACTGAAAGAATGTGATAAGAAGGATAAGTACATGGACCTTGCTAGGGAATTGAAAAATCTACGGAACATGAAGGTGACAATTATACCAATTGTGATTGGTACTTTTGGTTCATTAACTAAAGGATTATTGTATGGACTGGAGGACTTGGAAGTTTTCTGACGAGTGGTGATTATCCAAACTACAGCATTATTGAGATCGGCCAGAATACTGAGAAGAGTCGTGGAGACTTGAGGAGACTTGTTGTCACTCAAACTCCAGTGAAAGACTATCAGTTAACGTTGATGTGAAAATCTCTAATGAGTAAATAATAATAATCATAATATTGGAAATTTTTTTTTACAAAGCATAAGAAATATTCAGCTACTCAGAGTGTGGTATTTTGACCTTCGACCCGGCCAAAAATGTCATTCAGAGTGATGCACCGGAAGGAAGTGACACATTCTAATGGCTGTAATGAGAGGAAATTGCGTGGGCGGAAATTGGCTATCGAGATGAGACGAGGTAAAAAAAATTTCCATGGTTCACTCATAGACTGATGCACCCGAAGGGAGTGACCTGTGAACTGCATGACAGTTATTTCCGCTTGATGGCGATCAAACATGTTATTTCAAAGATCGAGTAGGCGACTGAGTGAGCGTTGAACTATTATATAACTCAGTCAAGACAGAAGTCAAGTGAGTTCCAGTTAGGGTGGGAGACGGAGATTGACGAGATATGGTAGGTAAAGCGTGAACACCTGCGCACAATGTGTGCACCATACTAACCCATGCACTAAACGAAAGGTTCTCATCCTAACTAAACCCAAAGGCAAGATATATAAAACGAAATCCTTCCGCAGTTATATAACACCTACAAATAGACTGAATATTTTTCGGCATATATAGTAGACTTCGAATAACAGTAAAACGACTGAGAGTTACTGTGAGTCAACTCTGTTTATCTGACATTTTATGGCGTTTAAGAGGAGTTGAAAGGTCTTGCTATCATAGGAGAACTGTAAAGTCGGGTAACTAAAATCCTAAAAATTAGAAGTTAGATTTTAACTCTATATTTGTTATCCCTGAACAGCAGACGGCTCGACACCAATTTACGTCCGCTGTCAAAAGGGAGCCCTCGACTCACTTATGGAATTAGTTGTGTTATCGAAACTGAATAGAGAATGTGTTCTCAGAAAACGTTTTGGTTACTCAACCCAGGACAAAATACGGGGCAGTGTCAAGAGGTGAGGGAGAGAAGAGCGATCACTGGACGAAGAAGACGAGAAGAAAAAGATAGTGAGATATCACAAACCGCTACATTTACTCATCAAAAGGAAGCTATTGTAGTGTAATGGTTATCGTCGTTTGGAAAAATTCTGCAATTCGAGTTCAAATCTGAGACAAGGCTGTTTGAATTGCTCATGGCGCAAATATTATTTGGGAATGATTTGAATCTATCTATTCTCCCTCCTTCTTGGGTAATTAGTAGGACAGACTGGGCTTTTTAACCTTGGCTTTGTTTCGGTTGTTTGTTTAACGATATATTAACTTCTAATAAGTTTATCAAATGGCGAAATATCATTTGAAGAGTATCTTTAAACTTGATATCAAACAAGTCTGAGAGAAGGAAAACCTCTAAATGTTAACTAGTTGTACGTAATGTTGGCAATCGACTCGAAGGCTCCCTTTTCAATAGCAATATTTCCCAGGGTTGCTCCACTTTACCCTTCATATGTTCCTTATAATGCTGAGTGTTAAGCAAGGCGGCATCAAGTACCATTTTTGAGTCTTTGGTATGACTCAGTCTGGGCTTGAACCCCAGTCTCTCAGATCATTGGCTATATATTAAGTAACGTAGATTTGGCAACCGTAGTCAAGGTTGACCCGAAGGCTCCCTTTTCCATAATTACTACACTGAAGTGTAGAGAAGGGCGCTACTCCTTTCCCTGGATTGTTCCATTTTACCCTTGATACGTACTTTTTAATGCTGAGTGTTAAGCAAAGTAGCATCAAGTATTATTTTTGAGTCTTTGGTATGACTTGAGCAGGGATTGAACCCCAGTTTCCCGGGATATTGGTGACTAATCAGCCCACTAGGCCAGTGGGTCGATTACTAAGTGCACACCACTTAAAACTGACCTTGTGCAGCACACTGTTCATGGTAGGGTAAACATGTACATTTAGACACTAAAAAAGGATTGATTTGCGTCAAATCCGAGCCTTATTCAAAGGTCGTAATAATTGAGAATTTTTATTCCACTGGGGTATAGGCGTGGCACCGGATTTATATCTTCGTGTCGTCACTCAAAAAAGGTTGAAGGTTTTCATCTTCCGAGGAAATATTCATTTCTTCCCAGTATATCATTCAACTGTCTTCGTCGTATATTAACACTTAAAGTGGGAGTAGAGTGGCTTAAGTGTTGAAAAAGACGAATATTTAATATCAATGTAGTCCGGGCCTCCCCGGAGGGAAATAATCTCTGGAAATATTTCTTGTCATTCATGCTAATAGAAACATAACATCAGTAAAAACACATGTATATTCATGAACCTGCATATGTCTGCCGATTTGAAAAGGCTGGAAAGCGACATGTTTGTTAGTAATGAAGATGTACGGGTTGAAGGAAGGTTCATTGTATTACATACTTGTCAGACCCAAAGAAGATGAATACGTAAACAATAAAAATCTATAACGGATCAATAATTCTTTGAAAAGGACGAAATATACTTCGTCCAATTCCCAGAGTATTAGATTAGAATTTTGCGTAAAGAAGAATACATGAATGACGGTGCTTAAGAATATATATATATATATATATATATATATATATATATATATATATATATATATATTTATATATAAATGAATAGGTCGGTAAATGATTTCAAATTTGGTATTTACGTTTTTTTTATTATTTCATATACTTGTGCTCAACACGTGTTTCGGAATTTACGTCTTAAACACGCCTAGAACACAAGAATATGGATAATAGAAACTTAAACACCAAATTTATGAAGCTATTCATTTTGAAATATCTACTTTTCACTCGTTGGACCAACTTATATATATATATATATATATATATATATATATAGACACATAGATAGATAGATATAAGTGTATATTTTGGCAGCAAGTTGTTATTATGGTACTTTTTATCAATTGGATCAAGAGAGTAAAGAAAGGTGCTTGCGGAAGAATAAATCGCATTTATTTAAATCCATTGTGATCCAACTAATGAACCTTGCAGCCAACCCTGTTATATATATATATATATATATATATATATATATATATATATATATATATATATATATATCCTCTTCATCATCATCATGTCGTGTTGCCGCACAGACTTTCTTGCCTCGCACTATCCGTCTCTATCATCCATCGCTTCCGCCAATAGGTCTTCCAGGCTACGTCCTGAGTCTGAACAAAACTGTTGTAGATAAGTTCTAGCTGGTCGTCCTATACTTGTGCGTCCGTGTGAAGGGGTCCATAGGAGAATGTCACTTATGAGTTCGTCCTTGCCCTTACAGCAGTGTCTTGCATGTCTCGTTCGTCCTAATTTGGATAGTCTTCGAGATAATGGTAGGAGGCCGTACAGTAGCTGTTTTGTGGGATGTTTCTTGCAGAATTTGTTTGATATAGCTCGTAGTATCCTAGTGCAATTGCCGTTTTTGGAGAGAGAGAGAGAGAGAGAGAGAGAGAGAGTAAGTGAGAGAGGGAGCACACCTCTCCTCCTGGTGACATTTAAATTTTGTTTTCTTCTTTCTGTAATGATAAATTCATTCCGATAACGCATTTCCTTATTTACCAACCCCTCCGCTCGGGCAGGATATGACACAAGGTTAATTTTTAAACGGAGTTTACAAGGTTTGAATTCAGAGTTTTCCTTTTCCTAGACTAGTTGCCTACCAAGGCTGAAGAACCTAGTCTGCCCTACTATTTACCCTTAGCTGGAGGGAGAATAATCGGATTCATAGCTTTCCCAAGAGTATCAGTGCTATGTGAAATGCAATCAGTCTCGTCGAGGATTTGAACTGGTGTTGCCGTGTCCATTTCCTATGACGATAACCATAACACCACAGGCACCTCCACTCCGATAATGCTATTCCATTAGTAAAACATGTCAAGGGATTTTTTCATAATTTATTCCTCCATTCTCATTTCATTTTTTCCAGTACCTGCTCAACTTCTAATTGAAAAAAAAATATAATCGATGAGAAAAATGTCAAGTCTGCGAATTTCAGATGACCCTGAAAACTTGGAAGATTGTATAGTCCCTAATTCGTGTTTTAAACCACACATATGAATTTAAAATTTTGGAAGAAACTGTGATGAAAGCAACAAAGATGGACGTTGTAAAAAAAGATAGAAAAAAACATTTGTGAACATTTTCGGTCTCCGTCGTAACAACAGTCCGTGACGATATTGATCATTCCATTTAGAAAGAGTTGATGATTCTGACTCGCATTTCATAGTTAACCACTATCCATGATGATATTAATGCTTCTCTTTATGAATAATGAAGGATTCTAATTAACAATTCATAATTAACAGCAGCCTATGATTGATGTTTTTATTTAATTAGGAATGAAAAATTCTTATTAGCATTTCGTTCTTACCGCTGGTCCATGATTTTATAGTTATAACTATTACAATAGAAGGGAGAGGTCTAATTCGGTTTCATTGTTAACGGCGGTTCATGATTATACTGATGCTTCTATTTAGGAAAGAATGAAGGATTCTAATTAGCATTTCACTTTTAATGGTTGTCCATGATAATATGGATGTTTTTTTAAGGACTGAGGGTTCTAATTTACCATTATATAGTTAACAGCGATCCATAATGATATTTATGCTTCTTTTTTGGTTTGGTTTGGTTTGGTTTAGGTTTATGTCATATCAACCATCGTAGGTTATTTAATGTCGAATCCATTTTTATACATATAAACAATTCTATTTCAAACCTTTTAGTTTAGCATAAGTACACGGGACACTGCTGGAGAAGCAAGGACGAGCTCATAAGCGATGTACCCCGGTGGACCCCCACTTATGGATGTGCAAAAGTAGGACGACCAGCACGAACTTACATACAGCAACTATGTGAAGACACAGGATGTAACCCTGAAGACCTGCCGGAGGCGATGAATAATAGGGAGAAATGGCGAGAGAGGGTCAGGGATATCCGCGCTGGCGGCGCGACATGATGATGATGATGATGATGATAAGTACACAGTTTCGTTCTATTTGACCCATAGATAGGCACTTATCAGGCCAGAGTAGACCTAGGAGGGATAGCAATAAAGGAGTACTCCGCATTTCCCAAAGCTCCAGCTTCAATGAACTGTCAACATCATTTAGTGTCATATCCAGTAAGATCGTTGGGGTGTCTTACCCCGCTGCAGAGATGCAGTCAGAGTATTCTGCAGCCCCAGTTGAGTGGGTCCACTTCTTTTTGGAGGGATTCTAATTGCTATGGAGAGCATACCATGATGATATTGATAATTCTATTTAAGAACGATTTTCATTTGCATTTTAAATGCATCAACTTTATGCAGTGAAAATCATAGCTTTTTTTGCCTCCAGGTGCTCGCATTTAGGTGCAATGATGTATGTGCGCGTTCATGTGAGCTTATCTTTGAGTGTGTATAAGTATAATCATCGTGCATATATTGGTATGTGCATACGTAAGTATGTGCATATGTAGCGCATATATAGATATATGCATATATTGGTATGTGCATATATAAGAATATGCATATGTAGTGCACATATGTATGCATATATTGGTATGTGCATGTGTAAGAACATGTATATGTAATGCATATATAGATATATGTATATATTGGTATGTGCATATGTAAGAATATGCATATGTAATGTATATATAGATATATACATACATTGGTATGAGCATATATAAGAATATGGATATGTAGTGCACATATATATGCATATATTGGCATGTTCATATGTAAGAATATGCATATGTAATGCATATATAGATATATACATATATTGGTATGTACATATGTAGGAATATGCATGTGTCATGCATATATATATATATATATATATATATATTGGCATGTGCATATGTAAAAATGTGCATATGTAATGCTTATATAGATATATGCATATGTAGGTATGTGCATATGTAGGTAAGTGCATATACAGGCATGCGTGTGTGCAGTCCATATATAGACATGTGCATATGTAGGTATGTGCATATGTAGTGCATATATAGATATATAAATATATTGGAATGTGTATATGTAGAGCCCATGTAGGTATGTGTTTAAGTAGGTATGTGTAGGCATGTGCATATGTAGTGCATATATAGATATATGTATACGTAATTATATGCATATATAGGTATGTATGTACATATGTAGTGCATATGAAAGCATGTGTATATGCACAATCGTATTAATCTCCCAGATAAAATATTGGATAGTTGGCATGAATTTAAATATATATATATATATATATATATATATATAACTCAAATGTAAAATAACGTGTAAAAAGTTTTAAAAAAACACTAGCAATTAGAAAAAAGCATGTAAAACTCAGAGTTCAACGATTTTGATCCTCTGGTGATTGAGTATTCAGTACGTCTTACTTGGTTATTTATAACTATAAGATTATATATATATATATATATATAATTTGTAAATATAAGTAACGTTGGCAACCGTAGTCGAAGGTGATCAGAAGGGTCCCTTTTCGATAGCTACTACACCAAGGCATTACTTCTTTCCCAGGATTGACCCACTTTACCCTTTGATCAGTACCTTATAATGTTGACTGTTGGGCAAGGAGACATCCAGTACCATTTTCTGAGTCTTTTATTATGTCCATAATATACAAAATGAGAAATTATTATCTGAATAATCAGCATATATTTTATATATATATATATATATATATATATATATATATATATATATATATATATATATATATATATATGACGAGTAATAAATGTATATATATTCTGTATAAATTCAAGTATATATATAATGAGTAATCATTATATATATTATCTATAAATCTAACATATATTATTACATATTGTGTATGATTAAAGATGTGATATGATATATAATTATAATTATTATATATATAATCTATATGTATAATTAATATAATATATATAATGAGGAATTATATTGCGTGGCATACTCCTCTTTCGAGTGTGTTTCCTTCGATCACCGAATAATCACGGCAAAAATACGACTAAGCCAAGGAAAAAACGCCGCACGAGCAGCGACCACCAAACACAATGACTGGGCCCTTCTTAACAACAGAGATATTAGAGATAAATTTGTATTAAAATTGTGAAACAGATTCGGGACACTACAGGAGAAGACAGAAATAGGTACCCCAAATGACGAATTTGAGAATTTCGTCAACGTACTCCTCGAGGAAGCGGCAAATTTATTCCAACAAAACCTAGAGTCCCATAGGAAACGTTAGCGGTTAGAGAAAAACATGCAGACGTGAAAACTGATTCCAAATGCTATAGGAAGAACCCAACAAACACAAATGCCCTAAAACTGAAAAAAGGCACAAAAGAAATTAGCAAGCATATATCTAAAAGAACAGAGAGAATACATAGAGAATCAGATATATAAGATTAGAGACTCAGAGGAAGATAGGCAATCTAGCATAGCCAGGCAAACTATAAACGAAGTGAGTAGATGGAAGAGCACAACCAAAGCTAAATTGAAAGCTACAAACCAACAAGAATGAATAAAAATGTGGAAACAGAATTTCGAAAATATACTGGGAAACCCACCGAAAGTTACACATGAACCAATCACCAGAATTATTAGTTAGCAATTGGACACTAAACCAGGACCGTTCACTCAAGAATAACACGACTCAATTCTTAGACAAATTTAAAATAGGAAAGCTGCGGGGCTGGACGAGATTCTCCCAGAAGTATAAAAGACCAGACAATTCGACGACATACTGCTCCGACACTGCAACGCAGTCAATAATCAAAATCCGATAGACAGATGGATGAAGGGATGCATCCTCCCTTTCCCTAAAAAGGGTGAATTCGGACGAGACAAGAACTACCGACGTATAACGCATCCATAGCAGCCAAAATTTACAATGCCCTACAACGAAACTGCATAGAACCCAAAATTGACAACATTCTTAGGAAAAACCAAAATGGCTTCCGAAGAAATAGATCCACGATCTCACAAATATTGACCTTCCGTAGAATCCTTGAAGGCGTACAGGAAAAAAACTGCAGGCCACAATATCGTTTGTCGACTTTACCAAGGCCTCCGATTCCATTCACAGAGGGAAGATGGAACAAATCCTTCTAGCATACGGAGTACCAAAAGAGACCGTCGCAGCAATAACGATTTTCTATAGAAACACCAAAGTGAAAGTACGTTCACCGGATGGAGACACAGACTACTTCGACATTGTCGCAGGAGTACCACAAGGGGACACGCTAGCCCCATACCTTTTTATCATCTGTCTAGACTACGTGCTTAGAACATCGATTGATAAAATCAAAGAAAACGGCTGTGTGCTGACAAAGAAATGAAGCAGAATGTACCCCGCAAAAACAATTACCGACGCCGACTACGCTGATCACATAGCGATTCTGGCAAATACAACCAACCAGGCCAAAGCACTACTGCATAGTTTGGAACAAGCCGCCGCAGACACTGGCCTCCATGTCAATGCACACTAAACTGAATACATGTGCATTAATCAAACAGGCGACATTTCCAAACTAGACGGAAGCTCTCTGAAACTGGTAGACAACTTCACCTACCTATGAAGCAGTGCTTCATCAACCAAAAAAGACATCGACACGCGGCTAACGAAGGCAGAGACAACTATCGATAAGCTATCGATCATATGGATGTCAGACCTGACCGATAAAATGAAACGCAGTTTCTTCCAGGCAGCAGTCGTATTGATACTGCTATATGGATGCACTACTTGGACGCTAACAAAACGGTTGGAGAAGAAGCTAGACGGCAATTACACAAGAATGCTGCGAGAAATATTGAACAAGTCCTGGGGGCCACACCCCACAAAAAACCAGCTGTACGACCACCTACCTCCCATCACGAAAACTATTTAAGTTAGACGAGCCGGACATGCAGGACACTGCTGGAGAAGCAGGGACGAGCTCAGAAGTGATGTACTCCTATGGACCCCCACATATAGCCGAGGAAAAGCAGGACGACCAGCTCGAACATACATATAGCAGCTCTCTGAGGATACGGGATGTAGCACTGAAGACCTGCCAGAGGCGATGAACGATTGGGAGAAGTGGCGAGAGAGGGTTAGAGATATCTGTGCTGGTGGCACGACATGATGATGATGATGATATATATATATATATATATATATATATACATATATAATATATCATATATAATTAAAGATGTGAGATGACATATGAATATAATTATTATAGATATATTCTGTATAATATGCATACTATATATAATGAGTAATTATTATATACATAATCTGTATATACATTATTATATATAACTATTGTATACATAATATTATATACAGTATATTCTACAATTGTTATATATCATATATAATTTAAAATCTGATGTAATATATAATAGTAATTATCTATGCATAATATCTATGCAAATATCTATGCATAATATATATATATATATTTATATATGTTTGTGTGTGTGTGCGTGTGTGTGTGTGTGTAATGATAATTATTATATACTTAATCCATATATCTATAATACATATATAGATTGTATGTATAATATATAAAAACATGTGATATGATATATCATTAGAATTATTATTTGTAAAATCACTTGACATAATAGAAATATATAATATATAGAGTAATTATTTTATATATAATCTATATATATTAAATAGATAATGAGTTATCATTATATATATAATCTATGCATATAATATATCATCTATCAAATTAGTATTTATTATTTATAATTAAAGATTTGAGATGACATAAACATTATTACATATATAATCTGATTATATAATATATATGTAATATATATAATGATAATGAGTAATCATTATATATATAATCTGTATATATTTTATTTCATACGAAGTTACGTTGTGAAATAGCCCAAAAAAGCTCTAAGCAATTTCACCAATAGAGTCATTCATTTCGTCAAAAAAAGAAATATTTCGAAACTTTCGCATAAAGATATGTACATGTCATTGTTTGATAGCTACATGGACTGGCACGTTGCAACCGATTTAGAACATCATTTCTCATTTACAACTGGAATATCGTTAACGACCCATCGCCCAGATATTGTCATTTGGTCCGTTAAATTAAAACATTTAATTTCGTTATTGATTTAATGTCTGTTTTGAGAAAATTTCAACTGTGCACATTTGCGTAAGTTTGAAAAAATGCGGTTCTGCGAGAAAATATTTTGAAAAATGGCAGGATAACAGATATATTTCCTATTGATATCGGATGCCGAGGTTTCCTTACCGAGTCAACCTTTGCATACATGATTAACCTTGGACTTTGTCCTTCAAACAAGAGGAAATACATAAAAAAAAGCTCCAAGAAAAGGCTCTAACTGCCCGGAAACCATGCGTAAACCCAGAGTCAGCATCTGATGAAGGCCTTGGTGGAAGCAATGCTGCTGTACTACCATATCATTGTGCGCACACACACACACACACACACACACACACACACACACACATATATATATATATATATATATATATATATATATATATATATATATGTATATTTAGGAAGCATTTCTTCTTTAAGGCAAATTCCATTAAACATAATAGATATTTTATGTCGACATATTTTCTTCTGGATCCATCCCAATTCCCGTATTACTTTTATCGTATTCGGGGGGAAATGATTTATGTATTGTCCATAGTTGTATGTATCCCGAGTACTTTGGGCCCGACTTTGGGCCATCATCAGGGGAGGATCTATAACAAAAGTGATGTAACTTTTGTTTTAGCATATTACTACTGTGTAACGGCGTCTTTGCCATTGAAGATTATGACGTTTGCTTTTAAATGTAATTCTATAATTCTATAGATCCATGAAATGTATATTATGTTTAATGAATATATATATATATATATATATATATATATATATATATATATATATCAGTATTATTATAATCATCATTATGAAGAAATAATTTTCTTTCGATTTTTTTAAATATTATTTCATTGCTATTTTATATTGCCTGCCGTTCGAAATTTACTTAGTTGCCAAATCATTCATCTACCTCTCTAAAGGGATTATTCATATTCATCTATGCATATGTGCGTACTTACATATACATACATAAATATTATTGTATGTATCCCTAATGCTTTCTGCCCGACTTTGGGCCATCATCAGGGGAGGATCTATTACAAAAGTGATGTAACTTTTGTTTTAGCATATTACTACTATGGGTTTCTATTATTAGTGTCAGTAGCTAAAG
This sequence comes from Sepioteuthis lessoniana, assembly GCA_963585895.1. NCBI lineage: Eukaryota > Metazoa > Mollusca > Cephalopoda > Myopsida > Loliginidae > Sepioteuthis > Sepioteuthis lessoniana. Next base: position 22,517,251 of record OY757917.1, on the reverse strand, counting down.
ACATTTAAGTACATTAGCCCTGGTTTGAAAATTAATTCTCTTGTATCTCTGATAATAATATTATATATTTTGGTTTAACCTCAACTACCCTGTCGAGGAGATTTACAATGCACCTTTCTGATACAAGTTCAATAGCTCAGCATTTAAAAAAACATTCATGCCCAACAACACAAATACGGAAAATTCTCACCGACAACACAACAATATTAGAACTTCAAAATAATAAACGAAAACTACAGATTCTCGAAGCACCACATATTAGAAACATGCAACCGACACTTAATATAATTAATTTTCAAACCAGTGCTAAGGTACTTAAATGTCTTTAGCTTGTGACACTAATTATAGAAACCCATTTAAAAGCAAACGCCAAAATCTTCAACGGTAAAGACGCTCTTACATAGTCGTAATATGCTAAACCAAAATTTACATCACTTTGGTAATAGATCCTCCCCTGATGATGGCCCAAAGTCGGGCAGAAAGTACTAGGGATACATAAATCAATCACCACCCCCCGAATACGATAAAAGTAATACATGAATTCAAACGGATCCAGAAGAAAATATGTAGACATAAAATGACTATTATGTTTAATGAAATATATATTTATATATATATATATAGGTATAAATATATGTATATATATATAGGTGTATATATATATATATATATATATAGGAATAGATTTAAACTATAGACAAATTATCAAAGATAATGCTTAAATAGAATAATAAGATTAAATTGATATTTAAGGTGAAAATAAAATTAAATAAAAAAGATGAGAAGAAACCATGTGATGTATACGTACTCTTCAATGGAAGGGTAAATGAATTAATAGGCTAAAAAAAAATTGAAATTAAAAATTCTAATTTTAAATTTTGAATTTTATCTAATATAAGTATTACTGTATCGTTACGTAAGATTTTAAAAGAAAGTTGTACTTTCCTAAATTAGTATTAAATCTGGAGTTTTAAGTTGAAATGTATTTAGATTTGAAAAAAAAAATTACTATAATTCCAATTGGTAAAAAAATAAAAAACGGACGTGGGCTAAATGAGAAGAAAACTCTTCATCCCTCTTCTACTCCCTCCCACCCTTCTTTCCAGTGTCTATTCTGAATTATTTTATCCATTAGATCTGAAAAAGTCCTATTATTTTTTTGTGTTTTTGATTATATCAAAACCCATAACAGGATGGAAATAAATTTATAATCCTAATGTGACCGTTTTTTGTTCATAGATAGATAGATATTCAGAAATTATGCTTGTTTAGATTGAAAAATGAAAATAAGTCATCCGATAACTGTAGACAGAAAGGTATAACAACTCCCTATCAATCTTGTTATCAAATTCCCAAGCAGAAATATTAAAAAGCCGTTCTTTAATTCATGAATTCGTGTTTCAATATCTTATGATTAGTTGATATTATTTGACGTGAATAATGTTTGTTTGCTTTGAGAGCCTCTCCCTCCCATTTCTGTCCTGATAAGGATATCACTTCTTCTATCGACACCAACATCGAGTCCCAGGGATATTGTCTTTTCCTCGGAGCCGAGGGAAGGAGATTAGGCATTAATCTCAAGATATAACTTGCCTCAACAACTTGTTGTCTTTCTGACCCAGTGACAGGAGGGAAGAGTAGAAATATCCATTGGTATGAAAGCGTGAACCATTGTCCGGTCCGAGGATTAGGCTATTGAATGTGTTGAAAGAACTTGCTTATCATGAATTTTATCCTGGTCTTTCCAATTTCCCAAGGCTCATCATCCACTGAATTCTCATTAGCGAGGCTTTCATGCTCTCATTTGCACATCATCTGATCTTGTTATTCTTAGCTTTCTTTTGCCTCATTTCACTGTAGTTTCTTTTAGTCGAATAATGTTTTTATTGTTTGATTATCTTTTAGACTACCCCCTCTCTCTCTCTTTCTCTGTATATATATATATATATATATATATATATATATATATATGTGCCAATTCCTATGCTGGTTTATGACTATCTATCTATCTATCCCTATGTCTGTTTGTGACTATGTATTTATCTTTTCATTCCTATGTCTGTTTAAGACTATCTATCTATCTATCTATCTCTATGTATTTCAGTTTTCAATGATGGAGATTTCTTCATATTCCAACCGATATCTGCAAATAATTATTCGTTTTGAAGACTTTGTCTCATCCCCTCCCTTCACTCTCCCTCTCTCTCCCTCTCTTTCTCTGTATATATATATATATATATATATATATATATATATATGCCGATTCCTTCGCCTGTTTATGATTATCTATCTATCTATCAATCTATCTCAGTCTGATATAATGACTATTTCTGCATCTTCCAACCGCTATCAGCAAATGATTATTCGTTTTGGTGTCTGTGTCTCATCCTCTCTCTCTCTCTCTTTCTCTCTCTCTCTCTCTCTCTCTCTTCATATATATATATATATACGTAATCTTTCTCTTTCTTTCCCTCCCTCTCGTCTCTTTTCCTTAATGATCTGTTGCACCTACATATCCTCTTTTTCGCTTTTGTCTTTCTCTCCTTTCTAATATTTCCTCCTCTTTTAATCCCCCAATGTTAAGAAAGCTGTGCATGTGAGAATCAGATCTCTCACACTCCGGCAAATGATTTCAATCCTGTTCAGACACTTTTCCAACGCAATCCAACACCGTATTCACCTACGTATCACGAATCTGCATTTTGCTTTCTTTTCTTTACTCTCCTCTTTGGTTTCATTTCTCTTTGTTCTACAAGCTTATAACCTTATATTTCCAATAAGAGCCCGATATTACCACCGACCTCACCAACGCCTAATATACTGTACACGCTTTCAACTACTTATCCCGTTGACTGGACGAACAGAGACACTTGTTATCTTCGTCGAATCTATCGATATGAGCTCCATAAGCAAAGGAAATTAATAGACAACTATCCATGTAATGATTATCTTCAACAGGCATATACAGTACGATAGCGAGCGATGGCAAAGAAAGCCGGCTGGCTCATTTAATCGGTCGAAGAGACGAGAGAGATACTTGATAAATACAACAAAGATCTTCGCACTGGACAGTTTATTCGCGCGATTTCGGAAGCTGGCTGTCTTATCATACGGACGAGACATTGTTCTCTTCCTATAACTAATCCGGGCGTTGTGATTTGAATGAAGATAGAGCTGTTCAAAGAACTGGAGTAGTGTCAACAATGGGGTTGAGAAGCGTTAAGAATCAAAGTGAACTACAGACAAAATTATTCCCTTTTTTATGGGGAATGGCAAAATGATCCAATAGATATTTTCTTTTTGCAATCAATAGGAATGAAGAAAAAAAATTCCTCTTACCGTAAATTGCAATGTACAAATCGACCTGTCATATAAGTCGACATGTAGACTTTTATCTAAAAATTTTTGGTTAGACCTACACAAGCCGCTTAAACTTACAGTTGACTAAAGAGACGTTCCGGTTAGTTTTTACTCTCAGAGCATCAGTTATTGGAAACAGCGTTAATATAAAAATTAATTTTCATTACAATTTTAACTTAATCTCTGTGTTCATTTGTTAAACTTGGAAGTGTTTGTGGCAATCTGTTGGGTTTATGGTAAGTGGAGTCTATCGATTAAGAGTACTGATCCATTGACTGACCACTCAATGGTAAGGGTTTGTATTTGAACACTGTCGTATCAGGTTTCAGGCTTCATTGTTTAAAGGTATATCAACCTTTGTAGATTATTTAATGCCCAAGCCATCCTTCTAGAAGAAGAGTAGTGGAACTATTTAACCCATATCTGGGAAGATAAGAGATTTAATATCTTTCCCAAGGGTATTTGTCCGAAAGTGAACGTAATAGAATGACTCGAGTTCGAACACACTGACTACGTTTCCGCAGCCCAGCGCTTTAACCATTACACCACGTTTTCATATCGTTTCCGTCTTATATTTCTTTTCAACAGCAAAGTATTCGTTTTTTAATCAACATTTTCAGTCTGGTGTGACGGCAAATTAAAATAAAAAGATCCCCGGATGAGCAACCATTTAAAAGCGTATGGGAACTGGTGCATTTAAATATTGTTATCACCAAACGGGGAGTTTATTTTTCGCACGTGTGAAGATGGGGCGGTCTGGCACTTGATCCCTCGTAGAATAAATCCTTGTTCAGAGTCCTTTCTCGGGCATATAGGAACTGGCATATCATGTGGGGGTTAATTTAGGGCTAGACCGACCGCCGCTGGCAAGGGGTTTCCAAATTTCACATTACATACACACCCACCAGGCCACTAGCTCTTCCTACCCCTAGAATGATGGAATATATGAGCCTCTAGGTTTTGATATAATAATACTAACTATAGTAGTCGACAACTCCGGTTTCCCGTATAATATTTTTAAAGGAAAGAATAGGACAATTTAGGCGAGAATAACATAAGGCGAAAGAAGCTGAAAACAAACATGAAACAAACAACTTGGCAACACATGGGGATATTAAAATATGACAGGTTTTTTTATATATATACGCGGACACACATATTCAACATGTAGGCTATATTTTTTGCGGATAATACATAACTGTAAATGTCTTTCTTCCTTTTTTTCCTTTTCTTTAGTCTTTCTTTAAATTGAGAGAGAGAGAGAGAGAGAGAGAGAGTAATTGCAATGCTTAAGAAGGGTGTAGGGAGAAACAGCCTTAATGTTTACTTATCTTTTTGACGGGTTCCTTCGGAGAGTATTTTCTCTCTTTTACGGGCTGGCGGATTTATTTATATAGCTCTGGCTCGAAGGCACAGGTTCTTCTTGTCCAAGATTCTATTTCGCTTCTTCGCTCAGAGTCTTGGCATGAAACTCGCCCCCATCTGTCCACGACGACATCTCTTCAAAACTGATTTTCCTTTTTCCCCTACTTCTGCTGACGGAAGAAGGTGCCACTTCCGCTTTAGGGTTCTGGCCAATCATTAGCCTTTTTTCTTCCTTTTCCCTGGTCACAGAGTGCAAACATCTGTTGGCTTTCCTTCTGTTGGCGATCCGTTCGGACTACTATCTCTTTCACCCGAGTGAGGTCAGAGAGTACAGATAGCCTGACCCATATGTTTTTCCTTCCTTCAACGGCCAGCCGAAGTTGACCTACATTCTTTATTTCTCTTTTAACGGTCAATCTTTGGCGGAGGGTAGTAGAAATTCCTTATTTCTCTTCTCTCAGTAGTAGACCACGTGACACTGGGTAAATGACCACCAAGTCACACTAAAAGGATTGGTTTCTGCGAGCCCATCGAAGTTAAGCAACGATGAGTCAGTTCAGTAATTATGAGGATGATCACTTAGAAGCCACACATGACCCTACGTAATTTGGCGCATGTGTGTCACACAACTCATATCTAGGTAACACAAATCGTTTAATATACCGTTGCCAAAGTAAAACAACATATATACCATTCTCTGTTCCGTTTTAATTAAATGGCTTTTGTAAGTAAACTTACTACGATGAATTTTAAGTGGACACTATGCTATTTGTGTAGAGCAGTAGCCGAAATGACGACTGACTATGTGCCTTGATGTACCAAAGCCATACATAAATATGGATATGAGTGAAACGTACATAGACTGTTCAGATATATATATACATAGAACATAAGAATCTGGAAACACGAAAAACACTTACGACTTCTTAGTTCAGGTACGAAACTTTTTATTACCTTTGAGTTTAAAAGTTCTTCGACATAAGGAGAGAGATAAACATTCTTCCTATTCTGGCTTTTCCATGTATCCCCCATCTCGTGAAGCGCCCGTAGCGCTCAAATTGGTCTCGCCTCTGCGAGCCCCGAAAGTCGACCCTTCTCGTCCGGTATCTAGTTTTCAACTCCCCAAATCCTCCGCGCGTTTCCGGTGCGTGACGTCACCCGCACTCTGTAGCCCCGTTTCCCATCTGGGCTATTGTGACATTTCTGAGTGACACGTCCGCTCCGCGCGTGCACGCACGTGAACACCTGTGTTAATGTTGCATCTAAGTAACCCATGCACTGAGCCGAAAGGTTCTCAGCCTAACTAAACCCAAAGGCATAAAACGACATCCCTCGGCCATTATATTACATTGAGCTTAGGGAAATTCGTGATGGAGAGCTGCTTCGAACTGCTCTCTTGGGTGGGAATTTTTCAGAGAGTGGTTCTTTACCTTACTTTTATGGGTAGGGTGATCAAATTTTCGTCGTCCTTTGGTTTAATTTAGAAGCAAATGGACTCTTAACTTCTTTCTTTTCGAAAGATATTTCTCTCCGACACCAGTACAACCAATCTTGGTTTTCTTATGCTATTCGTCAGTCAATAAAAAACGATTGATTTTTGGAGCCAGCAAGCGAGCGAGTGTGTGTGTGTATGTGTGTGTGTGTGTGAAAGAGAGAGAGAGAGAGAGAGAGAGAGAGAGAGAGAGAGAGAGAAATTCCTTTTTTATACCGACCACTAGACTCTTCGATTTGTGAGATCAAAACTTTCTTGACTGCCCTGTTTGCTGCGAGGATACACTGAAATACCCACAACATCATTCGATTACCTTCTCTAATGATCGAATACTGAATGACTTCCAATCCTCCCTGATTTTCTATTCGTAAGGTTTACTACTTGAAAAGATTAAATAAAGACAAAAAAAATGTCTAAATTTTCAGATTACGCTGATGGTCGCAGTCTGGAATTTGTTACGTATTTTGTTAAAGTGTGTGGGCCGACCAGTAATTTAGTTTATTTATCAAAATCAAGCCATACCATCCACCCTCAGGCACAGAGAAAGAGTAATGTTGAGGGGTCTAGGCAACCAAATCACTGAGAGGAATTTCTCTTCTCACTGTGCGTCCCATATTTCTGGCCTTCAAAGAAGTCTTCTCTTAGTAAATGAAAACTTTCTTTCTTTTCATTTCTATATCTTTTTCTACCTCTCCTTTTCCTAATATTCTTTTTTGTCCGTCTTTAGACATGTTTTTTTTCCTTACATTTACTTTTTATTCCTTCTTTATGCTGCATCAAGTGATCTTCATTTTGTGTCTCTCGGGTTCATTTGATTCTTCTCATCTTTTTCAAACATCTTCTTTCTATCATCTTCACAAATTACTTTCTTCTTCAAAGTCTTTCCTCATTTTCTCTCTCTCTCTCTCTCTCTGTGTCTCTTTCTGGTTTGGTTTCTTTGTTTAATAGCATATCAACCTTTGTAGGTTATTTAATGTCAAAGCCATTCTCCTACAAGAACAGTAGTGGTACTATTTAACCCATAGCTGGGAGGATAAGGGAGTTCATACCTTTCCCAAGGGTATTTGCCCTAAAGTGAACGTAATAGCGCGACTGGAGTACGAACTCGCTTATTACGATTCCGCAGTCCATCGCTTTAACCATTACACCACGAGGACACCCCTCTCTCTCTTTTGATCATCATCAACTTCTTGTTGACTCTTTTTCTCACTTTTCTCTTCCTTATCTTTCATCGTTCATTTTTCTTGTTCATGTACTCACTTAATTTCTTTGATCTTATTTCTTATTTCTCTTGGTTTTCTTTTTCTCTTCCATCTTTTTCTAATGTCTGCAGCTCGAGAAAGTGTGAAACCCCTTCGTTGCCGGTATTTCCTGATCAGAATGGGACTATTTGGGGCTGCATTTTTGACGCCAATAATTTGGTATTGCCGTTTTGACACAGAACCATCTTGGCACCAATTAAGAGTGTCTAATGATTTGAAGTAGAAACAAGTTCCGTTGTCAAAAAGGCTTTTCCGTTAAAGAGATGGACGGATATCAACCGAAAAGCAGCGCATAGAACCAAGTACTGAGAAACGAACAACAGCAATCGACGAGCATCACAGCGGTTTAAGTCATGGGAAAGTAATAACCGCATGCAACCGACTGCACAACGGCTGAAGTGATGGGAAACGAACAACAGTAACCGACAGGCAGCACAACGGACCAAGCAATGAGAAACGATCAGAAGTAACTGACTGCAGGATCAGAGTGAAAAAAACTGCAGCCAACTAGCAGTGCAACGGACCATATAATGGTAAACTTGGTCCTTTGCACTCCGTATTGTTTGTTTCACAACAGCTAACACAACATGCAACAGACTGAGTGATGGTCAACGAACTGCAGCTCCTGAGGTGCAGCGCAACTGACCAACTTGTGGTAAACAGACAAAAGCAACAAACAGTGTAACAGACCAATTGACGGTAAACGAACAGCAGCAACTGACGGGCAGCGCAACGGACCAACATATGGTAAACGAACAATGGAAAGCAACAGGCAGTGTAAGACTAAGTGACGGTAAACGAACAGAAGCAACCAACGGGCTGCGCAACAGACCAACATATGGTAAATGAACAATGGAAAGCAACAGGCAGTTTAACAGATCAAGTAACGGTAAATGAACTGCAGCAACTGACGAGCAACCCTTCGGACAAACTTATGGCAAGCGAACAACAGCAAGCAACAGACAGTATAGCAGACCAAGTGACGATAAACTAACTACAAGAACCAACCGGCAAACGAACAGAGTAATGGCTATTGATTCAACAATGAGATGCATTACATCTTTAATATTCATTTTACTTATATTATTTTACTATTTTTATAAGATATATATCTAATTATTTCTGATTATCACTGTTTAGTCATTCCTCACAATTTCATCAATCTATTCAATATATATCAAAGGGGATACAATCGTTGAGCGCTATAAATGTCCCACATTAAAACAATGTTGCCAAATAGCCGGCTCCAAAACGTACCTACCTCTCATTGATTCATTTTTACCCCGGATGACCCAGCGAATTTTATGCGCGTCATTTTTAAAGGCAAATTCTGGTTTGTGAATGAAGCATCTGTCTCTTTAAGAATTTTCAGTTGATCACTTTTCTGGTTCTTTTTTTCAGACTGTACGCTACATTCACAAGTTATATGATCAACTGTTCCATCTTTATCATCATATGAACAACACTATGTATTCACTGATGAATAATCAATGTTTATTTTGATATAAATAATTCTTATGGGAAATATTTGAGCACCAATCAAGTCATTCAGAAAATACACACCGATTTTATTATAAACTTTAAAATCTATTCTAATATATTATTTTAATGGCAGTGGTATAAAAAATTTCACATTCCTAATGATAAAAGGAAGAATCGAACCAATACTAATGCCCTGAAACTTAAAAAGGCATAAAATGAATTAGCAAACGTATACCTGAAAGAAAAAAACAGAATATATACAAAATCAGATCGATAAGATTAGAGACTCGGTTGAAAAAAGACAATCTAGGATAACATGGCAAACGGTAAACGAAGTGAGCAGAAGGAAGAGCACTGAGAAATTTAAACTGAAAGTTACCAGCCAACAAGAACGAATACACCTGTGTAAAGAGCATTTCGAGAATTTATTCGGAAACCCTCAGAAAGTTACACATGAACCGGTCACGAGAATTATAAGTAAGCAATTAGACAACAAACTGGGACTGTTTACATAGGAATAACTCGACTCAGTACTGAGAAAATTAAATATAGAAAATCAGCAGAGCTCGATGAAATACCCCCAGAATTATGGAAGACGAGACAATTTCACGACATACTGTTCCAACACTGTAACGCTGTATATAATCAAAACCCGATAGACAGATGGGAAAAGGGATGGATCCTCCCCTTCCCCCGAAAGGGTGACCTTGGATTTGCCAAGAACTACCGAGATATAACCCTTACACCCACAGCGGCCAAGATATACAATGTTCTTCTACGTAACTACATAGAACCAAAATTGAGAACATACTTAAGAAGAACCAAAATGGCTTCAGGAGGTATAGATCCACGTCGTCAAAAATTCTGAGTATCAGTCGTATTCTTGAAGGTGTACGTGCAAAAAACCTATAGGCAACAATATTATTTGTCGACTTTACCAAGGCCTTTGACTCCATTCACAGAGGAAAGATGGAGCAAATTCTACTCGTCTACGGCCTATCAAAAAAAAAAAAAATTGTCACAGCCATAATGATCCTATATAGAAACACAAAAGTAAAAGTCCGTTCTCCAGATGGAGACAGAGTCTACGTCGACATTGTAGCAAGTGTACTGTAAGGAGACACGTTAGCCCCATACCCCTTAATTCTCTGTCTAGACTACGTGCTTAGAAAATCTATTGATAAAATGAAAGAAAACGGTTTCAAGCTAACAAAGAGTAGAAGCAGAAGGTACCCCGCACAAACAATTATCGATGCCGACTATGCCGATGGCATAGCGCTCAGAAAAATGTACCCGCCCAAGCCGAAACCCTGCTACATAGTCTGGAACGAGCAGCTGTTGGCATAGGCCTCCATGTCAATGCACACAAGACGGAATATAGGCGACATCTCCACACTAAACGGTAGCTCTCTGAAACTAGTAGACAAGTTCTCCAACCTAGGAAGCAATGTCTCATCAACCGAGACAGACATCAACACGCGACTAGCAAAGACGTGGGTAGCTATAGATAGACTATTGGTCATATGGAAGTCAGACCTGACCGATAAAATAAAACACTGTTTCTTCCAAGCAGAGGACGTGTCGACACTGCTATATGGATGCACTACATGGACGCTTACAAAACGAATGGAGAAAAAGCTTGACGGAAACTATAAAAGAATGCTGGGAGCAGTATTGAAAAAGTAATGGAGGCAACAAACCACAAAGTAGCAGCTGTACGGCCAACTACCACCCATCACGAAAACTATCAAAGTTAGACGAACCGGGATACTTCTGGAGAAGTAGGGATGAGCTCATAATTGATGTACCCCTGTAGACCCCTTCACATGGACGAGCAAAGGCAGGATGACAAGCTCGAACCCACATACAGCAGCTCTGTGCCGATATGAGATGTAACTCTGAAGACCGGCCGGAGGGAATGGATGATAGGGAGTGGTGGCGAGAGAGGGTCAGGGATATCCGTGCTGATGGTGCGTCGAGATGATGAATGATAAAAATGTCCTCGTTGTTAATTTTCAATCAGTTCTTTTACATTTTTTTGTCGGTTAAGTATAATAATAATGAACATGAATAAAGGAAGGGGGTGTCCTCGTGGTGTAATATAAAGCGATGGACTGCGGAATCGTAGTACGCGCGTTCGTACGCCAGTCGCGCTATTACGTTCACTTTCGGGCAAATACCCTTGGGAAAGGTATGAACTCCCTTATCCTCCCAGCTATGGGTTAAATAATACCACTGCTGTTCTTCTAGGAGAATAGATTCGGCATTAAATAACCTACAAAGGTTGATACGCCATTAAACAAAGAAACCAAACCATGAATAAAGAAAATGATTTTGTTCACTTTTCAAGCTAGGTCACAATTTTGCTTCATGGCTATACTCAGCCACATGTTGCCAGTATAACACCGTAAAAGTTCATCTAACGTTTTTTCAAGCTACATTTTTTTATGTCAAAAATCATGTCCATACAAAGAAGAAATAATAATCACACTGAAAGAATTCATTATATCAAAATCTTCTAATCTTCTGAATAGGAGACAAAAATGAATTGAACTTAGTCAGCTGGTACTGTAAAATACATCGACTGCATCTCAACACAGGGGTCAAATCCGACTAACAACCGTCGTAGATATGACATCAAGTGATTTGAAAGTGAGGCTCCAGCCCTGGATCTTCGAGAAATACAGAGTACACCTTTACTGAAATGACTCCCAGCTCCACTCTGTACCAGAATATTAGCACTTGACAGGGTCCTATCTGTGGGTTAAATGAAATTGTTTGACATTTAAACTGTGTGCAAACAAATGACTATCGTTGGGTAGAATTGTTAGAAACTGAACTTTGGCGATTCAACTGTGTGCAAAAAAATGACTGATGTTTAATTGAATTGTAAGTGATACATAGAAATACTTGGGACCATTTAACTGTTTACTAAAGAATAAGTAAGGCTGAATACAGTAATACATTTGAACTGTAATACTTAATTTTTTTTAACATTGTGCCTAAATTGAATTGTTCGGGTCACACAGCGATGTTTGAAACTATTCAACTGTGTTCAAATGAAATTATCCATGTTGCAAAACAATATTTGAAAACATTTCATCATCATCATCATATCGCACTGGTAGCACGGATATCCCTGACCCTCTCTCGCCACTCCTCCCAATCGTTCATCGCTCTAGGTAGGTCTTCAGGACAACATCCCGTATCCTCACATAGCTGCTGAATGTACGTTCGTGCTGGTCGTCCTGCTTTTGTGCGGCCATGTGTGGGGATCCATAAGAGTACATCTCTTATGAGTTCATCTCTGCTTCTCCAGCAGTGTCCTACATGTCTGGTTCGTCTAACTTGAATAGTTTTCGTGATAGGGGGCAGGTGGCCGTACCTTTGGTGTCTTGTGGGGTGTTGCTGCCAGGACTTGTTCAGGATTGCACGCAGCATTCTTAAGTGGGTGCAAAAAATGATTAATACTAAATAGAATTATTTGTGTTAGAATATTTGCACCTTCTTAACTGTGTGCAAACAATAGTAATACGTGTGCGCAAACTAAATAAGTCTGACTCATTTAAAAATAATATTACTTATAAACTACTGACTTATAGATAACATGTATAACCATTTAAGTGTATATAAATAAATGAGCTGTGGCTCGTTTAGAAGTGTTATCTACTGACCATGTGTTTACAAATGACATATAATGTTTAAAGAAAATTTGGGATTAAATAACCTGCAATAGTTGATATGCCATAAAACCCAGCCCAATCAAAATAAACTTTTTACGTACAAATTGAAGAGTCCGTTGCCGGGTGTCCTGACAGGCGATAAATAAGGTCACTTAAAGAGACTTCGATACTAAAAAACAATTTTCATTCAACAAATGGATATCAAATGTCACCCGTTCATTTTCATTGCTCCACTTAAAGCATATGAACTCTAAAAACTTTTTTCAAAACATTCTAAAATTTTAAAAATCATATATTCAATATCGACGTATGGAGAGGATTTGGAATTAAATTACAGACAATGGTTGATATGCCATAAAACCAAATCACACTCACACACACACACACACACACTCATATATATATATATATATATATATATATATATATATATGTGTGTGTGTATATATATATATATATATATATATATATATATATGTATGTATGTATGTATTGTTCAGTCCAGTCAAACCGGAGTCGGCAATAATGATAATAATAATAATCCTAATGTGACCGGATTTTGTTTTTTTCTAACGATATATATATATTTTTAAATTATTCGATAGAAGATATTTAAAAACATTCTGCCTTGTTCGCTGACATGTGGAAAGGCTGACATCAATTTGGCTTTATAGTAGAGTAAGCGTGTCTTTACATTTAAAACGCATAGTTTGAGCATTATTTCTCAAACAAAATACAGCATAACATTTTGTAAAATTCAGCATTTTAAATTGATAGGACTTAAAGACATACTGACCAATATTGACATATTTCTTCCACTTGGCTCCTGAGTTCAAATGCTTCTTCTTCGTTTTGACTTTTATTTACTACTGAAATTTTAGGTAGCTTTGGAGGCGGTCTGCTGGGGTGGGGGGGGAGAATTCGTTTTTTTTTTGTTTTTTTTTCTTTTTCCCTTTCTCTTGGTGGGGGGCTGTGGTAGCATTAGGTGTTTTAGGCTTTTTCTTTTTCTTCTAAACTACTGTTAGGGCTTTCTTTACGAATTTTTAAAGAAAGCCCTAACAGTAGTTTAGAAGAAAAAGAAAAAGCCTAAAACACCTAATGCTACCACAGCCCCCCCCAAGAAAAAAAAAATTGTTAAGCTCTATAATTCCTGAAGCCTGCTAGGTTCCCAACTGTAGTAAAAAAATGAAAAACCTAGGAAAAGTCCCAATACAGCAAAAAAAAAAAAAAGCGTAAGTCAGTACAAGTGAAAGTCATACGAAAGTACCTTAATGTTGGACTTTAACTAAGTTAAAACTTCAAACTTAAACCAAAATTACCCCCCCCCCCTTTTTTTTGCGTACACATGGGAAGCAGCATGATGTACGTAAAGGTATTTGAATAAACCCATGGACGACCAAACTCAATACCCAAACGGGTCCTGGACGTGAGTTTGACGACTTTACGCTCAGGATCGCTAGTTCGATCGAGGAACTACTGCTGCTCCTCTATAAGAGTGGCTTCTATAGAAGAGAATAAAACAGCCATCGAAAGATAACCATGACCCACACTCAAACCATTTACACAAACCGCATCGCTCTTCGCGCGGGTAAAAAAGGGGCGCGTCCTGCTGAGGTTGGAGCCCTGGCCTCGGTGTTCGAAAAATCAGCTACAGAGCTCAAACAATCAAAACTACTAAAATGCAAGCAAACACTACAAATAGCCACATTTAACGTAAGAACCTTAAATAGAATAGGACAACTCCCAGAGTTAATCGCATCGGCCGACGAACATAAGATAGACATAATATGCATACAAGAACACAGATACACGCACACAGAAGATATCAAATATCACGAAACTGGCAATGGCTGGTCGCTCGCCACTGTATCCGCATGGAAAAACTCTGTCAACGCCGCAGTAGGAGGGGTAGGATTACTTATAGGACCTAGAGCACTAAAAACGCTTAATAGCGTTGAGAAAATACAACCTAGAATGATGGCAGCTACATTTAACGGAAACCCCAGGGCAACAATCATCTCATGCTACAGCCCCACCAATGTTAGTGAAGAAAATGAAATAGTCACCTTCTACGATGAGTTATCCTCATTAGTGCGTAACATCCCGAAACACAACATGTTAGTCATTGGCGGAGACATGAATGCCCAAATCGGGAAAAACGGAAACAACAAATACAGCCTCCACAACACGTCATATAGGAATGGGCAACATCTAACAGATTTCATGATAGAAAATAGATTAGCATGCCTCAATACAAACTACCAAAAAAGAGGGGGCAAACTATGGACATACACTTATGCAAACAATACTAAAGCACAGATAGACTACGTCCTTATAAACAAGAAATGGAAGAATAGTGCATTGAATTGCGAGGCATACTCCTCTTTTGAGGGTGTGTCCACCGATCACCGAATAGTCACGGCGAAAATACGGTTAAGCCTACGAAAAAACGCCAAACGAACAGCGACCACCAAACACTATGACTGGGCCCTATTAAACAACAAAGATGTAAGAGATAAATACGTATTAGAATTAAGAAACAGATTCGAAACACTACAAGAAAAGACGGAAAAAAGTACACCAAACGACGAATACGAAAATTTCGTCAATGCACACATCGAGGCAGCAGCAAAATACATTCCAACAAAAATTAAAACTAAATATAGAGTCCCATGGGAAACTTTAGCGGTGAGAGAAAAACGTGCACTAGTGAAAACAGCTTGCAAAAACTATCGAAAAAACCCAACAAACACAAATGCCTTAAAACTAAAAACGGCACAATATCAATTAGCAGGCATATATATAAAGGAACAGACGGAATACATTCAAAATCAGATAGATAAAATTAGAGACTCGGTGGAAGATAGACAATCTAGAATAGCCTGGCAAACAATAAACGAAGTGAGTAGAAGAAAGAACACAGCCAAAACAAAACTGAAAGCAGCAAACCAACAAGAAAGAATAAAACAGCACTTCGAAAACTTACCTGGAAACCCACCAAAAATAACGCATGAACCAATCACCAGAATAATTAGCAAACAATTAGACATTAAACTAGGACCGTTCACACAAGAAGAACTCGACTCGGTTCTCAGAAAAATTAAAAATAGGAAAGCTGCAGGGCTGGACGAAATTCCCCCGGAAGTATGGAAGACCAGACAATTCGACGACATACTGCTCCGACACTGCAACGCAGTATACAATCAAAATCCGATAGATATATGGATGAAGGGATGCATACTCCCCTTCCCTAAAAAGGGGGACCTCGGATTAGCCAAAAACTACCGAGGCATAACACTTACATCCATAGCTGCCAAAATCTACAATGCCCTACTACGAAACCGAATAGAACCCAAAATCGACAACATACTTAGAAAAAACCAAAATGGCTTCCGAAGAAATAGATCCACGACCTCACAAATATTAACCATCCGCAGAATCCTTGAAGGTGTACGGGCAAAAAACCTACAAGCGACATTAATATTTGTCGACTTTACCAAGGCTTTCGACTCCATTCACAGAGGAAAGATGGAACAAATCCTACTAGCGTACGGCATACCTAAAGAAACCGTAGCGGCAATAACGATTATCTATAGAAACACTAAAGTAAAAGTACCATCACCGGATGGAGACACAGAATACTTTGACATTGTAGCAGGAGTACTACAAGGGGACACGCTGGCCCCGTACCTCTTTATCATTTGTCTAGACTACGTACTTAGAACATTGATTGACAAAATCAAAGAGAATGGCTTCGAACTGACGAAGAGAAGAAGTAGAAGATACCCCGCAACAACAATTACCGACGCCGACTACGCCGATGACATAGCGATACTGGCAAATACACCTGACCAAGCCGAAACACTTCTGCATAGTTTGGAACGAGCAGCAGCAAGCATAGGCCTCCATGTTAATGCACACAAAACGGAATATATGTGCTATAACCAAACGAGGGACATCTCCACTCTAGAAGGAACCCCACTTAAACTAGTAGACAAATTCACGTACCAACGAAGCAGCGTCGAATCAACCGAAAAGGACATCGAAACGAGGTTAACGAAAGCATGGACAGCTATCAATAGGCTATCGATCATATGGAAATCAGACCTAACCGATAAAATGAAACGCAGTTTCTTCCAGGCAGCGGTCACATCGATACTGCTATATGGATGCACTACATGGACGCTAACAAAACGGCTGGAGAAGAAACTAGATGGCAATTACACAAGAATGCTGCGTGCAATCCTGAACAAGTCCTGGCAGCAACACCCCACAAGACACCAACTGTACGGCCACCTGCCCCCTATCACGAAAACTATTCAAGTTAGACGAACCAGACATGCAGGACACTGCTGGAGAAGCAGAGATGAACTCATAAGAGATGTACTCTAATGGATCCCCACACATGGCCGCGCAAAAGCAGGACGACCAGCTCGAACGTACATTCAGCAGCTATGTGTGGATACAGGTTGTTGTCCTGAAGACCTACCTAGGGCGATGAACGATAGGGAGGAGTGGCGAGAGAGGGTTAGGGATATCCGTGCTGCCAGCACGATATGATGATGATGATTATATATATATATATATATATGTGTGTGTTTGTGTGTGTGTATAAAGAGGGTTTGGCATTAAATAACCTACAAGGGTTTGTATGCCATAAATTCTAACTTAATTAAATCACATATATTTAATACATAATGAGAAAGAGGATTTGGCATTAAATAACAATTAATGGTTACCATAAAATCCAAAGAAACCAAGCCATATATATCTAATATAAATGTATAAAGAGGGTTTGGCATAAAATAGCCTCTAATGGTTGTTATGCCATAAAACCAAATTAACTAAAAATGCATTGATGTCAAGGGATTACTTTTTACGTTTAAACTCATTAATTTGAGAATCAAGGTTTATTCAAAAATCGGACATTATTTTCGGAATAGTCTAATTCAAAACGACATTAAATTTTTCATTTAGGTTTTTCTTCAGTATAATGTTTATTTCATCTCAGGAACGTTTTTCTAAGTTTGTCGCTTCAAGTTTCCATAGAGATTTTTTTAAATGTTATCTGGATTTTTTATTATTTTCCTGTTGGTCTTTAAGATATTTCTATTGTTAATAGAATTGTCGTCAAATCAACGAAAGGAAAATATGAGGTTCTCTTTTTTCAATGATACTTGGTCTTAAATTACCAACTTGTTTACGGAAGAAAAAAAGGGTTAATGCAATCAAAGACAAAATCACACAATTTTATTCCTTCACTTTTTATGATTTCTATTCCTTTTTGTTTATCGAAATCATTATGTTCTTTTTTCTAATTTTTTCTTCCGTTCTTTTGGCCCACTCAACTGCGGCTGCAGAATACACCGACTGCTTCTCTGCAAAGGGGTAAGACTGCTCCAGCGAGTGACTTAGTAAACTGGGGCTGCAAAATACAACGACAGCCTCTCTGCAAAGGGGTAAGATAACCACAACGAGTGTCCTGGATTTGACACTAAACAATCTGATGGTGAGGCTCCAGTAATGCTTTGTGGAAAGCGGAGTACCCCTTCTTCCCATCGTTCCCTGGTCCACTCTGACCCAGAGTTGTAGCACCTGATAGAGTCCTGTTGAAGGATCAAATAGAATTAAACTGTGTTGGTTGAGATGGGACTGTTTTGACATTTAAACTACGTAGTTATGCTAAATTGAATTGCTTGAAATAGAACTGTTTATAACATTTAAACTTCGTACTTATGCTAAACTGAATAGTTTAAAATAGAAATGTCTATATGCATAAAAATGTATTTGGCAATAAATAACCTAAAATTATTGATATGTCATTGAACCAAAACAAACCAAACTTCCGTTCTTTCCTTCTGTCTTTCATTCATCTTCTTCTTCTTATTATTATTATTACTATTATTATTCTCCCTTAGAAGTTTTTTTTTACACCAGCATTAGCAAATGGTTTTTCACTGGAATTTGAGTGACAGCAAATCACCGCTAGTCTCTGGGAGTCTTCTAAGTAGTCTTGCCGAATTTAAAAATTCTGTTTTCTGGATGGTCTCCACTTATGCTGTCATTTGCAAGTCTTCCAGTCACTTCATCAATCTTTTAGCGATTGTTCAAAGTGCATCAATTACAATTGCTACCATCATCAATTTCATGTTTCATAGTTTGTTTTTTTTAGTAGTTCTCTAGTAAGTTCTAGGTATTTATTTCTCTTTTCGATTTCTCTTAATTTCACTCAGTGGTCTGGCGGGGTGGCAAAATCCATTATTCGGCAGGTTCTTTTTTTTAATTAATTATTATAATTATCTTTCTTTCGAGAATTTTTAATATCAGCGTTAGCTGATCGTTTTTCCCCAGGAGTTTGAATGACAGAAAATCTCCTTAAGTATCCAGGACTCTTCTCAGTATTCTAACCAATGTTAATAATCCTAAACTTTGGATTGTCTCCACTCGTCCTCTTATTTTCAAGTCCTCTAGTCCTTTTACCAATCCTTTCGTGACTGTACTAAGAGCACCAATAACAATTTCAGTTACAAGTGGTATAAACCCTCACTTTCATGTTCCTTATAATTATTATTAGTAGAAGTAGTAAGAAGACAGAGATATAATAATAATAATAATAATAATAATAATTCTTAGTCTTCTTCTGGCCTTCTTTTCCACTCCATTCTCTCTCTCTCTCTCTTTCTCTTTCTCTCTCTTTCTCTCTCTATTTCTTCTTTTTTAATCCAACCTCTTCAACCACTCCTGCTCCAACATGATGTTCTTTCATCTCCAAATCAATTTTATTTCCACCTAACATTTGCATATCTTCCTATTTCTTTTTGTTTTTCCTTTTATTTCAGTCTATTCCAGTGCCACGATATCGTTATTCTTTTAGTTCCACTGGGCGGACACTTCCTCTGGTTTCTTATAAGTACTCAGATCACGAACGCAAGTCTCTCTGATCATTATTCTTTCTGCATCTCTACATTCTCTCCCGGCCACAAATGTTCAAATTGACAAGTGAAATCATTCTCATTCACTAAATGATGGCTTCTGACGTACCTGATTCATAAGAATTACCAACTGAAACCGGTATCAATGCTATCTTTCGTCCGACTATTTGGCGCTCATTGAACATAGATAGGAAAACGTCTCGGTTTACTGATGAAAAAAAAAGAGATCTCGTTGTTTATTGATTATAACAAATCCTACAAGGACCTAATGTGACTACATGCTTTTTTTCTTTTAATTATCAACTTCCAAATCAATTTTATCTTCTTTAAAATGTTTCTGGTGGGAATCCAAACAAAGACGGAGAATTTGATCTCAATACTGGAATTCTTCATCTGAGTCTGCATTAAGTTGGTTCATTATATCCTGTTGATCTGTTTGCAAAGAGACCGGCTGAACAGCACAGAGTAAACCTTCCACAATTTCCCGGTTATTCAAAATAGAAATCTGTTCGCGCGATTGCGCTTTATCTCCATAAACATTTGTTAACCTGTTAGAATATTCTACCGTATTGTCCGGAAATTTCTCAAAAAAATCAGATCTTTGGTTCCATTTTAAAGAAAATATTCAGCCAAATGAGGCGCTCCTTATTAACGAGTTTCAAGGTGTGAAATTGACACGGTGACCGGGGTTCAAATCAAATTGTATTTCATATAGCTCTACTAACCTTGGGAAAAGTATGAATCCAGCTATGGATAAATAGTAGGGCAGACTAAGCTCTTTAACCTTAGTATGGTAAAAAGCCTCGAAGAAAAATTAAATAAAAACCAGATGCAGACCTGGAGAACCTAATTTCTAATACCCTATGGAATGGTATGAATCGAATTGTCCCCCCACCAAGCTATAAGTAAATTGTAGGGCAGGTTGGGCTCTTCAGCCTTCGTATGTCAACCAGTCTAGGAAAAGGAAAACACTGAATTCAAACCTCTAAAACTGTGCTTAAACTTGGGGGTATGTTACCTCCTGCCTGTGCGAAACAGTATATATATATATATGTGTGTGTGTGTGTGTGTGTGTTTGTATACAGAGACGAAGCCAGACATATACCGAGACAATGGGATATAGATAAATTTTGCACCCTCTTGCTAACCATTAGCCGCCACCTGTACCCTAACTTTACATGTAAATGGGAGGGACAGACCACTGTTTTCGTGCTTTTAGACCCGATGCAGCCAAGAAAAACGATGCAGGAGTGTCCCGGGGATTCCATCCTTGTGACATTATGTCCCCACTGCAACAAATTTTTATTTAGATGCATGTGACTCTAACTTTATTTTTAGACCAGGAGAAAAGGCTGTGTGTACAGGCATGGGGGACCTCAGTAAAAAGACTATGAACCGCGTATGATTGCCGTAACTGCGGTATTTGTGATTTATTTAGCTTGGCACACTTACCACAGGTGGCCCGCTGCACATGCTGATGCTAAGTGGTCACCTACCTAAAATTAAACTAGATCATCGTTGCTTAACTTTAATTTTCTGACGGGGACAGGTGCTTTCAGTATGACGTGGTAGTAAGTCAAAACTTTTGAAAGTTAGGTTAAATACAGTCTCAAAATGTATCTTTGCCGGAGAAATCGTATTAGATATATGAAACCAGTTAGTTAATAAAACTAACAGTTAATTAAAATCAAGATATCAAAATGATAATGTAAATTTTATTGGCTTTTGTTTCAAATATTTTACACGTCGAAATGTCATTGATTTCATCTGCATATTTAGTAATTAAAATAGTCTTGTGATTTGTAGATATACATATACTATACTGTTATCTAAGCAGAAATACATGAATTAATTTTTAAACCAAGATAGAGGGAGAGAGAAAGAGAGGGGAGAGAACACTCTGATCCGAGACAGAATGCTTGAAAAAACCTCTTGATTCTGAATAAGGAAGAAAAGCAGAGACAGAGGCAGACAGACAGACGTATACTACTCAGTGATCATAAACAGAGGTGCACGTAGAGTAATGGTTATCGTCGTAGGAATTGGACACGGCGACACGAGTTCAAATCCTGGACGAGACTGATTGCATTTCACATAGCACTAATACCCTTGGGAAAGGAATGAATCCAATTATTCTCCCTCCAGCTATGGGGAAATAGTAGGACAGACTAGGTTCTTCAGCCTTGGTAAGGCAACTTGTCTAGGAGAAGGACAACTCTGAATTCAAACCTGTTAAACTCCGCTTAAAAATTGACCATGTGTCATATCCTGCCCGAGCGGAGGGGTTGGTAAATAGAATAAGCAGAAGGTTTTTTAATCATTATGGGTTTATGGGACTATTGTGTTCATCTTTATTATTTCCACAACGTTTCGGCCGATATGTCCTCTGGCCTTCTTCAGGTGTTTGACGAACTCGGAAACCTACACGGAACTTCGAACTACGTCATTTATTGAATCCATGGGGGTCACATGTTCTGATTCCGTTAACCATAACCGGGTACACGTGTTATCAATTCCTGTATTGTTACTCGCCTGCTGTCAGGATTGAACCTGCAACTTCCTGATGATCGTCACCTAGGAAGCTTAGGAAACCAACGCCTATAACCGTTATGCTATGGGGGCAGACAAACAAAGGGAGAATCAGTGAGTAATTGAGACGGACAGAGATACAGACAGATGTAGAAGTACATGGGAGAACTTTCTGATAAAGCGTAGAGACAGAAAGAGTCTTGCCCCGTCGGCTGGAGCTGTAGAATACACCGACTGCACCTGTGCATATGGGTAAGGACCCACAACGAGTGTCCTGAGTATGACTCCAAACAATCTGATGTTGGAGCTTTGGGGGAATCTAGAGCACCCCTTTATTTCTATCGCTTCCAGGTCCAGTTTGGCCCGGAATGGAAGTACCTGATAGGGCCCTCTCTACGGGTCAAATAGAACTAAACTACATACGCTAAATTGATTTTTTTGAATTAAAACTGTTTGACTAAACTGAATAGCTCGAAATAGAAATATTTTTAATGATTAGACTGTGTACTTACATTTAAACAGAATACTTATACTAAACTAAATTGTTTGAAATGGAATTGTTTTTGACATTGAAACTGTACTTACACTAAACTGAATGGTTTAATATGGACATTTAACTGTGTGTGGACAAAAACTATACTTATACTAAACTGAATTTGTTGAACGAGAACTGTTTGTCTTAACCGAATAGCTTGAAATAGAAATGTTTTTGATCATTAAACTGTGTACTCATACTGAACTGAATTTTTTGAAATAGAACTGATTATTTGTATAAAGATGGATTTGGCATTACATAACCTTCAAAAGTTGATATGCCATGAAACCCAAACAACCAATAAACCAGAAACAGACGTAGAGACAGATATACGCATGGAAAGACATACAAACAGCAGTCGGATACTGTAATCTGATCCTAGACAGAATTTCTTAAGGGAATTGGGATAGTTTATCTTAAAATGCATTTTCAAGGTAAGAGAAGTGTAACAAGGCATTAGTATCATCTGCTTTTATGTCTGGGTGTAAATTACATCCAACAGAAAGAGGCGATGAAGTAATTCTTTAAAAAAAATATCTTGCCTAGAGACTAAAGATTCATTCTTCACTCAGCACCTGCTCATTGCTTTCAATGGAGTAGGATAGGGAGTGCGCTTAAAGATCTCCAGCAAGAAACAGATGTTTTTGAGCAAGAACCAAGATTCAAAGAACAAGAAAAAACGTTATAAATTCAAGTACGTGAGTGTGCAAAATACATATAATGGATTTCGTCTTTCTAAAGCAATTCGAATGCCTTAATTTCGAAATATCTATATAAAAGAAAAAAAAAAAAAGAATAAGAATAATATACCTGAGATGAGTGAAGGACCGTGAACAATTTGTTCTATTCAATGTAAGCTGTGAATTTAAGACAATAAATTATCCCAAACTATCAGAAAAAAGAAAAAAAAAATTAAGAGCATAACACATCCAAAATACTTCGATGTGGCACAAGGCCGAATGAATAGGATACCCAATGAGACTCCGACTCACTCGTGTAGGTTTGCTAGTCTAGCTTGCTAACCGTTACACCACCAGAGGTGCCCATAACACATCCAAAATACTACAATAAAAACTAACAGAAAATGCCGCAAAAGAGGCATAACATTCATTTTATTTTACAATATTCTGAATTAGGAGGCACTCGTAGAGTAACGGTTATCCTTTCTTTCAGTCGGCTTGGAAGCAAAGTTCGAATTCTGAACTAGGATGTTTGAATTTCACATAGCGCTTATACTCATGGGAAAGTAATGAACCCAACCATTTTCTCTCCAGTTGTGGGTTAATAGTACGATAGACTGTCTCTTTAATTTTGATATGGCAACACCTTTAGGAGAAGGGAAACAGAATTCAACCCAATCGTCGACCTCTGGTAAAATGATCTTCACCCAGCTATTTTTGACTAAGACATGTTACATAAGTAGAGCCCCCATGACCAAACCAAGTTATGAGACTAGTGAACAGTGCTGTGGTGAAATTTTGGTAACTAGGAAAATTGTTACCACACGGTTTTATAGAAGGGATCATTGGTTAGGATTTGAACTCTTTTCGTCTCTGCGCTTGACATGGTTTTAATAGAAAATACTAGACCACACGTAAATCCGTTGAACTCTCCTTGTAACAGCAATAAACGGTGATTTTGGACTCCTATGTAGAAAGAGATGAACGAATCTTATTAGTAATTTAAAATTATCTCCGCTATATATTTCATTGATTAAAACGGGAATTTCAATGCTGTGGCAGTTCCTGTTGGATAACCATTCATTTGCAAATTGAACTGAAAATTGTTTAATTCTCAAAGTTAGTGTATTTTAAGTATATTTTTCAATTTGAAAATTTCAATATCATGTACTGTTTTATTAAGTTACGGTTACATATATCTATATATATATATATATATATATATATATATATATATATATATATATATATATATATATATATTCTACTAGTAAAGAATATTTGGCCACGCTGAAAAAAATTATTTCTCATTCTGAAAGTGTTCTTTTAATGTAACAATTTAAGCTGCACAATGTTTTTATTTATTATACTAAATATAAGTCTTCAGCATAGTCTGGAACGACGTGTCGCAGGCATTGGTCTCCATGTCAATGCACGCAAAACGTAATATTTCCACACTAAACGGTATCTCTCTGAAACTTGTAGACAAGTTCACCTACCTTGGAAGCAGTGTCTCATCGGCCAAGACAGACATCAACATGCGACTAAGAAAGGCATGGACAGCTATCAATAAGCTATGTCATATGGAAGTCAGACCTGACCGATAAAAAGAAACGCAGTTTCTTCCAAGCAGCGATCGTGTCGATACTGTTATATGGATGCACTACATGAATGCTAACTAAAAGGCTGGAGAAAAAGCTTGACGGCAACTACATAAGAAAGATTTGTCATCTCCATACTAAACGGTAGCTCTCTGAAACTAGTAGACAAGTTCACCTGCCTAGGAAGCAGTGTCTCATCAACCGAGACAGACATCAACACGCGACTAACAAATGCATTGACATCTATCGACAGCCTATCGGCTATGTGAAGGGATCCATAGGAGTACATCCCTTATGAGCTCGTCTCTACTTCTCCACAACTGTCCAGCATGTGAGGTTCGTCTGACTTGAATAGTTTTCGTGATGGGTGGTAAGTGGTTGTACAGCTGCTACTTTGTGGGGTGCTACCTCCAGGACTTGTTCAATATTGCTCGCAGAATTCTTGTGTAGTTGCCGTTAAGCTTTTTCTCCATACGTTTATTTAGCGTCCATGAGGTGCATACATATAGCAGTAATGACACGACCGCTGCTTGGAAAAAACTGCGTTTTATTTTATCGATCAGGTCTAACCGAAAGGCTCTCGATAGATGTCAATGCCTTTGCTAGTCACGCGTTGATGTCTGTATCTGTTGATGAGACACTGCTTCCTAGGTAGGCGAACTTGTCTACGAGTTTCAGAGAGCTACCGTTTAGTATGGAGATGACCCCTCTTTGATTAAAGCACATATACTCCGTTTTGTGTGTACTGACATGGAGGCCTATGCTAACAGATGCTCGTTCCAGACTATGTAGCTGGGTTTCGGCTAGAGCGGGTGCATTTGCCAGAAGCGCTATGTCATAGGCGTAGTCCGAATCTGTAATTGTTTGTCCTACGTACCTTCTGCTTCTTTCTTTGCTAAGTAAAGACATTCATCAAAACTGTCTGGACACCGGTTCCTGTCTATAAGACCTGTGAAGAACAATGCCGATTATTGGTACGGCAATCCGTGCTGTGAACTTGACTTAACGATGTTCATTATATATATATATATATATATATATATTGAAGTTTTCACAGTCGAAATTGAATACTGTCGAGTTTGGCAATAAATAATAACTAATTATATTCGTCTTGATTATATAATGTTCAACTTGAAATAATAAAACCCTGGCATCTTTGATTTAGTTACAAATTCCGATGTAATAAAATATTTATAGCCGGGTACTTATTCGTACTCTATACAACACGTACACAAACACCCAAAGACAGAGATTCACACATACAAATTCAAATACTCATGCACATATACGTATAACTATATACACACATACATACTTGTACATATATACATACGTACCTACATTCACACACATATATATGCATACACAGATACACATTCAGAAACAAAAGTATATACATACACAGCCATATACACATACACATACGTACATATATATATATATATATATATATATATATATATGTATGTATGTATATATATATATTCCCGACTCCAATTTAATTGGACCGAATAATATATATATATATATATATATATATATATATATATATATATATATATATATATACCCACATGCACACATAAGCACAGAGATACACCTTAATACACATGCGCAAGTATATATTCACGCAAAAAACACATAGACATATATATATATATATATATATGTATATGCAAACATGCGCGCGCGCACACACACATATATATATACATATATATAGGAGTGCTCATGTATATATGCGTATATATATATATATATAGAGAGAGAGAGAGAGGGAGAGAGAGACAGAGAGGAAGCGAAAGAGAGATGATGTATATTTGCAAGCCAGATAACAAAATTCTCATCAAGTCTAATATATCATTTATTATCGTTTATATTTTTGTACGTTCTTATCCATTTTTCCTTCCTTCCTCTACTTAATCATGTCACTTGTCTTTGGAGGAACGATTCATTCTTTTATTTTCCTACTTTCTCTTCATGTTAGTCATTCGTCTTTTTTTTAAACCATTACGCCATAATTCCTTTGTTTCTTCTTCGTTTTCCAGCGATCTTCATTATTTTGGGAAAAAAAATCATGTTTTTCTTGAGCTATATATCTTTCTTTTTTCTTTCTTTCTTTTAGTTTTTTTTTTTTTTTTTTTTTTTTTTTTTACAATGCCGTTTCTCTTTCCTGTGTTTGTTTTTAAACTGATCTATCTTTTGTCTTAAATTTTCCTTTTTTATTTTTCCTTTTCTTCTTCTTGCCATATTTGCCCCGCGGAAATGTTATTTCTTAGAAGATAGTTTCTCTACCGAAAGAAAGGTCAACATTGTTTGTTTGACTCTTCTGCGAAACAATCAGATGCAGAACCTCCGTGACGGACATAATGTCATTAAACCGAACAAGAAAACGAATTTCTTCACATCTCGGCTTCAGAAGCGGTTGATACGTGCATTTGATATGCGCATTTGATTTTTGCAAGAGGCATGCACGCAAGTTTTTGTGTCACGTACATGTTAGTTGTAATACGTTTTCAGGATTATAATATACAAACATCTCTCTCTCTCTCTCTATCTCACACACACACACAGAGACACACACACACAGACACACACACACAGACACACACTTTCTTTCTAGTTATATATGTATAAGTAAATTCTTTTATATACATATATACACATATTTTTATATATACATATATACACACTCACACATATATAAATATATATAAATATATTGTCATCCACGGACAGATTGTTGCGTGGTATAACAACTCTTCAGTGTGGCTAGTCACGTAAAACGCTTGAAGCCGGGATCGAAACCCGCCCAACTTTACGGTAGACTTAGTATCAGACCGCTCGACTAACAACCGTACCACGTTGGCTAAGGAATTATTAGGTATTATTATAATTATTCGTTCGAACAGCTTTGCGTTAAATACACACACACATATATATATATATATATTCAACGAGCCATCTTGAATAAATCCTGGAAGCAACACCCCACAAAACCGCAGATATACGGTACCTCCCTCCCATCTTTAAAACCATTCAAATCAGAAAAAGACATGCAGGCAACTGCTGGAGTAGTCAGATCGAGCTCATAAGTAACGTTCTCTTATGGATTCCTGCACACGGACGAGAAGGTGTTGGACGTCCGGCTAGAAAATATCGGCAACAGCTCTGTACTGACACAAGATGTAGTCCTGAGGAAATGCTGAATGCGATGGACAATAGAGACGAATGAAGAGGGACAGTCAAGGAAATTCGTCATCACGCCACGACATAATGATACGTAGATGTATGTATGTATACATGATGCCTTCAATAAGTTTCCAGGATTTTTTGTATAGCCATTTAGAATGTTCGTAGACTCTTGAAAATTCAGTATGTTATTGCTATAAATCTTATGAGATGACTGACAATTTTTTTTATGATTTCTTGTTCAAATGAACAGCTACAGCAGGAATTGGAATACATCCTTCTAAAACCTGATTGTCACAGCTGGTAAATTTCAAAAATGCAATCAGGACACGTTAGAAGAACGATATGCAATAAAATTCTGTTTTAAACTTCCAAAACATGCCACAGAAACGTATGGAATGCTTCGGACTGCTTTTCGACCATCTTGCATGAATCGAGCATGATTTTTTGAGTGGCATAAAAGATTCAATGAAGGCAGGGAGTCTGTTAGGGATGATGAGAGGTGGGGGAGGAGTAAGGAAGTCAATATACCAGAGTTGATTGGCCCAAGGGGTAAGGTTAGGGTTATTATGTTGAGGTTTTTAGGGAGTTCAGGAAGAGATTCCATCGGAAGAGGCCAGCGCTCTTCAAATCGGATCAGTGGCATTTCCACCAGGACAACGCACTAGTCCACAGCTGCATCCTTGTCACAGACTATTTGACCAAGATGGGCATCAATACAGGTCGTCGGCCTCCCTATAGTCCAGACCTTGGTCCCTGTGACTTTTGGTTATTCCCTAAGCTCAGAGGCTGTCGTTATGAGACAACTGAGTAGATGAAAGAAGCTGTGACCAAAGTCATTGCCACGCTCACACAAGAGGACTTCCGTGGAGCCTTCCAGAAGTTGTTAGAAAGGTACAACAAGTGCATTGCAGCCGGAGGAGATTACTTGGAATGGGACTAGAGTTTCATGTGTGTAATATCAATAAAAGTGCCCCTACGAAAAAAATCTGGAAACTTATTTAATGATCCTCGTATATATGCATATATTTATACTAGGTGCCCGTTGTGAAATGGTCATCATTACAAGAAATAGACCCACTAAAAGGAGTTCAAATTCCCGACGAGTTTGACTGCATTTCATATAGCACTAATACATTTATGATAATTCCCTCTTCAATTATGGGCAAATAGAAGGGCTGACTGAGTTTTTTTTTTAGCTTTAGTAAAGCAATCCATCTTGGAGAAGAAAAAACTCTTAATTCACACCTGTTATAGTCCGCTTCAAAATTAACCTTGTGTTATATCCTATGCGTACAGACGTGTTGATATATATATATATATATATATATATATATATATATATATATATACAGGATATAGTTTGCTCGTATTGAACAGAGCGCTAATACTATTGGGAAACATATGAATCCAACTATTCCTAATTCATTTATGAGTACATAGTTGGACATACATGATTCATTAACCTGGGTATGGCAATCAGTCTTTCTTCTGGGTAGCAGCGTTATGTGATACATTACAATACTCAGAACCGTTTAACTATGTGCAAACGAATCAGTAATGTTAAATAGAATGTTCAGTGATTAATAGCAATATTTAAAACTTTTTAACTGTAATCCTAAAATGAATTATTGGTTTTACTAAGCAATAGTTGGAACCATTTGACTGTGTGCAAATGAATGAATAGTGTTGAATAGAACAATAAGTGTTTTATGGCAATACTTATAACAACTTCATTGACGGCAAATATTGATATTGAATAGAGTTATAGCAATAATTGACGCCATTTAACTGTGCAAAAACTGTAGTTATACTTGAGTGCAAACAAATTAGTTCTAACTCATTTAAAAGTGAAATTGCCTACAATCTATTAACTTGCAAATCGTATGTATATATATATATATATATATATATATATATATATATATATATATATATATATATATATATATATCGTATATGTATATTCACTTCGTCTCTAATTTATATGTATACATACACACACATATTGGGAGAGAAAGAGAAGAAAATTGTGTAAAGATTAAAGAAAAACAATGTTTTGCAAATTCGATTTCATAGAACTTAAATGAAAGGTTGTCTTACACTCCAGTCACACTCCAAGCACCGGTTAAGCTATAATGATTCAGTTTAGTACTTAGATTACTATGATATACATTCAGCAGCTATATGAGGATACGGGATGTTGTCCTGAAGATCTGCCTAGGGCGATGAACGATAGGGAGGAGTGACGAGAGAGATTCTGGGATATCCGTGCTACCAGCGCGACATGATGATGATGACTTAGATTAGTGACTACTTAAGCAACAGCGGATATTCTAAGCAACCCGAGGCCTGTGTGCCATCTCTAAACACAAGGTTAATAAATATGAGTACAAGTAAAACTTTTGTCTAAGATACCAGTTTCTTTTCCAATAAGAAAAGTTATTATTACTTTTAGTATTAACAAAGAAATAGCTCATAGCAAGTTATTTCGTTTTAAGATTTTATATATTTTTGCGTGTATGAAAAATCTTTCGATGTGTCGTTAAATGTCAAGAGAAAAATATATTTATGATGCTGGCAAGAATATGTCATACTAGACGATTATAACTTGCAGTAAGAAAGGTTATATCAGTTCAAACAACTCTATTGTAAAAGGAAATGAGATAAACCAGATAAAAATCCCTGTAGAAATAGTTAAGCGATGCTGAATCTGAATTCATTCAGGGCAATTTAATATTGGAAAATTACTAAAAACTATAACAACAGTAACAAGGAAATACGGAATTAAATAACAATGAAGATTATCATTTAGTTCCTACAGCAAACTAACGTATTTTTATCGATTTATTTGTAAAGATTTAGATAGGCTGCAAATTAGATCAAAGGTTGGTTAATCTAGATATGATTGGGTGAAAAATCTATTCTGAATAATCTAAGAGGGAACATATTTCTTAAATTAATTAAAGCTTCAATCTTACAAGTTTAGCGAGGGCAATTGGATGGTTTCTTTGTTTAATGGCCTATCATTTCTTTTTAGGTTATTTAATGCCAAAGCCATTCTCCGAGAAGAACAGTAGTGGTACTATTTAAACCATATCTGGGACGATAAGGGGGGTTCATACCTTTCCCAAGGGTATTTGCCTGAAAGTGAACGTTATAGCGCGACTGTAGTACGAACTCGCGTACTACGATTCCGCAGTCAATCGCTTTAACCATTACGCCACGACGACACTAGCGAGAGCTATTTTTGAATGTTATCATCTGGAATTCGAAGGAAAGCCGGCTCCGTGAGTAAAGGCGCTGATTGGTTAGATAAATGCAAAAAATACAGATACAGATTTTCAACCTCGTTTTGAAGAAAAAATAACAAATATTCTGTATGTAAGTAGATTTGAGTTCACCGATACCTAGACTCATACGCGCTAACACACTTTCTTTCTCCCTCCCACTCTCCCTCTTTCTCTCGCTCGCTCTCTCTCTCTCTCTCTCTCAAACACACACACACACACACACACACACACACACACACATATATATATATATATATATATATATATATATTATGAAATTATGTAAGACCAAAGTTGAATGAAACTGAGATGCTGATGACATCGAAAGAATTTAAAACAGAACTCTATCAACCGAAACAGAATATTATCAAGAACAAAAGAATAATAAAAAAAGACCTAAGGCGTTTCAAAACATTGTCGCTATTTTGAAAATTAATTC
This sequence comes from Sepioteuthis lessoniana, assembly GCA_963585895.1. NCBI lineage: Eukaryota > Metazoa > Mollusca > Cephalopoda > Myopsida > Loliginidae > Sepioteuthis > Sepioteuthis lessoniana. The sequence goes on along the minus strand of OY757917.1, from coordinate 22,485,406 downwards.
TATTGATTCTAGGTTTTTTGTTTTTATATGTAGGACTTCAATGATTTGTAATATATATATATATATATATATATATATATATATATATATATATATATATATATATATATATATATATATATATATTAGAATCTTTTGCTAATTATTTGCCTTTCAGAAAAACAAACTTTGTGAATTATTAGAAAACGACCCATTATGCTTGTGTCTTCTGACTGGACATTGTTAATGAAAACTAGAAAAAAAACTGCTACCTGAGGTTCTAATCCAGCACCAGTATCTCCCCTAATGTAACAAGTGTTAAGTCAGTTCAATGACGCCGGCCTTCGTTTTACAGTAGAGACAAAGCCCATGCATGTAGGCATAGCACCCCTCGTCAAAAAGAATACGAGTTGCATATTACAACTTAAATAAATGTAATTGCCATGTATCAGCATTGGTAGACAGGCTTTAGATCACTTTCATTGCCTACTGTTTCAAAGTGATCATCCATATAAAAGTAAACAGGATAATTGCTACTCAACAGAAATTTTACGAGTAAAGTGACGGCTATTCAAACCTGTCCTAACTGATGTTAAGCACAGAATAGGTCTACAGTAAGAACCCCTACTACAAAACAGGGGTCTCAGATATGTCCCTAAACTGCATCTGGTACTGAGGCTCCAGTTCTGTATATCTTCGAAATGTTGAATACACTTTTATTACCACTACTCCCAGTTCCACTCATAATAAGTGAAATAGACCTGTTTGAGAATTTTTTGAATTAGCAGGACCGTGTACGAAGAATCTAAACAGGAACCTTTAATGAAAACGATTCCTTAAACTCAAGGCATAAATAACCTTAGACGAATTGACATGTTTACAGAAAACCTTGTCGAATATACCGATTGCATCTATGCAGAGAGGTAAGTCCCCACCAGCAAAGAATGTGTTGGATATGGCCCAGAGTGGTAGCACCTGATAGGGTCCTATCTATGGGTCAAATAGAACTAAACCATGTTTACAAGAGTTGACTTTTTTTAAAAATTTAAACTGCGTATTTATGCTAAACTGAACTGTTTAAGAGAGAGAGCCATTTTGACATATAAACTGCGTACTTATGTTAAGCTGAATTGCTCGAAATAGAACTGTTTTAGCATTTAAACTGCGTACTTATACTAAATCTATTATTTATACTAAATCTATTACTTATACTGAATCATCTGAAATAAAACTGCTTTTACATTTAACTATGTGTATTGCACAATCCTCTGGGGCAGGAGAATACACCGACGGAACCTCTGGTGAGGGGTAAGACGCCCCCCCCTTGAACATATACAGGGTGACTGAAAATAGAGGTAACACGTTAATATGATAGTGATTTATCACTGAGACAAACGCAGTGTCGGTCATTTGGAACACGTCCCGTAAAAATGCGTCCTTTGACCTAGAAATATCAAATGAATGTTGTTTTTTTTAAATTGCTATTATATCAGCTTCCAAAACACGTAAACATTTTTTGAGTATTTTGTCTCAGTTATAAATCATCATATTAATGGTTTGCATCTATTTTGTGACAATTTTGAATGATTTTTTTTATCCAAATAAGTAGTGACGCAAAATATTTTTCCTCACTTGTCCAAGGTATTGTGATCGAGGATTAATAGTTGTTAGAGTATATTATTTTGAAATTTGAATCAAAAAAGATCACACCAATATTATTAGTAGAGTTATTAACACACACATATTTCTCATTTATATTAAGACACCGTATATAAGATCCTAACAGGTGAGTCGCTTACAGTTAGAGTGCACCCGAGAGTAATGATCATGAAGGGTTATTCCATATTCCCAGAAGCATTCGAACCAGAACTTCCACATTAGATTTTCTTAAGTCTCATACCTAGGCTGGCTTTATTTTGGGGGAAGGGTATAAAATAATTAGAGTGATATTTGATTATATTAATCATTTTATAGATGATTGATTATATTAATTATTCTCTTATTTAGTTTGGTGAGGTTGTGGACTGGTTACAAATCTTAGAATGTAAGTGTGCAAGAGTTCATATGGTATAATTCTCTCACGTGTTGGAGATGTCATGTTGGAAAGATTTTTAGTATATCGGCGGGCTGACCAGGTTTAACACCTTACGTCATAATAACGTTGGGGAAGACAGGATGCGGATATTGAACATAAATAAACCAAGTATTTGTCATCTGAGTAAGAAATACAGATTTTTGATCCGATGACACAATAATTGAGATGACCTGTCTTTATACCATTAACTGAATGAGATTATAGATTAATAAATTATATAATATAGAATGATATGTTATATATATAGATTAATAGATTATATAAGAAAATAAAATTTTGAGTTAATGGAGTGGGCCGTTAGGAGTCAGTTGAGTCTGGAAACCCAAAATTACAAATTGGGTTAGACATCGAGCTGGTGGGTGCCTCTTAGTAGCGGCAAGCGTGATTCGCTCATAGACTCTTGAAGGCGTTCTTCTCTATCTCGTGTCACGTCAGACTGCTAGAATGGTGACTGTCTGAATAAAAGACTAGTATTTCGTATAACAGATTCGTAAAATTTTGAATATTTGAGATTCAATGATGATCCATAGTGTAACAAGAGCACACCTTTCTACAGAGAATTGACTCAACGGAGACAGGCTTCCATAAATCTGCGAAAAGAGTCATCATCATCATCATGTCGTGCGGCTAGCACGGACATCCCTGACCCTCTCTCTCTCTCCACGTCTCCCTATCATTCATCGCCTCTGGCAAGTCTTCAGGGTTACATCCCGTATCATCACATAGCTGCTGTATGTATGTTCGAGCTGGCCGTCCTGCTTTTGATTGGCCATATGCGGGGGTCCACAGGAGTACATCACTTATGATCTCGTCCTTGCTTCTACAGCAGTGTCCGGTATGTCTGGTTCGTTTAGCTTGTATAGTTTTCGTGATAGGTGGTAGATGACCGTATAGTTGGCGCCTTGTGGGGTGTTGCTGCCACGACTTGTTCAATATTGCTCGCAATATTCTTGTATAATTGCTGTCTAGCTTCTTCTCCAACCGTTTAGTCAGCGTCCAAGTAGTGCATCCATATAGCAGTATCGATACGACCGCAGCCTGGAAGAAACTGCGTTTAATTTTATCGGTCAGGTTTGATTTCCATATGAACAAAAAGAGTACGTAACTTAAAAAAACAATAACTTACCAACCACGTCTTATAACGATTAGCCAGTTAGATTTACAAACCATAGTCCCTGAGTTCGATAATTACTAAGTGCTGGAGAAGCAGAACAGAGTGATCTGCCCTTGGTCATACATATATGTATAGAGAGAGAGAGAGAAAAGGAGAAGGCGGCCATTTGCATTCTCTTCCAGACATTGACACTAGATGTTCGACACGTCTCTTTTATTCTAATGGTGACTGATACTTATGGTGTCGTATCATAACTCCAATGAACTTCATAAAACCTTACTTAATCAAATAATGACGACATTGTAAAATGAATGCCGACTGTTTCTTAGCCACAAAACGCTGTTTTTATAAAATAGTTGCGTGCACTGAAAGCCGATAAGCTTCGACGTTTTCAAAAACAAATTTCATGTTAGGAACGCCGCCTTGGTTTTGAGGTGAACGACCGATGTTAAAAAGTAGGATGCCTTAGATGGTGTAATGGTTTACAAGCTAGACTAGCAAACCTTCTCGAGTGAGTTTGATTCTTATTGGGTACCCATTTCATGCAGCCTTGTGGCACATTATAATAAATTACAACTGATGTTAAAGAGTTGTTCATTCTGCTAAAAAATTGCTTGTTTGTTTGGGGTTTATGGCATGATAACCTTTGTAGGATATTTAATGCCAAATCCATTTCCATTGTAATAATGTTCAATTTCAAACAAATCAATTTAGGATAAGTACACAAATTCATTGCAAAAAAACATTTCTATTTCAAGTCATTCAGGTTAGTCAAACAGTTCTAATTCAAACTATTCAGTTTAGTATAAGTATAGTTGTTTTATACAGAGTCAAATATCAAAACAGTTCTATTTCAAAAAATTCAGTTTAGCGTAAGTATAGTTCCAATGGCCAAAACAGTTTCACTTCAAACAATTCAGTTTAACATAGAAAAACAGTTTCATTTCAAACAATTCAGATTAGTAAAAATACGAAGTTTAAATTTCAAAACAGTTCTATTTCAAGCAATTCAGTTTAGCATAAGTGCACAGTTTGGTTCTATTTTACCCATAGATAAGACCCCATCAGATGCTACCACTCTTCACTGGAGTGGACCTGGAAGCGATAGCATTCTCTAAAGATCCAGCATGACTGGAACCTCACCAACAGATTGTTTAGTGTCATAACCAGGACACTCATTGCGGGGGAGTCTTACCCCTCTGCAGAGAAGCAGTAGATGTATTCTAAAGCTCGAGCTGACTGAGCAACGTTAAAAAGAATATCATTATCATTTAAACTGTTTTAAACTCCATAAAATCTGAACCAAAAAATATTTATGGCGAACAAAAAACTGAACTGATTCTTGCATATTAGAATATGCTTGGATATTGTGTTCCTCAAATGATCTCGAAAAAAATGACCATGTGTCTGACTCAGTAAACTCTCAATTTGTTTTGACCTCAGCTGCGTAAGGAGCAGCTAAAGAAATGTCGTTGTCTGATTGGCTGAAGCAGTAAGATATCTTTATGAAATTGTAGCATTTTATCGTATTCACTTATATCCAACACCGTCCATGTCTTCGGAACCAACACCTCGCTAACGTCTTGTCCCACCCGACACACCATTGTCTCCTAATTATTCTGGATTGTTCTAGATATTTCTCAAATGGGTTTCTTCTATGGAGGATAATTGAGTCGTTATTTGATGAACGTTTAATGGGTTTGGTGCACTTCTTTTAGAATAGTGTTTTTAAGCAGAAAACACATTTTCGACAAAAGCGTAAGGGTGGTGGGGTAGGCGAAGAAGGAAGGTGCAGTCAGTTTTAGAAATAGAATAAAATGGAGGAGACAGACGCGGTTAAAATGATTATAATGATGATTCAGTTTTGCAGAGAAAGAGAGAGAGAGAGAGAGAGTGTGTGAGAGAGAGAGAGAGAAAGAGAGAGAGAGAGAGAGAGAGAGAGAGAGAGAGAGAGAGAGAGAGAGAGAGAGAGAAAACAATAAAAAAAATGAAACTTTTGATAAAGGTAAAAATAATCACCAACAAAATCAATGAGTGATAGAATGAATAAATCAGAAAAGAATTTTTTAAAAAATGTCGGAGAAACGACGCGAAATTATATTGCAAACAAAACGAGATAATAAAAAATTATATATATATATATATATATATATATATATATGGAATATTAACCACGACTCATCGCGATTCTGTGTTCAAATCAAAGAGAATGATGTGATCAAAGCGAAGCTAAACACTGATATTCCCGCTACAGACCGTTCGAGTAACATTATAATAAAAATACCAAATAAATACATACAATCTATCCATCTATCTATAGTATTTCAGAAAAATTGATATCATTTCAAATAATTTGACCAATTTTTCTTCAAATGATCTTAAATTTTAGCAGCTGCTGTAGTAATATATAAAAAATTTATCTTCATTGTCTAATATATTTTCTTTTCAGGTAGAGAAATACCAGTCACTGGAAATTAAACTTCGTTAAAACATTAAACCTTGAAGTTAGAGCTGCTTCAACAAACGCTGATAAAATCTGAGATCATTTGTTTGAACGAGAATTGGTTAAGTTGTTTGATTATGAAATGATAACAATTTTCCAGGACAAACTTTACATACATCATTTGTTATAAAATGTTTTTTGTCATCATATATAATAATAATAATAATAATAATAATAATAATAATAATAATAATAATAATAATAAATAAATAAATATATATATATATTAAGTATATATACTTAATTCATAGAATTTAGACTGCGACCACTGGGTTTCACGGAGATTTTTGCAAAACAAGAATTTATTTATTATCATTATATAAATGGTCAATTCTAGATATTGAGCACTTTCCATATTGGTTCGACATAAACCCACAAAGTGATCTAGTGACAACCAAGACTGTTATAATATATATATATATATATATATATATATATATATATATATATATATATTTATATATGAAAAAGAAATATACTATTTTGAGAATCCGATTGAAATTTTTCATTTGATGTATTGAAATTTTTCATTTGATATATTGAAAATCGATTGAAAATGCAAATTAAATCTAGTTTTACAAGATATACACACACACACACATATATATATATGTATATATATATATATATATATATATATATATATATATGCTCCCCCATGGGGGTTGAGCTCTCTGGCGAAGGAATTGACGGCCACCGTTAGCGTAATGCAAGGCTCTTCGAAAGAATTGAGCTCTCTGGTAGCCGATAGGGTATGAAAAAATGTAAACAAAGGCTGCTGCTGCTGTTTGCTAAAAACATAAAATACCTAAAAATTTCCTTAGCCAACGTAGTCCGCCTGTGGCCGTCTGGTCTGAAGCCTCAGTCTATCGTAAAGTTGGACGGGTTTCGATTCCGGCTTCGAGCGTCCTGCGTGTCTAGCCACGCTGAAGAGTTCTGATAGAACGAAACAGTATGTCTGTGGATGACTATATATATATATACTCACACAAAAATAGGTAGATAGAGACAGTAAGCGAGATTGGTAGTGTTGGTATTGTAATTGATAGGTAATGGACACGGTAACACGAGTTCCAATCTTGGTCGAGGCTGCTTGCATTGCAAATGGCACTAGTACCATTGGGCAAGGTATGGATCCAACTATTTGCTCTCTAGCAATGGTTAAATAATATGGCTTAGTAAGGTTCTTCTAACCCAACCGGTACGACATATGAAAAACTCTAAATTTAAACATATAAAACTTTCCTTGTGTTGCATTCTGTTCGGACAAAGGATATATATTTATATATATAGAGAGAGAGAATGAGGAAGAATGATATACACACACATTGATAGATAGACTGGGAGCAAGTTATTATTCATAGAAGCCTGGTTAAAAATTACGGAGTTTTTTCCGACTGAAAACGATCGATGAAAAAAATCGAAATTGCTTTGGATCTGAATCTCGAGCATCTCCAGTATCAACTGGACCTTCACGCAAGGAAACTGGGAAGAAAGCTAGAGAAAAGCAACAAAAAGTTGATGAAAAAAAAAAACTCTGTTGCCTTCTACCAAACACACATATATATATATATATATATATAGATAGATAGGATAGCGTAGACACAGATTCTGCAGAGCTTGTCAATAATCAGTTTCACCACAGTTATTGGCCTAACTTAAATTTATAAGGTATCTTGCTGATATTGACCACTCTTTATTTATAGATATAGAAAATTACATTACACCCCCATATATATATATATATATATATATATATATATATTGTTTGTTTTCTTTCTTTAATGGCATATATACCTTTGTAGGTTATTGGCAACGCTAGTCTTGTGGAATTAATGTAGCGATAAAGTTTAACTAATAGCTAATGTTGGTTGCAAGTTTAGTTGGTTTTGTTGGATGGCATATCTACCTTTGCAGATTATTTATTGCCAAATTCGTTTTATACACTAGCGACCCCCCACACACATATGATAAGTAAACTATTTGTAGGAAACATTGTTTGGAAAGAAGGTAGTACTTGTTTATTTGCACATAGTTAAAGTGTTTCAGGAATTGTTTGTAAAATTAATCGTTCTGTTTGCACACTGTATGATGGTCCCAAACATTGCTATTTAATCTTAGCAATAAAATTTAATATAAATCATTTGTTTGTACACAGTTAAATTGTTCCACGTATTGCTATTTAGCACTAAAGATTTTATTCAATATCAATCCTTTGTTTGTTCATGGTTAAATGGCTTCAAGTATTACAGTCAAATACTTATAATTTAATTATATGGTTCAAGGAATTCTTTGATACTAATTATTCAATTTAACCACCTCGTTTATTTACAGAGAGTTAAAGGTATATATATATATATATATATATATATATATATATATATATATATATATATATAAATAAATATATATATATATAAATATATATATATATATATATATATATAAATATATAAATATATATATATATTCCTTTAACTTTCTCTCTCTCTCTATTTCTATATATATATTTATATGTATATATATATATATATATATATATATATATATATATATATATATATATATATATATATATATACACCTTTAACTTTCTCTCTCTATCTATCAATATATATATATATATATATATATATATATATACCTTTAACTTTCTCTCTCTCTCTCTCTTTCTCTCTCTCTCTCTCTCTCTCTCTCTCTCTCTCTCTCTCTCTCTCTCTACATATATATATATTGCTGAAAAGTTGAATTTTGCTGAAAAATCATTGCTGATCTTCAAAGTTTTTTCAACATTGTTTTATACCAATATAAGTTTGAGAGAACTGCCAAAGACGATACATTTTTCGCGGTGTTTAAGATCTCAAAGACCCCTAATGGATCAGAGAGGTGAAGTTACACTACAAGTTAGTGATGATGTTGTGAGGAGGTTTTTATGGGTAGAGCCCAGGGTTTCTCAATCTCTGGCTTGGAATTTCATTTTTTTCCTTCCTCTAGACTAGTTGTAATGTCAAGTTTAGAGAACCAAACTGGAAATACTATTTACACAGATAATTTAATTCCGCAATAAATAAAAATTAATTCTCTAATTTAATTCCCTTAAGCTTTTAGCACAGAGTGAAACGTTAGCTGCCTCGTCCAGGATTCGAATCCGTCTCATCGAGTTTATTTCCTTCGGTGACAATTGTCTTATTATCTACACTTCTATCAATTATAGAAGTATAGAATAGCAATCATTCTGTTGGGCCATATGACTTCTTTGTCGAATGAAGAAACAAGTAAAAGACACAAGGAAAATAAATAAATTTATCATCATTTCCAAATTTCGAAAATCTCTTATTAGTCTTTCTCGACACAAATATATTTGTTTTTTTTTTGTTTTTTTTTTTTTAATCTTCGTAAACGTTTTGATTATTGTTACTAAATAATGCTTATTTTTCAATCTTAAAAATTTACATCGAACTACTGGAAACTGTATTTTTTGTTAGAAAGAATAATTCACTGGACATAAAAGATTGATTCTTTGGTTTATTTATTTAACAACTCATTATAGGTTATTTGATGACAAATTCTGATTCATTTGCAAATGTGTAATTCTAATCATAACGTAATCGTTTTTAAATTACACAATGTTATTCGGCTATAATCATTAATTCGCACACAGTTTTATTGGTTCAATTTGAATTCTTTGTTTTTAACATCGATGGTGTAGTGGCTGAGGAACTGAACTTCAACATCATAGAATGTGAGTTCGAACACCAGTCGCGCTATTGCGTTCACTTTCGGATAAATGACCCTGGAAAAGGTATGAAACATCTCACCCCCCCCCATTTCCAGCAATGAGTTAAGTAGCAAGACGAATGTTCTTTTAAAATGATGGCTTTGGAATTAGATAAGCCACGAAGGTTGATATGCCATTAAACAAAAAAACAAACTCAGTACTAACAATTACTAAGCTCAGGTATCCGTTGCCATACGAGTGAGTGTGGCACAAAGCCTCTTTAAGGTGGGTCCAGATTCAAGATCGCAGCCCGGAAACACCAGAAGTTCTCAAAAATGCCTCGGGCCTCGTTGGCATTCCCCTAAAAAAAGGGGCGCCTCAAACGCCAGATGAAAAACCTAGCTCCTGTGTGGAGAATTAGAGCCTCTGAGTTAGAGATAGGCTCTCTGAAGCTCGAAGAGCGTCGGTCTTAACACGCGTGACCTGAATGCCAGTTTCCTGGAATCGATATATTTGTCCATTAATGGGACCCTAACAGGGGCAACTATTTTTGATGGAAGTGAACCTGGGATTACTGGCAATAAGCAGTACTTCACACACTCTAAATCTCAAGAACTGGATTGCCCAGTCGGCTCCGGCTATAGAATACACCGGCTGCTTCAGGGCATAGTGGTAGCCCCCCCTCAACGAGTGCCCTGATATGACACTAAACAATTAAATAGTGAGATTTTAGTAAATCTGCAGCCTTGATGAATGTGGAATACCCTTTCATTGCCATCGCTCCCAAGCTCACTCTGGCCCGAAGTGGTAGCACCTGATATGGTCACATCTATGTGTCAAACAGAACTAAACTGTGTATTTATGCAAAACTGAATTGCATTTGATAGAACTGTTTTGAAATTGGAACTGCGGTATTTATGCCAAACTGAATTGTTTCAAATAGAACTACTTTGTATGCTTAACTGAATTGTTTGAAATTTAACTGTGTAAAAAACATCTATACTCATACTAAAATGAATAGTTTGAAACTTATATCAAAATGTCTTAATTCGGCATTGGATGACTTAAAAAGGGTTGATATGCCGTAAAACCAACCAACCAACCAACTAGAACTGGACCCAATCTATTCAATACAGTTTAACGTCATAACCCGGATACTCAGTTTTGTTTGGATATTTTCTCACTGCGGGGGATACTGTCATGGTATTTTAAGTCTTGTCCACAAGGCTTCGAAGGAAAAGAGATTCAATTATTATATTTGATATACTAACGTTAATCTACGAAAAACTAATAAAATGTTATATAGAAATCGGCCGGTTATTGTCTGGCCTATAACGAAAATAAAACAAACGAACATAAATTTGGAATGTAAAGTTGATGTTATTATGGAGTAGGGAATAAATAAATAAATAAATAAAAATAAATTGAATTAAAATAATTATAAAAATATGCTGAGGCTCCCGGAGGCCTCTGACAGGAATAGGAGCGATGCATGCGCAAAGAAAAGGGACCGTCCCGATAAAAGGAAGAATCTCGTTCTCGTTCAGCAGTGACCAGCAGAGTGATAACATCTAAATCTCCCTTGCAGCTAGTGGAAGGTCACATGGCCGCTCTAAAGCACCACGTTAGCTAACCTTTCACTAGTTGCTGCCGTCTCGGTTAACAGTATGCCAAAATATAAAAGGTATCAAAATGGACCTATCGAACTACGAACTAAAACACTGAACTTGGACAAACTCCCAAAAGCGACTAACATGTCGTTAAACCTTTATATATCGAATACGTTGTTAAAACTTTACATACCGAATAAGGACACATATATACCCAAGAAATGACTAACACATTTTTCACACCTTGACTGGGGGATTCAACCATTTCAGTTGTATTCTTGGAGAATTTCCTCACCCATTGAATGGTTGTTGAACCCAGAAATAAAGGAAAAATATAAAGATATGTCTTCGTCTCCAATCTGTTACTATCTTCTTTCATATAATACTTTTACGGCCTTCTTATTCAAGAAGTTTCACCTACAAGACAACGTGGGGTAAAAATAGAATAACCTAAGAATGGAGTCAGATAGCAAACGGCAAAACAATGTGCCCTGAGACTCCATAATGGTTTTAGATGACAGGCCAATGGCTAAAAATAGATTAGTTTTCGATTTAAGAAATGTAAAGATTTGCTTGTGTCATCGAAAATTGCAGTAAGAAATTTGGAAACGATATTTAAGTTATTTAACTGCAAAATAAAAATCACAGAGATCGATTAAAAAGCAACAACAAACAATCAATAAAAACAAAACAAAACAAAACCTAGCAGCAAGTAAAAAACAAGTTGGGAGAAACCTGGGAAAACGCCTCAAGATTCAAGTCAAAAGTTTCATTTCGCGTGACCGTCACGAATTCAGTTCCGTTGACAAGAAGAATTTCGAACTGCCGGGAGACGACTCAAAGTCCCTGGCAACAAGGAATGCAGAATCGTCTTTTCACGTGTCTTCTATATACCATGATCGATAGCTTTTAGGTGCCATACATCATGCTAGATGCAATACCAGTTTATCTCACATCAATCATACCTGCCGTTTTGAAGATGTCACTGTACTGTAAGAAACTTTAAAAGTTCTATTTCCAGAAACCAAACTGTTACACCACAAAATTTTTATTTATTATTTTTTTTATTCCGTGTGAGTTTTTCACACCAGCGTTAGCTGATGACCTTTAATTGGAATCTGAGAGACAGCAAGTCTCCTCAGATCTCCTGGAATCTTCTCTCTATTCTGGCAAATCTCATAAATTGCTGTAGTTTGGGTGGTTTTGAAGCTTCCATGGGGTGATAAGGATATTTTTTGCGTATCGTGGTGTGGTTACTGTTATCTGACTCTATTTTGTTTTCTTCTTTCCCCATCTTAGTTAGCAAGGCTTTTTCTTGTCTCTAAAGTTTGCAGAGGAAGAATAAGGAAGGAAAACGGAGAAATAAAGATATCTTTTTAATTTCAACTTTATTTCATTTGGGATTTTCGTACGGCTACCCTTTTCCAATACCCTTTCAAAGACTTTGGAGACCATTCGATGTGCACCATATACAATTAGTATCACCGTCAAATATTCATCCTTTCGCGTTATCTTATTTTCACACTGTACTCCACTGGAAAATCTTGTCAAAATCTTATCTTTTGTAAAATTCTCAGAGGATCACCTTTCTTACTCTATCATGCCTAGTCATGTAATCTTTTGGAGCTATTTCCTGCATTTACCTATTATATGATTAATCTTTTCATCTCTTTCTCCACATAACCTACACTTGTAATTCTGTTGATTTTTGCTCTAACATAATTGGTCCTTATGGCGTTATTTTGTGCTTTTAAGAGAAAAGATTCAGTTTCTCTATTGAAATTTCCCTTTCTTAGCCATGTCCAGGTCTTATTGTTTGAGATTTCCCTAGTCTAAAGCTCAAAATATCCATACAGTTCTTTTTTCGTCCTATATCTTATTCCTTCTTTTAGTGTAGTAGATATCTCTCTCTGTTCGTACGTTACCAATGTTGTTCTTGGCTGCAGTAATTAATCTTCTTTGCTCTTCTAAACGTAGTCCCCGAGCCATTGTATTGATGCATCAGCACAATCCTCAATGCTAGCAAGTCTTCTCCTCCTTTTTTAAAAATTATCACATGTAGTGTATTTATGTTATCTCGTTGATCTAATGTGTGTGCATAATCATCAATTTTCTTGTCTTTGGTCTATTTATCTGAGTTTCTTCCACGTCCATTTAAGGAATTGTCCCGATTATCTTAGAAGGAAGACTGTCCAGGTGTTTATCCCGTTGATGAGATTTCTGCTGTAGGGCCTTATTTTAAGAGTCTCTTCGTTCATCTGACGTACGTTTTCCTTGTTTTTTTCGTTCATCTCCGCTTGGTTCGGGTCCGTTTTCAATATTCCCAAGAACCTGCAGTTTTCCTTCTCTTCAAGAGTCTTCATGGTTTCATGATTTAACAGTTCTATTTCTTCCTCTGTTTCTCATTTCCCACTTTTCATCATTAGCACGACACATTTTTCAATGTTAAATTCCATTCCTATATCCTGTTTGTATATTCTTATGGTTTGTATTAAGGTCGGCAATTCTTTCTTCATTTTTTGCAAACACCTATATATTATCCATATACATATGATTATTAATCTTTTCTTTTGATTTTCTGAATTTATTGCTACCTCCGTGCTCTTTCTAAGTGTGTAGCTTACAGATCTTTGCTATAATGAATAGCAAGGGCAAGCATGAGTCTCACCGGAAGATTTTTACCTCTGCTTGGGTTTGTCTTCCCGCTGTCAGTTCCACCCTCCAATTTTTCATGGCCTCTGTGAGGAATCTTATGATTTTGTGGGATTTTTGTTCATGCTTGATGCTCTATTATACTTAACTACAAAACCATATCATGAGGCTTCTTCCCGTCATTTTTTTCCACCTCACTTTGGCTTCTTTGATGATGTAGTAGTCTATATACAGTAGGTCATTTGCAATTCTTGTTCTTCTGCGGCATTCTTATCATTATAATCATTATTATTTGTTATACCTACTTTGCCACCCACTTCTTTTACTATCTTCTTACATCAATATTTAAATAAGACCTTGTATTTAAATAAAATCTGATTGCTTTCTAAAAAGCCGCCCTTTTTTTTTCTTAGCATTATATCTGAAATAATCCAATTTAATCTCATTTGTTTTTAACACTATTGTTGTTTTTCATCTGATTAAGTAAAGCATGCCAAAATGTATTAATTAAATATATTAATCTATCGATAAAAAAATAATCGATCACTTTACAGACTTAGTTTTAGAAATCTGACTTGACACTAAATTAACAGGTCTGGGAGAAATATTGAAAAAAAAACAAACAAAAAAAAAACATGTCTACCATAATTAGAAATTCCGTTAATCAGTTTAAAAGTTTATGTTAGATCACCACTAATTCTCATTTTTTGGTAAAGTATAATATCTATAAGCAGATCAAAGTGATTCATCCGATTGTTTGCTAAAAAGCCGTCTTATCTTTTTTTCAGCATTATATCCGAAATAATCAAATAATCCAATTTAATCTAATTTATTTGAACACCATTGCTGGTTTTCATCTGATTAAGTAAAGCATTCCAAAATATATTAATTAAATATATTAATTAAATATATTAAACTATTGGCCAAAAAAACTCAATTGGTTTACAGACTTAGTTTTAAAAGTCTGAATTGACAGTAAATTTGCAGTTCTAGGAGGAATATTAAAAAACAAAGAAAGAATGTATAGCATATTTAAAAGTTCCGATAATCAGTCTAAAGCTTTGTTAGATCACCACTAATTCTTACTTTTTGTAAAGTAGTTACTCCGAACTCTTGAATGTCTTTCAATAACTGTAATATTTTATTCGTTTTATTATTCTATCACTCGTCTTTTTATGCCCTCGAATTTTACTATTAAGCTCAAATTTTCAGGTCTTGACATTGGAGCTAGACATGAAAAAAAAAAATTATATGAGGTCTGATTTTTTTTTATGTATTTAAAAAAAAAACAACTTTTGCCTCTCTTGATATAAAGTTTCTAACGACTAGTCTACCATTCCATTTATCCTCTATAGAATCGACAAAATAGCTTTAGATATATCAACAAAACCAACCCCAAGATCACATTCCTCATTTGTCTTTTTGATTTCCCTGTTCTATCATTTATATTCAACTCTAATATTTTAAGATCTAACATGTAGGACTTGACATTTTTTATGATAAATCTTAATTTCCATTTATCTGCCTTATATAGCAATTCATTTACGCTGCTTTTTTTCGATTTAGTTCGCTTTTATGGCATATCAACCATTATAGGTCATTTAATGCCAAAACCCTTTATACATATATTAATTATATGATTTCTATACAGTTTTGTTGATAACATTTTAAAACAATCCTGAGATCATTTTTGGTACACAGTTAAATAGTTTCACTTATTTTAAAACAATTTAGTTTAGCATTAGTACGTAGATTTTTCCTTAAACACAGTTAAATGAAAAAACAGTTCCATTTCAAACGATTCAATTTAACATAAGTACAGTTTAAATAACACTAGTTCTATTTTAAACAATTCAGTTTAGCATGTCAACAAAGTTAAATGGTTCCAGGTAATGTAATGTATCACAAACAATTCAATTAAACATCAGTCATTTGTTTACCCACAGTTAAATGCAAAATAGTTCTATTGAAAACAAGTCAGTTTTGCATAAGAACAGAAAAATGCAAAAACAGTTCTATTTCAAACAATTCACTTTATTATAAGTACACATTTTAAAAGTCAGACAGTTCTATTTGACCCATAGATAGGACCCTATCCTTGCCATAGTGGATTTAGGAGTGATGGGAATAACGAGGTACTTCTCATTCCCCAAACCTTAACCATTACTGGAGCCTCACCATTAGATTGTTTAGGGTCATCAACAGGACACTCATTGGGGGAGTTTTACTCCTCTACAGAGATGCAGTCGTTGTATTCTGCAGCTCCAACCGACTGGACAACAGGACACTCGTTGGGGGTGTCTTACCCCTCTGCAAAGATACAGTCGGTGTGTTCCGCAGCCCCAGCAGACTGTGCTACAGGACTCTCAATGGGGGTGTCTTACCCCTCTGCAGAGATGCAACCAGTGTCTTCTGCAGCCCCAGCCGACTGTGCCACTGGACACTCGTTGGAGGAGTCTTACTCCTCTGCAAAGACGCAGTTGGTGTATTCTTCAGCCCCAGCCAACTGGACCACAGATAACTCGTTGGCGGGAAGAATTACCCCCTCACCCGCAGAGATGCAGTTGGTGTATTCTTCTGCCCCAGCCAACTGGACCACAGAACACTCGTTGGGGGAGTATTACCCCCCTCCTCGCTGAGATGCAGTCGGTGTATACTTCTGCCCCAGCCAACTGGACCATAGAACACTCGTTGGGGGAGTATTACCTCCCCTCCTCGCTGAGATGCAGTCGGTGTATTCCGCAGCCCCAGCCGACTAAGCAATCCTCGATAGAATAGAGAAAATTGCTTTAGATATGCAAAACCACTCTTACATCACATTCATCTTTTATCTTTTTGATTTCCCTGTTCAATCATTTATATTCAATTTTAATGTCTTTTTTTATCTAAAATATTGTAGTTCCCATTTTCTATGATAAATTTTAATTCCCATTTATTTTCCTTAGATGACATTTTCTTTAATCTATTTTTTTACCTGTTCCCGTCACCTGACGACCCTTCATCGGCCCACAATATAACAATATTTACCGATTTAAACATCTTTGTTTTGATCCGAATCGTCAAAGGGAATACTTCAAAGTAATTCTTTAAAATCTTCAGCTAGAGAGTAAAACAGTGTCTTCTACTAACCACAAGCGAGCTTAGTGTCCGGCTGTGTGACCGACAACAAAATTTCACGGACAAGAACTCTTATTGCATATGGGCGATATGGTAACACATGAAATTTGGTATTTTTGAAAAGAGTTAGTCAGTTTGTTAGTTACCAGGACAGCAACAAGTAACCACCTACATTTTGGGACTAGCCAAAAAGCTCGCTCAAACACACATTGTGGGTGGGTTACGATTCGTTAAAGAATAGTTCTTTTCTTTATAGACTAGAAAATACTGGCATCGAGAAAAGTTGTAACATGAACAATAAAGTGCCGGTTCTTTTTCTGACTACTTGTCTGACTTTTCCGTTAAACTCATTGTCATGTCTTTTTTTAGCGCTTCGTTTCCGACAATTTTTCTTCGAGACAAACGCTCCCTAGAGGAACTATTTCTAAAACCTTTCACAAATGTTTAATTAAATGGGATTAGATTGTATTAAATTAGATTCCTTCTTCCCACTTAATGCCTTTAAAATATCTGTAAGTCTAAGTTGTCCACTTGAATAGTTAAAGGGGTGTCCTCGGGGTGTAATGGTTAAAGTGATGGAGTGCGGAATCGTAGTACGCGACTTCGTACTCCAGTGGCACTATTACATTCAATTTCGGGAAAATACCCTTGGGAAAGGTATGAACCCCCTTATCCTCCCAGCTTTGAGTTAAACTCTTAAATAGTACCACAACTGTTCTTCTAGGAGAAGAGGTTTGGCATTAAATAACCTAAAAAGGTTGATATGCCATTAAACAAAGAACCCTAACCCTTGAATAGTTAAATCAAGATTTGGCAATTAGCCTAAACATTTTAAGTAACGAGAAAACAAACGATGGTGAAGATTTCATTTGAAGTGTATTAGAAACATATAATCATGAAAATGATACGAAGAGGTGAAATAATATTAGTTTATTTTTGAATATTTCCTACTCCAGAGATCACTATATGAGCACTTTTCTCATTAAAAAAAAAACATTTTCATAACTACTTGTCCATTCTAAACACACAAACTTGTCCAGTCGTCTAGGGTGGTAGAATACACCGACCGCTTCTCTGAAGATGGATAAGACCCCATCCCAGAGAGTATCCTGGATATGACCCAAAAGAATCTGATGGAAAGGTCCCTGTGACGCTGGGGTTTTGGGGAATGCGGTGTAATCCATTACTGCCATCGCTCCCAAGTCTGAATTGTTTGAAATAGAACTGTTTTGACATTTAAACTGCGTACTTATGCTAAACTGAATTGCTTGAAATAGAACTGTGTATATGTATAAAATTAGATTTGGCATTAAATAACCTACCCTCCATATATATATATATATATATATATATATATGGGGGGTATATTTAATGCCAAATCTAATTTTATACGTATACACAGTTGCTCCTCTACCTCTGTGGGGTTGAGCTCTTTAGCGAGGGAAGTAATGGTTGCCACTGGCGTAATACAAGGTACTTCAAATGAATTGAGCTCTCCGGAGCCGTTGAGCGGATATATGTAAACAAAAACAAATGTGATACATAAGCGTTTAAATTTAATCTTGCTTGCGCTGGATTCCTCGTGGCTGAGTGGTAGAATCTTGGATTGGCGTTTCAGTCAGCCAGGTTTCGATCTAACCTTTGGGAATCAAGCCTGTCAAGCCACACCGAAGAGTTCTGATAGAACAAAAAAGGTCTGCCTGTGGATGATTATATATATATATTCTATATTTTCCGCCTCTTCGGTTGCCGCCAATTAGCCAAATACATCTCTGCAGATAAGTAAGACTCCCTTTGCAATGAAGATATGCTACTAAACAGCATCTTATGATAAGACTTTTGTCTTGGAGAATGTTGAGTAACACTTTATTGATATTACTCTCAGATCGACTCTGATCTGGAGTGATAGTATCTGCTAGGGTTCCATATATACGGGCTAAAATAAAATTGTTCAATCACTTACTAATTATTATAGTAAGTTTTTTTAAACCGAACAGCAGTGCTAAATTAATCTATATTCATAGGAATAATTGATCAATATAATTTGTAATGTTAAATAGCAACACTTTTAACCATTTAAAAGTGTGCAAACAAAGGATTACTAACGGGTCGTTTAAAAGTAAAATTAACTTCAAATTATTCCCTTGAAAATCATATATATATATATATATATATATATATATATATATATATATATATATATATATATAT
The DNA here is from genome assembly GCA_963585895.1 of Sepioteuthis lessoniana. Lineage (NCBI taxonomy): Eukaryota > Metazoa > Mollusca > Cephalopoda > Myopsida > Loliginidae > Sepioteuthis > Sepioteuthis lessoniana. The sequence goes on along the minus strand of OY757917.1, from coordinate 22,466,407 downwards.
ATATATATATATATATATATAAAGCATTTGGCATTAAATAACCGTAAAAGTTTATATGACACAAAACCCGAACCGAGCGACCAACATTATCTCTTCATTTTCTAAAATGTAATCTCTACCAAATCCCCCCCATATATATATATATATATATATATATATATATATATATATATATATATATAATATGATTGAATACATATATAATATTATATAATATATACATACATGCATATATATATATACATATATATATATATATATATATATATATATATATATATATATATATATACAGCATTTGACATTAAATAACCATAAAAGTTTATATGCCATAAAACTCCAACCGACCAACAGTATCTTTTCATATTCTAAAATGCAATCTCAACCCAATTCCCAGACTGGAGACCAAACAGTATTTGAAATGAATATTCTCACCTATGCTTCTTTGAAAGTCGACGTCCACTTCAAAAATCCATCTCCTTCCTCTGAACCGACATCTTCAGAATAAAAATCGATAACTTACATTGGCCGCATTTCAGCTTGAGTACTAATTGAACAGACATGTTCGAAAATTTCTCAGGACAGAACTATGTAAGACATTGATACTCACCGAGCAATTTTATAGAAAGATCGTTACAGCATTTTCTAGCGGGTCAATCAGTGCACCCTTCGTCATAGTCATAATGGTGTCAGAGTAATGCTTATCGTTAGATCAGTGGAGTGAAACAACAACAAAACCAACAACAATACCACCACCATTACAACCACCACCAAAAAGTCAACATGTCTCATTCGGCTGGGGCTAGAGAATACACCGACTGTAGCTCTGCAGAGGGTTAAGACTCCCCCAACGAGTGTCCTGTATATAGCACTAATCAATTTGATGCTTAGGGTCCAGTAATACTGGAGCCTTGGGGAATGCAGAGTACCCATTTATTGGTATTGCTCCCATGTCCATTCTGGCGTGGAGTGGTAGCACCTGAAAGGCTCCACTCTATGGTTCAAATAGAACTAAACAGTGTACTTTGCTAGCTTTTTTTGCCATTTAAACTCTGCACTTAGGTTAAACTGAATTGTTTGATATAAAAGTGTTTATATGTATAAAGATAGTTTTGGCATTAAATAAACTACAATGGTTGATAGGCTATACAACCAAATCAAACCATACCAATTTATCAACAATAACAACAACATCACCACAAATAACAACAAAAGCAACATCACCACCATCACCAAAAACATCAAGAACAGCATCAACAAAAACCCTCTTAAAATTAACACTTCGATTTTCCTTGATATATGGAATACTGAAATCGCAACAACTTGTTATAAACTTATAATATTCCATATCATTATAACAGTTGTGGTGTTTTTAAGGGGGTTTTCTAACTAGTTATTGGGTTTCCATACCTTAGACGTTTCTCTCCATTTTCCCCTGACTGTCCAACTCATTTTGTCGACGGGATTAAGAATATCCACTTGCAATACAATGACGTGTTCTAGGTATAAATATATAAGTTCGGCACCTGTTCTTGAGGTCTGAGAAGTGTGAATGGACCCTCTATCGCCATTACTCCAAGTCGCTTCTGACCCGGAGTGGTAGTACCCGTTTGGCCTTCATCTATGAGTCAAATAGATCAGTTAAAGTTGATTGATTGACTTTAACGGCATGTTAACCCGTGTTCATTTATTATCGATCAAGAGGCTAGAAAAATAGATTTATTGTACGTTCATATTCACAGTTTTTGAGTCCCTATGGTATTGTGGCAAACGTGCTTGATTACGACACCGTAGTTAAAGAGTTCAACCTTCAGCCTTGTCATTATTTTTCACTTTCGAACTAATATCACCACCAAAGCTAACATTTACCTGACCCTCACCCAACTGTGTTAAATATTAACCCTACTGTCTTTTTACAAGAATGGTCACGGCATTAAAGTACCGTAAGCTGGGATACTGCATTGAACAATGAAACCGAAACTAATTTTTGTTGTTTTCATTGTTTTAGTCTTTTTGCACACAGTTCTTTCAGATATGTATATATTTTTACTATAGTAACCATTTCTGTACAGACACATTTATGGTTTTAAGTATTTCTATCAAACACCAATAATTTTCAAGGTGCCTGTGGAGTAATGGTTATCGTCGCAGGATATGGACACGGCAACACGAGTTCAAATCCTGGACGTGACTGATTGCATTTCACATAGCACTAATACCCTTGGGAAAGGTACGAATCCAATTATTCTCCCTCCAGCTATGGGTAAATAGTAGGGCAGACTAGGTTCTTGAGCCTTGGTGAGGCAACTAGACTAGGAGAAGGAAAACTCTGAATTCAAACCTGTTAAACTCCGCTTAAAAATTGACCTTGTGTCATATCCTGCCCGAGCAGAGGGGTTGGGTAAATATGATAATTTTCAAGGAATTATATTCCTTGTAGTATCTCATAATAATGACCCTTTGAAAGTAATTGTTGCTTCAATTAACTATTCTTAATACAAATAATTTGTATGCAGTCCAATGGTTACAAGGGTTTCCTTCTTATAGTAATCATTATTTTTAGTAAGAATCATTTTACTAATAGTAATAATATTTCTTGTATTCCAGTCAAATTCTTCTAGTTTCTAAACGAATCTAATTAACGTATAAATAGGTGCTACCACTCACATAGTGTCATACTTGGACATATTTTTTTGGTTGGTTATAGATTCAGTCTGTGTATCGTAAGCACCATTAAAGGGGCTGAAATTTGAAAATAATTACTCAGAGAATAAAAATATTACTTACACACACACACACACACACACACACACACACATACACATATATATATATATATATATATAGGGTGTCTGAATATACATGAGAGACGGCTAATCCCTCTACAAATAATAATGTTGCGTTCTTTTTTGTTTTTATTTGAAAATAGTATAAAATAACCATTATTAATCCTCGATCATAATTCCTTGTAGAAGGGAGGAAAATATATTGCGTCATTACTTATTTAGCGACAATATCATTCAAAACTATGCTAACAAAATTTTGCAGGAAGTTCAACTTTAACAATTATTCCCAGAAAAGCCAAATTTATGATTGGGTACACAAATTTCACGCCACAGGGTCAGTAAACAACCTCAACAAGAAGGCATGACTATGATTACTACTACTATGTATGAATTTTTTACCTGAACTAATAATACGATTTTTTAAACCTAATCCTTTTGATTAATGGTTCCCAAATTGTATTCATCTCTATAGGTTTGGTTTGGTTTGGTTTCTTTGCTTAATGGCATATCAGCCTTTGTAGGTTATTTAATGCCAAAACTATTATCCTAGAAGAACAGTTGTGGAACAGTTGTGGTAGTATTTAACCCATAGCTGGGAGGATAAGGGGGTTCATACCTTTCTTAAAGGTATTTGCCCGAAAGTGAACCTAACAGAGCAACTGGAGTACAAACTCACTTACTACGATTCCGCAGTCCATCGCTTTAACCATTACACCACGAGGACACCCCCCTTCATCTCTATACTACGTCTACTTGAACAGGTGACTGTAACACATTATATGCGCTAATTCTTTAAAATGACTAATTCTTCTCTATCAGTTATTTTAACTTTATACCTTAAAGGCAGATGGTTTCCCTTTTCCTTCCTTATATGGTCTGCCACAACTGACTTTTCAATTTCACCTCATATTACTGCTTTTCGATGTTCTTCTAGCCTTACTTTTAGCCCTCCAAGTTCCACAAGAAATACCTGAAGAAGGCTGGAGTACGTATCGGCCGAGACGTTGTGAACATAACCATAAAGGTAAAAACAATACTCCATAAACCCTGAATGATAAAAATCATCAAGCTTCGTCTCAGAAATCCGGATAAGTAAAAATAATTTTTATATAATAATAAAAATAAAATATTTCTATTGTAATAATGAGAAGTAACTGTGACTCAGTGGCTATCGCACAGGGCTGTGGGACCTTGTAATAAAGGGTTTCGAAATTTATTTACGGTTTGCGTTTACCTTTAGTTTAATACTTTTGGGAAAGGTAAAAATCATTTTACACCACACCTTGGATTAAATATGATCACTACTGTACTTCTACAACGATTGTTTTGGC
>OY757917.1:22422416-22462090 GCA_963585895.1 Sepioteuthis lessoniana | reverse complement strand
CTTTCAATCCTAGCTTCGAGCGTCCTACATGTCTAGCCACACTAAAGAGTTCTGATAAAACGAAACAGTCTGTCTGTGGATGACAATATATATATATATATATATACATATATATATATATGTATCAGTGGCGAAAGGTCAATTTTTTGCAACAAATGCATTTCATACCTTACATTTTACCTGGATAAATAATTTTGCGAATCAAAAAATCAATTATTGAAAATTTTCACAATACTCTTTGTACTTGTGTTATTTATTTTTTTATTTTTTGCATCCCTAGTTTTTCATTTCTAATGATAGTTGATAAATTATATGATTTAGCAACTTTAAGGCGAGAAAACGCCTGTGAGTTTAGCAAGAAAAGACGCAAGAAATAACGAGAGATTTACTATATTCTCAAATGCTTTTAAGACTGGGTAAGCGATTGCTAGAAAAGCAAAAATAATTAGGCTTGTTTTCTCGCGATTTTTAAAAAAGGCCGTGGTTTCAGTCTCCCCTTCAAGCTGGCTGCTACACAGAGAGAGAGAGAGAGAGAGAGACTAATAAGGTAAGTTCTTGGCTCACACAGGGAAAGCCTGTGAAAGGCAAAGATTCTGTTCGTGGCTTTTTTAGCCGTATTAAGCTGCCATAGACTCTCTACTGAGGTGATTCTGTTTTTATTGCTTCGTGTGACAGAAATCAGACTTATCTCTTCAAAGATGGTTCTTGGACAAGCTGAAAACCAACGAATGGTGCACTAATCTGCTACAAATAGTTCTTAACAACACTCGTCCTATTTTGAATTAAGCGTTTTTCCTTCTCCTAGACCGATTACCCCACCAAAGCTAAATAGCCCAATCAATCCTATTTGTCTAAAGATGGGATTTGTATATATATATATATATATATATATATAGAGAGAGAGAGAGAGAGAGAAATGGTAGACTAGGTAAATCCGACAAGGTATGAAAAAATAAGTGGAAACGTGGATAAGCCGAAACACAGACAACTGCTACAATAATATTTCGTCTTTTTTTCCATCAGAATGTGTTTTTTTTTAGAGTTTTGCATCCCTCACTGTTTTATCATTTATATTCTCTTGTGCTAAACTCTAGAAAAAAACACATTCTGATGAAGTCTTTTATGGAATAAAGACGAAATATTATTGAAGCAGTTGCATGTGTTTTTCTGTTTATCCACTTTTCCCCGAAATATTTTCACACACACACACACACACACACACACACACACACACACACATATATATATATATATATATATATATATATATAAGATTAAATTTGGTTGTTCTAAAGAAAATAAACAGTTTCTCAATATCATATATTAACACGCTTGCAGTTTGTAAGAACGGGAAAAGGTAAACAAAGATGCACTTTTAAGAAAAAAAATAGTTTCTTTCTTCTATCGATTTAATTTAAAAACGGTTTTTGATAGCTCGGCCAATCTCAGCGTGGCCACGAAGCAAATCACAAATATGGATGAAACAAATGCTCCGGAGTAGAATTTCAATTGGCATTGGCCAGGAGAATGGTAAGGAGCATGATTTCCGCTAGAAGACTCATAATATTCGTCTCTCAGTCTTGTTGGATTATTACCAGGTCAGACAGTGTAAGAAAGAGTCCACTCGTCAAAAGAAAAAATAATTAATAAAAGAGATAAACAAAAAATATAGACAAAGCCGCAGATCTTTACATATAACGATGGGAATGGAGATGTATAACACTTTTATTAAACGTCTATGCGCAGAATGGAAGCCAATATCTACTCGAACGATGCAAAGAGATGCTCTATATCAAATAATACGATCCTCTAAAAGTACTGACGTAATAAAAAAAGGTCACGTACGCACAAGAGAAAGTGTGTTTGAGACAGTCGTCTCTTCTCTCTCTCTCTTCCCCCCCTCTCTCTCTCTCTCTCTCTCTCTCGTTTAATTCCAATCTATTTAATTTATAGCTTTTGTTTCAATCGGTTTATCCTGATAGCAAACTGTTCATTTCTTTGTCAGTATTGATCTATCTCGGCTAATATCATTCTCAGCTTGTCCATATCACGGAAATCCCATTCATGTCGATGTGTTTTAATATCTTAATGTTTGCCCATCTATAATAATAATAATAATAATAATAATAATAATAATAATAATAAGAAGAAGAAGAAGAAGAAGAAGAAGAAGAAGAAGAAGAATAGGAAGAAGAAGCAGAAGAAGAAGATGAAGAAGAAGAAGGTGCCATCTAGAGGATTTTTCTGCTCCATTGAGTAAAAAAATAAATAAACGGAAATGAAAAGTTTCACAAATACTTGGTCTTTGGCTGGGGACTAAAAAAAAAAAAAAAAAAAATGAAGCAAAACTGTGGAACATGCGGGTGACGTTGGTACCAATTGTAGTTGGTACACTTTGGAATCGTCGCCAAAGTTTTAAAAGAATACTGGAAGAATTGAAAATCAGATTAAAAATCGAGACAATCCAAAGAGTAACTTTGTTAAGATTGGCTAGAATCCTGAGAAGATTCCTGGAGGCCTGAAGTGACTTGCTGTTACTTAGACTTCTGTAAACTACCACCAGCTTACGCTGGTGTGAAAAACACACGGAAATTATAATATTTGAAAAAATTAATTATGATGATAATAATGATTACATATCCCACACACTCACATATATTTATGTGTGAATAAGCATGTTGGTTGTGTTTTACGGCATACCAACATTTGTGGGTTATTTAATACCAAATCCTTTTTATCTATATTAAATGTATGATTTGGAAATAAATATTTTGTCGATAAACAATCTTTAAAAAGCAGGTGGACGTTAGACAATAATAGAACGAGGTGCCCAGACGGTTCGAGTCAGTTAGAGACAAGATGCCGAAGTGAGAGCCAGCGGCAGACAGAGGGCTTTGGGTCCTCAGTGACCCACGGTTGAGCAACCCCAGCCAAGATGAGGAAGAAGTGCTGCTATGGTCGCTAGAAGAACTTGGGTCAATATAGCAGTCCGTCTCTGTCTCCACTCATTTCTCCCCCACAACAAACATCGCCCTTTCGAGAATAAAGCGTGAGAGATACATTTTTATAAAGAAGTGTGTTCGTTCGTTTGCTGAAGTCGTTATTACAGTTGATTATGTTCCCGTGTATATTTGTATATGTGCAGTTGTATATAGTTATACAACATTTTTATTGCATATCAACCTTTGTTGGTTATTTTATGAAAATAATCAGTTCAAACAGTTCAGTTTAGCGTGAGTTCACAGTTTGCCAAAAACATTTCTATTTCAAACTATTCAGTTTATTCAAGCAGTTATATATAACACTTCAGTTTAGTGTAAGTACAGTTTCAATATCAGATAATTCAGTTTAGCATACGCACGCAGTTTAATTGTAAGTACGGTTTAATTTTCAAAGACATTTCTATTTTAAGCTATTTAGTTTAATCAAACAATTCAGTTTAGCATAAGTATGACGATAGTTCTATCTAACCCATAGATAGGGCCCTATTTGGTGCTACCACGCCAGGCCAGAGTGGACCTGGGAGCAATGGCAATGAAGGGATGCTCCGTATTCCCCAAGGCCCCAGCATTACTGGGAACTTACCATCAGACTGTTTAGTGTCATATCAGGACACTCTTTGAAGAGGTATTGCCCCTCTGTACTGGTGCAATCAGTGTATTCTACAGCCCCAGCCAACTGGGCAAGGTTGCAAGTATAGAAAATGATTATATATTTCTATTTGATCCATTTTTGGGACAATAATGGTTACTACAACTCTGGGTTAGTGTGGATCTGGGAGTAATGATTATGAAGTGGTACTCCACATTCCCCTAAGCTCCAGGTCTAAAGCCACACCATCAGATGCAATTTAGTGTCATATCTGAGATGCAGTTCTCGTATTCTTTTTCTCCCTGCCGACCAGGCTGTGTATTTATATATTGGCTAAAGGGTTAGAGTCTTTGTCAACAGTGCGGGAAACCGGTGTTCAATCCCAGGTCGAATCATATTAATGATTCAAAAAATGGCTCTTGAAGCCTCCTTGCTTAGCACTCAGTATTATAAGGTGCAGATCAAGGGTAACTGGAGCAATCCAGGGAAAGAAATTGCGTTCTCCCCGACACCTCGGAATCGTAGCTGAGGAAAAGGAACCCTTTCCGTTGCCCTCGTCAACGGTCGGCTAATATATATATATATATGTGTGTATAGAGTGTTCGCCAATGGTCTGGGAGACCCGGGTTCAATCCCAGGTCGGGTCATATCAAAGACTTTTAAAATGGTACTTGATACCTACTTGCCTAATATTCAGCATTATAAGGTACGTATCAAGGGTAAAGTGGAGAAATACAGGGTAAGGAGTAGCACCCTCCCCTGCACATCAGTGTAATAGCTATTGAAAAGGAGCCTTCGGGTCACGCTTGACTACGGTCGACAACTTTATTTACTTATATATATATATATATGTGCGAGTAGAGAGGTATATGCTTGTGGTGTGCATGTATGTATATATATATATATTTATATATGCGTGTGTGGTGTGAGTGTGTGTCGTGTTTTTTTTTACCAGATAGAATATAAGTATTTCTGCATTTTCCCATATATGCATCAATTTAGATTATTCATATCCACATATCAACTCATTTAGAGTAAGTCCCCCAGACTGTATTTGCTAATGTACTGAAATGCAATACATTGGTAAGTAGGTTCGAATTCCATATAATAAAAAAAAATGATTTCCTTTTAATATCAATACTTTTTCCGCTATAAACTACGGTACAGTTCTAATATTTTTTAGGTGTTATTAATTTCCGTGGGCTGAGACAATCTTTTTAGGAAAAATAGATTTTTGTTTCCAAAGGTATTTCATCGTAGGAAGCATTGAAAGTGTAATTTGAAATTAGATTCTAATAATATATGAGTTACGTACACTTAGAAAAAAAATCGTTATGTCATATAATAAGAATATTTATAGATTCTAATTTCAGGTATAGCTTCGTTTGATGGACTGTTTATTTATTTCTCCTTTCTAAGATTTGAAATATAAGTAAAACAATTGCCGTAAAAAACTAAAAATAAATAAATAGATTTAAAATAAACTAATCTAGTGACTTCAGTTCACTTATGTAATTCTTCACCAATGTAACGGACGAGAATGGCACAAGGTCTTTTTAATGGTGAGAGTCTAGATGCAGGGCCATTGCTCAGACATGCTCGGCATATATATATATATATATATATATATATATATATATATATATATGTATATATCTATGTATATATGTATATATCTATATGTATATATATACATATACATATATATATGTATGTATGTATATATATATGTATATATACATGTATATATATATGTATATATATGTATATATCTCTATATATGTATATATATATGCATTTATATATATATGTATATATATATGTGTATGTGTGTATGTATATATATATGTGTGTGTGTGTGTGTGTATATATATATATATATATATATTTCAATCATACATCCTAGATGCATCAAGATAGGTCTTCAGTGATGCACTGACTTCATCGACGATTTCGGGTTATATGCATCATATCGGCTCCGACAGAAACCCCGGCATGACTCTGGAAAAGCCAAGCCGCCTCCTTGATCGTGACGTGCTACGTATATATATATATATATATATATATACGTATATATATATATATATATATATATATAAATGCCTGAAGCACGGTCGGCATTCCCATATATAAGTATATATATATATTTTATACGTATATATATATATGTATATACATAAATATACAAATGCCTGGGGCCCAGTCTGCATTCCCATAAAAGAAGCGCCTCAGGCGCCTGGCGATAAATCTAGCTCTCTGAGGAAGGTTAAAGTCTAGAGGGATGGTCCCATAAGGCTCGAGTAATGTTATTCTTGGCTGTGTGACATGAATGCTAGACCTCGCCGGCAGTCACACTCGGCAGCCCCAGCTGACTACAGTAACCAGATACGTGATACATCCGACCAGATCCGTATCGCTGATACCACACCCGGCCGAAGTGTGGCCCATCTACTGGATCATCAATGTAACAACTGACAAATTAACTAGTATATATATATATATATATATATATATATATATATATATATATATATATATATATATATATATTGTAATTTGTTTGAAGCATTGCACAAATTATTTTATTGTATTTTATTGTATTAGTTTCGAGGGCTATTGCAATGCTAAATAATACTTACTTGAATCTAATTAATTTCAAAGTGAAAACTTTATCGTAAGAGACTTTTTTCTTAAATGAACACGGTGTTGGATGCTTAATTTTTATGTGGTGACACCATTTTTACAATGTCCCCAAAAATAAGAACATCCAACATCATGTTCATTTCAAAAAACAGGTCTCTGACGATGAAGTTTTTACTTTGAAAATAATTCGAATCAAATCAGAATTATTTCGCATTCCAATAACTCTCCTAATAAATACAAGATAATGCAATATATATATATATATATATATATATATATATATATATATATATATATTATAAGAGTAATGGTCGGTCAGTAAATCACTTTGTGGTTATGTGTCGAACCAAGTGCAATATAAAATGTAGAGTGCTCAAAATCTAGAATAGAGCTATTATATTATAATGATGATAAATATATATATATATATATATATATATATATAGGTATATCTCATCATCATCATGTCGCGCTGGTAGCACGGATATCCCTGACCCTCTCTCGCCACTCCTCCTATTCGTTCATCGCCCTAGGTAGGTCTTCAGGACAACATTCCGTATCCTCATATAGCTGGTGAATGTATGTTCGTGCTGGTCGTCCTGCTTTTGCACGGCCATGTGTGGGGGTCCATGAGAGTACATCTCTTATGAGTTCGTCCCTGCTTCTCCAGCAGTGTCCTGCATGTCTGGTTCGTCTAACTTGAATAGTTTTCGTGATAGGAGACAGGTGGCCGTACAGTTGGTGTCTTGTGGGGTGTTGCCGCCAGGACTTGTTCAAGATTGCACGCAGCATTCTTGTGTAATTGCCGTCTAGCTTCTTCTCCAGCCGTTTTGTGAGCGTCCATGTAGTGTACCCATATAGCAGTATCGATGTGATCGCTGCCTGGAAGAAACTGCGTTTCATTTTATCGGTTAGGTCTGATTTCCTTATTTTGTAACCTTAAGTTTCATGAAGTTTAAACTTTATGAAACCTAAGGTCGCAGAATATTTTCAATGGATTAACTATATATATATCAAATATATATTTATTTATCATCATTATATATATATATATGTGTGTGTGTGTGTGTGTGTGTGTGTGTGTGTGCGTGCTTATCCAACCTCCTTATACAGCAGCCTGTTTACATACTGTAGTCTGTCAGTTACTTTGACTGTTCATTATTCCGACCTCTTCTCGTCTGAATGCTTTTAAATGAATAAATAAAAAATTGAGTCTGAATATTTCAGTCTTTTAGATTGTAACATTAAAATGAAAACGAATGCACCACCGAGCAATTAATAATAGAAAGTAAAGGAAAAAGAGAAAAATTGGTTGAGTAAAAAGAAATACAAATCACAAGTAACTTCAAGTACATGACTGGTTGTTTTTGGAGGTGCCCGTGGTGTTTTGGAGGTGCCCGTGGTGTAATGGTTATCGTCGTAGGAAATGGACACGTCGACACGAGTTCAAATCCTGGATGAGACTGATTGCATTTCACATAGCACTAATACCCTTGGGAAAGGTATGAATCCAATTATTCTCCCTCCAGCTATGGGTAAATAGTAGGACAGACTAGGTTCTTCAGCCTTGGTGAGGTAACTAGTCTAGGAGAAGGAAAACTCTGAATTCAAACCTACTAAACTCCGCTTAAAAATCGACCATGTGTCATATCCTGCCCGAGCAGTGGGGTTGGTAAATAGGATGACTGGTTGTTTGGTTCGTTGGTTGGTTTGATTTTATGGCATATAAACATTTGTTGGTTATTTAATGCCAAATCCTGTTTAAGCGTATATTAAAGATACATGATTTATATACAAGTAAAGTGAATAAGTAATGTTGGTGACCGTAGTCGAGGGCGAGCAGAAGGCTCCCTTTTCAATAGCTACTACACCAAATTGTAGGGGAGGGCACTACTCCAATCCCTGGATTGCTCCACTTTACCCTTGATACGTACCTTATATTGCTGAGTGTTAAGCAAGGAGGTATCAAGTACCATTTTTTAAAGTCTTTGGCACGACTAGGCCTGGGATAGAACCCAGGTTTCCCGGACTATTGGTGAACACTCTACCCACTAGGCCAATGAGTAAAATTCAAGTATATGTTGTTTCTAATCAAACAAATTGTGAGAAACATTTCAAACGAACCAAAACTCATTTGTTTTTAATGGTTTCAAGTATTTTCCTCTAATACAAATAACTCTCCGAACTATTAAGGATTTGTTTGCTCAAAGTTAAGTAGTTTCATGGATTACTATTTAATAGTAACAATTTAACATAAGACATTTATTTGCAAACATGTAAATGAATATACATATGATTTATTTAAATAGTTTATAGATATATTAAGTTTTACATAAGTTAGGATTAGTTTGTTTGTATAATATAATCGCCGAGGGATTTCGTTTTATATTTTGCCTTTGGGTTTAGTTGGGCTGAGGATCTTTCGGCTCAGCACATGAGTTAGTTATGTACAAATTTGAGCACAGGTGTTAACGCGCGCGCGGGGAGGATGTGTCGTTCACAGATGTCAAAATAAAAATCCCAGGTAGAAAATTTGACCATTGGATGTGAATGATGTCATGCACCGGAAGCGCACGCGGAGGATTTTGGGGATTTTGAAAAAAGTCAGTTAGTTGAGTTCTGCCTCGGGAGAAGGCGGTTGGCTTTCGCTTGCTCACCAAAGCCAGGCCAGTGGCCTTGTGGCGGGTGCCACACATGTTGGGAGGGGCAGATGGAAAAATCATCATAGGAAGATTGTGCATTTCTCTTCTATATGTCGAAACCTTTAACTCAAAGGTAATAAAAGGTTTCATACCTGAACTAAGAAGTTGTTAGTGTTTTTCGTGTTTCGGGATTCCTATGTTCTATGTATATATGTTATGAACATTCTATGTACGTTTCACACATAGCCATATCATGGCTGTGGTACATTTGCACACTAGTATTACTATTGTTTATACCGAATTGAATCTAGCTTGATTTCGACTCAGTGAAGCGGTTAAAAGTATTGATGTTGAGACCTGGGTTCAATCCCAGGTCGAGTCATACCAAAGACTTTAAAAATGGAACTTGATACCACCTTGCTTAACACTCAGCATTATAAGGTATGGTTCAAGGGTAAAGTGGAGCAATCCAGGGAAAGGAGTAGCGCCCTTCCCTACGCCTTGGTGTAGTAGCTATCGAAAAGGGAGCCTTCGGGTCACCCTCGACTATGGTCGCTAACTTTACTTTTTACTTTATTCTATTGAACACTATCAATTTGCACACAGTTAAATAGTTCCAAGTATTGCTTTGTAATACTGATATTTCAATTTAGGCAGACAGTTGAAGATTTTCAAGTATTCCTATTTGCCCAACCTCTCCGCTCGGGCAGGATATGACAAAAGGTCAATTTTTGAGCAAAGTTTAACAGGTTTGAATTCAGAGTTTTCCTTCTCCTTGACTAGTTGCCTTACCAAGGCTGAAGAACCTTGTCTGCCCTACTATTTACCCATAGCTGGAGGAAGAATAATTGGATTCATAACTTTCCCAAGGGTATTAGTGCAATGTGAAATGCAATCAGTTTCGTCCAGGACTTGAACTCGTGTCACCGTGTCCATTTCCTACGACGATAACAATTACAACACGGACATCCCCAAAAGATTTTCAAGTATTGTTATAATTCTATTCAACATTACTTATTCGTTAGCACAGTTAAATTGTTCCGAGTATCACAATGTATCAGCAACAAATCAGTTAGACAGTCATTTGTTTACACAGTTAAACGTAAAAACCGATCTAGTTCAATCAATTCGATTCAGCGTAGGTAATTTATTTGCCCACAGTTTAAGTTTCAATGAGTTCTATTTGTCCCATATATAGGACCCTATGAGGTGGTACCATTCTTCGTTAGAGTGGACCTGAGAGTAATAGCAATGAAGGGTTAACTCCACATTTCCCAAAATTACGGTATTGCTGGAGTCTCACCATCCGATGGTTTAATGCCTTATCCAGGACATTCGTCAGTATATTATACAGCCCCAGGCGATTGGTTCCCTTAAGTAGAGGACCATTCTTCATTTTTATATATATATATATATATATATTAGTCGTCCTGATACTGAGGTCGTGAAAATTTGGTGATGTTCATTGACTGCTCGAACAGAGATTCGCGAATCTTTCACTTTCAAAAGAGTATTCAACTGTTGCAGGATGAACCAACTAGTTTCATATCTTGAATTTTTCTGTACTTGTGAAGTCGCAACGGCTTCTCTTGTTTGACTTATCCGGTCGATAAGTTCCTAATTTGGAAAAACCGAGGTTGCTTTATTGGGATTCTCAGAACCCCGAACCCCGTCTTCTGCCTGAATGGTGATGGAATTTGATAATTTCAGTAATAACATGTATTTACCTACTTCTACGCACAGACAGGATGGGACACAAGGGCAATTTCAGTAATAGTTCTATTTCAAACAATTCAGTTTAGCATAAGTATGCAGTTTAAATGTAAGTACAGTTTAATTGTGAAAAACATTTCTATTTCAAGTTATTCAGTTAAGTCAAGCAGTTTTAATTCACCTAATTCAGTTTAGTAAGAGTACAAGTTTTGTTTGAAATCGGTTAAATGTCAAAACAGTTCTATATTAAACAAATCAGTTTAATGTAAGTACATTTTCAATGTCAAAAACAGTTCCATTTCAAACAATTCAGTTTAGCATAAGCACGGAGTTTAAATGTTTGTACGTTTCAACTGTGAAAAACATTTCTATTTCAAGTTATTCAGTTTAGTCAAACAGTTCTAATTCAAACAATTCAGTTTAGTATAAGTATGCAGTTAGTTATATTTAACTCATAGGTAGGGCCCTATCAGGTGCTACTATTCCGAGAGAGAGTGTACCTGGGAGCAATGGCAATGACGAGGTGCTCTGCATTCCCCTAAATCCCCAGCATTACTGGAACCTCACCATCAGATTGTTTCGTATCATATCAGGACACTCCTTGGGTAGGGTCTTACCCCTCAGCAGAGGTGCAAACGGTGTATTCAACAGGCCTAGCCGACTGGCCAACCAGGTTTCTGGCTTCTAGTCTTTGTTTACTATCTATCTATTTTCACCCCACAATGATTTCATTTTAATATTTATAATATTACAAAAGCTTACACCAGTCAGCGTGAATTAAATAAAACGTTATCATGAATCTATTTCAAGTACTCCTTAGGTAGCAGATTTTTAAGCGAATAGAGCGTCTTAGTGACTTTTCTTGACCTAAATTGAAAGTTTACCTCAATGGTAGGATTTAAAAAGAATGCAATGTCACTGCTACACACGATATTAATTAAAGAATTTATGTGGTCATTCGACGAATAAACAACTCCCTGAAACAAGTGTGCTGACTAGCACAATCCTCTGTTTCAGTAAAGCCTGCTATTCAATTGGTATAGGGGACGTCATTATTTAGAAAAAAATCTACCTCAGTCTTTTGTAGATAACAGGTCAATAGGAAGTTGTAATTACAGAGCTCAGTCCAGTTGATCGCTTTTACTGCATCCTCAATAAAATCATATTTGATGTTAAGAAACATTTTCTGGATTTCTGTGAACAATGATGTCGTTGCTTTATTGTTATTACTCTGAGGTCCACTCTAAAAATGGAATGGTGTTTCCTGTTATAGCAACACCAAGGAATCTATTATATCTTTGTGGATATTTAGGATTAGACAAGATTACTTGATACCATAAAAGTAAACAAGAATTATTTATATTATGAATAGTTACTTGAAGTTAAAATTATTAACTCAGGATCCTTATTATTAGTAGATAACTGACACCATATTACTGTGAAAACAAATTTAGAGAAGCTACAATACGGTATCAAAACAGGGGTTTTCCGAAGTGAGCCGATTAATGAACATCACGTTACAATAAATGAGTTAAATACTAACGGAACCGATATATATATATATATATATATATATATATATATAGTGGCCATGATGTAATGGTTTTCTTCTTCGTAGGGAATAGACACAGGGACAGATATGAATCCGAATATTTTCCCTCCAGCTATAGATAAATAGGAGGGCAAACAGGGTTTTTTGGCCTCGGTTAGGCAACCACTCTACGAGAGAGAAAAAATTGAATTAAAACAAGGTAAGTAAAGTTGGCGACCGTAGTCTAGGGTGACCAGAAAGCTCCCTTTTCAATAGCTACTACACCGAGGTGTATCGGAGGGCGTTACTCCTTTCTCTGGATTGCTCCACTTTACCCTTGATACGTACCTTATATTGCTGACTGTTAAGCAAAGAGGTATCAAGTACCATTTTTAAACTCTTTGGTATGACACGACCTGGGATTGAACCCAGGCCATTGGCGAACACTCTACCCGCTAGATCAATGAAACTCCGCTTAAAAAAGACATTTAATTGCATCCTACCCGTGTAAGTTATTCAGTTACTGCTAAGGTGAAACGCACTCCTCCAGAAACTTAATAAAAAAAACTCATTAACCAGCTGCCTTCTCCACAGATATATAAAGGTTAGTAAAAGACACTGAGACACCAAAGAAGAATTTTTCGTTGCTTTTAGAATATCAATCCTTCAAGATATCTAAAAACGAACTATATATAAAAACTTTTTTCCAATAAAACCTTTTCTTCCTGATTATAATCTATGTGCGAAACTACAATTATGAGGTAAATATTCCTATTTTTCTAATCAGTTTTGTGTATATATATATATATATATATATATATATATATATATTATCTGTCGGTGAATATTCACACACGCACTTTCTCTCTCTCTCTCTATCTATCTATCTATCTATCTCTCTCTTTCTCTCTCTCTCTCTCTCACACACACACACACACACACACACACACATATATATATATATGTAAATATCTATCTATATCTATATCTGTAAATAGATAGACTGATAAATATGAATAGATCGAGAATTTCGTATATATATATATATATATATATAAAGAGAGAGGGAGAGAGAAAGAAAGAGAGAGAGAGAGAAAAAGAAAGAGCGAAAGAGAGAGAGAGATATCAGTTAAATTATTTATAAGCTTGTTCTTACTCAATCTATGTAAACACACATATACACAGTCTCATCCACACAATCGCGTATACATTCATGCACACACATATACACACGCACACACATACACGCACACAAACACACAAACATAATATATATATATATATATATATATATATATATAAAATAATGATAATCAATATATATATATATATATATATATATATATATATAACCCATGGGACATATTTTGCGACCTTAGGTTTCATGACATTTATAAAACTACATTCATCAGGCAGTTAAGAAGATGGAATGAATTGAAAATCGAAAATACGACAAAATACCGACAAAATCCGTTATGATTTCGTTTGTGTGTGGTTGTAAGTGTGTGAGTGTATGTGGGTGTGTGCATATGTGTGTATGGGTTTTAGTTACGTGTGGATGTGTGTTTTTAGGTTAAGTCAGGTCAGGAACCTAAACCGTTGGGTTTAGCGGAAATTGATTCAAGTGTATATTAATTCGGTACATTATCATATAATAAAAATAATAGCTCTCTCCTAGATATTGAGCACTCTCCATATTATATTGCACTTGGTTCGACACACAACCACAAACTGAATTACTGACGACCAACACTCTTATAATATGTATATATACATATATATAGAATTATATTTAAGCCTATATATATCTTTATATGCGCACTGATTGAGAGAAAGAGAGAGAGAGAGAGAGAGAGAGAGAGAGAGAGAGAGAGAGAGAGAGAGAGAAATAAAGAAACCAAGAGATATATATACACACACAAACATGCATATATAAGTAAGTAAGTAAAGTTGGCGACCATAGTCGAGGGTGACCCGAAGGCTCCCTTTTCAATTGCTACTACACCAAGGTGTAGGGGAGGGCGCTACTCCTTCCCTCGTTATGCATATATAAAGGTATATATAAACTACTTCTCATCGATGTCTTTCGATATATGTCTATCAATCTCCGTCTGTTCAGATCTATGTCAGTCTCGATACTTTTTGAATATACATCATATATCGAATCCCATTACCCTTTTTTATTTTTATTTATTTTCACTCTAGACACATTCTACTTTCCATCATGCATAAAAATCAGCCAAAAACAACTTTACTATTCTTGTATAATTGTCAAATAGAAGTGCCAAAAATGGGGAATAATTTCAATATTTGATTAGGAGAATTCTAAATTTTTCGTGGGTATTATCGTAAAAATTTCCTCTGAGAATTTGGACTACTATTTTTTATTCTTTTTTTTTTTTTTTCTTATTGGTTGTGAAATTCGATTCACGCGCATCAGATTTTCTTGCTCTCCAAATATAAAATAATTCACAAGTTTTTTGCTTCCAGGCAAAAGAAAGTTAAGCTTAAAGGAAAGAATGAGAATCTATTCGAATCAATTATTTTGACATTTTTTCTTTTTTAGCGAATGAAGAAAATCCCAAAGTGAGGGTTGTGAATGAATTATGGAATGGAAAAAAATACGAAAATCGGAGGAAAATAATCATAGCAATTAAAAGAAAGAAAGAAAGAATTACAGTGTATAAAGAAAGAAACATTGTCAGGGGAGAAAGAAAGAAAGAAAGAAAGAAAGAAAGAAAGAAAGAAAGAAAGAATTTCAGTGTAGAAAGAAAGAAATTATGACATGCGAGAAAGAAAGAAAGAAAGAAAGAAAGAAAGAATTACGGTGTATAAAGAAATAAATACTGACTGGGGAGAAAGAAAGAAAGAAAGAAAGAAAGAAAGAAAGAAAGAAAGAAAGAAAGAATTGCAGTGGAGAAAGAAAAAATTATGACGTGTAAGAAAGAAAGAAAGAAAGAATCCCGAAGGAGAAAGAAATAATTTTAAAAATATATAATATACAAATAAAAGCAGACAAAGAAAGAAAGAAAGAAAGAAAGAAAGAAAGAATTAGAACTGAAATTAGACAAAAACTTGTAAAGAAAATCTTTGAAAAAAAAGAAAAAAAAACAATTTGGTAAGAAAGAAAGAAAGAAAGAAAGAAAGAAAGAAAGAAAGAAAGAAAGAAAGAAAGAAAGAAAGAAAGAAAGAAACATTACAAAGAAATAGAAATCCACGAAAAATGATGAACGAATTAAGAGTTATATATATATATACATATATATATAGAGAGAGAGAGAGAAAGAGAGAGAGAGAGAGAGAGAGAGAGAGAGAGGTAGAACGAGACAGAGACATATTAGGTGAGTATTGAAATTTTTGGCGCCCAGTTTTGGAAAAGTGAAGTCAAATTATGAAATAGAGAGGAAGCAAAACTAAAAAAAAATATATAGAAAAGCATTATTTTAAGATTAATATGCTGAAAACATTGCCGGCTTATTCGAATCCAGATAAATATTGTGTTCACTACGAAGAGGCATGCATTCATAGCTATGTATTAAACAGCAAAGAAAACTGATCTTTCTAGCCTTGGTTGGTAACCAGTATAGGAGATTGGATATTTCTAATTCAAAACTCCGCTGAATTGCTATTAAACTAACCTATGATAAAGGGTTCAGGAGCCAACCCTTGAACTGAATTAAGAGCAGTATCCTCTAAGGTTATCCATCACTGAATTGAACACTATTTTAACAAGTGCAGTCGTAAGGTTGATACCAAGTTTTACTCTCCATGTCCTTCCTTTAGAAAACACTCTGTGTGCAAACAGAGAAAGAGAGAGTGAGAGAGGGGGGGGTCTTGCATCTAAATTTGGTATTGTCCTAAGTGACCACTACTAGGTCTGGGCTCCGACCATGAAACAAAAAATTCAGGTGAAAGTTAATTCTCAACAGACCAAAATGATGACACGTATAGTTTATTTTCTCCGTTTAATAATAATCAATATCATGATAAAAATAATCAGAAGAATAAATAGATTTTTATCGTGTGCAATGACAATAACGGTTAACGGCACAGCCGAATTCATATCCTAGTTGTAAAACAGTTTGATTATTACGGCATCAATCAGTTTTTCTAAAAACCATAGATCTGTGCCTGAACCTCTGCTTTGGTCTGAGAAACCTTGTATAAAAAAAAACAGCAGAAAAATTATCTACTGGTCTCCACTTACTAAAGTACCGTCGTTCAGGAGGCTTACTCAATATAACGGATATCGTGCTAAGAAAATAGAATCGACCACCCCAGTCCAAATCCTGGAATATCTAATTACATATCTTTTGCGCTAATGCCCTTTAGAAAGGTATAGATCCATCTCTTTTTTTCCTAAGTAATGGGTAAATAAAAAGACAGACTGGTCTTTTTGAAACTGGGAAGGAGGACACGCGAATATTAGAAAAAAACTCTAACTTCAAACCAGCGTTACTCAGCTTAAAAACTGACCTTGTACTACACCATGTGTGAGGGGCTGAATAAATTCGTACCCTGCTGATGTTGTCTGTGTAAAGGGAAATCTGCTAAATAACTTTGCAGTGATGACATCGCAAGAGTTGCTCGAATAAGGTTTAACACAAATGTGAGTTTAAATTTTCCTTCTTCAAGACCAGTTGCCTTTCTTCCCCATAGGAGGCGAGAGAAGAAACTGATGCTTCACTAGGGGTAATAACTCGCAGTGAAACTCAAAGAAATTTGTCTAGAATTTGAACTCGACTCGCTTTTTCCGTTTTATACGATGATAATTGTTACACCTCTGGGTTTTCATACTGTGCACTTGAAAAAGCAAGAATTTAGATCTTCTATTGATAAGATAATAATTTTGACCCTCTTAACTCTTTGTTGGCTTGAGTTCAAGTCAAATACTTTCAACTATCTTAGTGTTCTTTACATATCTGAGTCACTCATACATTCATCTTCTCATATGGTGGGCGTTACAAAACGATTATCGTTATAGGAACGAGAAACGGCCACATGAATTCAAATACTGGAGAAGGTAAAGTGTCGCAAGGACCTGCGTCACGCGAGAGCAGCAGTTGCACGATGGGAAGTCACATCATGGGTCCAAGTCACGGCATGTCCACAAGCAAGACTAGTCTCTCCGGATACCACGTTTTCTTTTCTTTTTCTTTGTTCTTCTTGGAAAGGCAAGAATAGATCTATTCTCCCCACCAGGTTTGGGAAAATAGAAAGACTAACTGGGTTCTTTAACCGTTTTTAAGCAACCAGTCTTGGAGAAGGAATACTACATCTGAACTAGCATTAGCCCAATTTTATAATTGTCCTTGTGTCAAACCCTGTCCGTGTGGGTAAATAAATATATTCATATTCCCATCTACTACCCACCATTCATTAAGTCTGGTTCTTTTTGACGGCATGTCAAGCAATCATGTCAAGGGATATTTTATGCCAAGGGTCTATAGAATTACGTTAATTGTACGTTTATATGTACATTTTGTTGATGTTCTAAAAATTTTTGGCCCACCGTCCCATCGAATTTGTTTAAATTCTAAATATCTCACCCTTGGATCGAACCACGGCAGACACTACAACTTATGGACAGAATAGATCTGGAAGTAATGACAAAAAAAAAAAAATGGGTATTTCACACTGCCCAGATCTCCAGAACTGGAGGTTCAATTTAGTCTTATATATTGACCCCTACTTTTTTTGAAGGGGTGTATTACCTCTCTGTTGTCGATACAGTCAGTGTATTCTGAACGTATCCAAAAGTGTTTTTTTTTTTTCTGTATTCGTCTAACACATCTCATCACCAAATCCTCCTATTGTTTTTTTTCTCTGTAGTGAGCAATTATTTTTGTTGAAGGTAATTCTTAAAAAGAAGTTGGTTGGTGTGGTTGGTGGTGCGCTTCTATGGTCTATCAATCATTGTAGATTGTTAAATATCAAATCCACTATATACATATATATTAAATATATATGATTTGGTTTGGTTGGCTTTTATGGCATATCAACCATTGTAGGTTATTAAATGCCTAATTCTGTTTATACATATATATCAAATATATATAGTTTGGTTTAGTTGGTTTTTATGGCATATCAACCATTGTAGGTTATTAAATGTCAAATCCTGTTTATACATATATATCAAATATATATAGTTTGGTTTAGTTGGTTTTTATGGCATATCAACCATTGTAGGTTATTAAATGTCAAATCCTGTTTATACGTATATATTGAACATTTATGTTTGGTAAATAAATGTTTGTGATGATATTTTTAAACGAGTCTGAAGTCATTTTTTGCACACAGTTAAATGACTTCAAGTATTGCAATCTAATTCAAATAGTTTTATTTAAAGCATAGATAAGATCCTATCAGATGCTGCTACTACTCCGGACCAAAGTGGACCTTGGAGCGATGGCAGTGAAGGGGTACTCAAAAACTCTATAATTGCAACATCCTCACGACAAATTGCTTTGTGTCACTTGTTGTGGGAGTCTTAACCCTATTCAGAGAAACAGTCGGTGTATTTTACTGAACAAACTGACTGGACCGCAAAAGAAGGTATACAAAAAAGTGACTAGCTTTTATTCCTCGTATGACAGTCTTACCTTCATTAATTAACAAAAGAAAAGTAGGTTATGACTTATTTTCCCAGTAAATTTGAAACGCAAAATGAAAGGAAAGAATGGAACAGGAAAAAAGAAAAGTTTTTGTTTGAAAAGGTAGACATATTCGTTTTTCGCTTTATTGAAGCGTATAATTTATTTTTCGTTTATTCTATTTTATTTTTTTATAGCGTCTTAAATTTAATTTCGAAACGGAGTCATTCGCAACTAGAATTACAAAAGGAACAAATACTTCAAAATATTTATTGGAGATAAAAGAAGAAATCTTATCGAACAAATACTGAATTTCCTTTTACACAGATAGACGATACAATATCATTTTTAGATAATTCTTTTCTTTTCTTTTTTTATTTTTGCTTACTTTTACTCTAAATAATACTCCATTATATTATAATGATCTCATTTTGTATATTTGCTTGGAACAAGAACACAGTAAACTTGGTACATTGACGGAAATTTTTGTTGATTTTATTATCTGGTTTAGAGAACTTATCCTCTTCCGCCAAAAGACTTTATGGTGGATTCTCAAATTGTGTATCCGTAATGATTGGACGCAAAGCAAAACGAAGCAAAATATATGAACCCTCCACCTACAAGGATATGCTTAATTACAGGGGTCAGTTGAAAATCAGGTTACGAAATAAATTCTTTCTACGGCAGCTTTTTCTGTGATGACTTTGAAGAGACACCTGTCCCAGCCTCTTCTCTCTGGCATCAGATTTTATCATTAACCACGGTATCAAACTGGGATTCAAGGGTAATATTTGTTTCATAATCTTAGATTTCTCTTTATTTCTCTCTCTCCCTCCCTCACAGAACACACACACACACACACTCTCTCTCTCTCTCTCTCTCTCAGCATATATATATTTATTTATTAATTTGTTGTCCCTATATTCTGGTCAATAACTTCTATATTTTTTTCCTCAGTATTTTTTATTCGACATTTTCATCTGCATAGCTTAAAAAATATCAGTAATTTCAATAAGTGAATCCTGTTTATTGAAGCCAGAATGTTCACCGATAAAAGAAATATGATTTTCCTCTGATCTGTAACTATTTTAAATCTGCTAAATAAAACATGAATTATTATACTTTGCTAATTCCATACATATGTGCGGGGTAATATATAAATAGTCATTCACGGACAGACTGTTTCGTTGTATCACAACTCTTCAGCATGGCTAGACACGCTAGATTCTCAAAGCTGGGGTCGAAACGCTAATCAAAGATTCTACCACACAGCTACGAGGAAATTAGAGTAAGCGAAGCAATTTTAATCGCTTATGTATCACATTTGTTTTGTTTACATATATCCGCTTAACAGCTTCTGAGAGCTTCATTCATTCGATGAGCCTTGCATTACGCGATGAGCCTTGCATTCCTTCGATAGATCCGTGGTATCAGCGTCCCGGATCTGGTCGGGTGTGTCACGTCTCTGGATAGGGTTGTCAGTAAAGGCTGCCTGGTGCAGGTGCTGGGAAGGCCTAGCATTCGCGTCACGTGGCCAAGAATGACATTCCTCGAGCCTCAGGGGCCCTCCTCCCCAAGGCTCTGATCCTCATTGGAGGGCTTAGGTTTATCGCATGGCACCTGAGGCATCCTTTTTTTATGGGAATGCAAACAGTGCCCGAGGTATTTTTGTGAATACCGGGCGTATCTTTGACTACGGCCCTGCGGCCAGACCAACCTTAGAAAGGGCCTTGTGCCACACTCGTTCGTTTTTTTTTCTTTTACATTTCTCTGTGTTTATAAAATTCGCAATTATTAATGCAGAACAGAATTTAAGCAAGGTAGGTAGGTAGGTAGGTAGAGAGAGACAGAGAGAGAGAGAGAGAGAGAGAGAAGGGAGAAAAAAGATCTGTGAATTTGTAAAGGGATTTGAAATTGAGCCGATGATATAGTTGAGGTTTTGCGAAGGCAAGAGAGTTTTAGAAAATGAGAAGGCAAAATGGAAAGAAAGAATTAAAAGAAAAGATAAATAAAAGAACTGTCTCACAGATGTGGTCATAAGAAAAAGAATGGTAGTCTCAACAATACTTAACTGAACTCACCCTTAACCTTCTTTACAGTGCTTTTTATGTCCTCATCAGCACTGGACATCAGCGTTGGGTCTAAAAGATCAGACAGAAGCCATCAAATAAAGCGGTCAGCCAGAATTCATGTAGAGAAACGTGGATATTTCGTCATATGTGTCACTTCATAAAATCTTTATTACTCCTGTTATATTTTTCCAGCCCAAATTTTGGAAACAATTTCGATTCTTTTATTTATTCAGAAACGTATCACTATTTTTTAACGTTATAAAAAGTATATATATATATATATATATATATATATATATATATATACATATAACAATCATTTGTCTTTACATTTGATTTCTTCTTCGTTTTTTTATCCTACTCAAGATTGTTAGATCGTTTTTTGTTTGTTTGTTTGTTTGAGTAATACCCACTACACTATGCTCTACTTCTTTCCCTGGATTGCTGTTATGTACTCTCCATCCGTTCCTTATAATGTGGAGTGTTAAGAAAACAGGCAACAGGTACCAATTTTGAGTCTTTGGTATGACTCGGCCTGGGATTGAACCCTGGTCTCGCGAGCCATTGGTCAACACTATAACCACTTTGCCAATTGGCTTGGTAATTAAATCGAATGGAACTCGTTTGGGTTTAGGCTATTTAGTTTAATGGTACATCAACCCCTAATGGTTATTTGATGTAAAGTCCTGTTTATAAATAGTAGGTATCATACAATAACTGATGTTTGTACAACAGCATTGCTCCCAACAAAGCCTTCATTAGATGATGACTCTAGTTTCAGGCATGTTATTAACTTTAATAGAATATCAACCCCTAATGGCTATTTGATGTCCCATCCTATTTATACATACGAGGTGCATACGATAAGTTTCAAGACTTTTTTCGTATGGGCACTTTTATTAATAGTGCCCTCATGAAACTCTAGTCCCCTTCGAAGTCATCTCCTCCGGCTGTAATGCACTTGTTGTACCGTTCCAATAACTTCTGGAAGGCTCCATGGAAGTCATCTTGTGTGAGCGTGTCAATGACCTTCGTCACAGCCTCTTTCATCTTCTCAATTGTCTCATAACGACAGCCTCTGAGCTTAGGTAACAACCAAAAGTCACAAAGAACAAGGTCTGGACTATAGGATGTCTGAGGAACTGTCTTGATTAAAAGCAGTCTGAAGCATTCCATACGTTTCTGTGGCATTTTTTCCAAGTTTAAAACACAATTTTATTCTTCTAAAGTGTCAGAATGCATATTTAAAATTCACCAGCTGTGACAATCAAAGTGTATTCCAATTCCTGCTGTAGCTATTCATTTGAAGCTGAAATAATAAAAAATTGGTCAGTCATCTCATAAGAGGTATAGGAATAACATATTGAATTTTCAAGTGTCTACGACAATTTTAAATGCAAATACGAAAAAAGTCTGGAAACCTATCATATGCACTTCGTATATATGATTTGTCAGCTAATAGATTATAGGTAACAGTATTTTAGATGAGCCAGAACTCATTTGTTTGCACATAAGTGGTTTCAAATATTGTAATATAATGGCCGAGGGATTTCGTTTTATATATCTTGCCTCTCGGTTTAGTTCGTTTGAGAACCTTTCGCCTAGCGCATGGGTTAGTTAGGTGCAAACATGGGCGCAGGTGTTCACGCTCGTGCGGAGCGGACGTGTCATTCAGAGATGTCACAATAAAAATCCCAGATAGAGGATGTGACCAGGGATGTGAGTGACGCACCGGAAGCGTGGGCTGAGATTTGAGAAAAGTTACAATATTGCTATCAAATACTAATATTTTTTCAGATAATATTAACATTGATAATTCTACATTATATAAAGAATTTGTTTAGACACAGTTAAATGGTTTCATATATAGTAAATGATTAAATAGTTCTATTTGATCCAAAGATGTGACTCATAAAAGAATAACTGTCTAGGTCAGAATGGACCAGAAAGTAAGGACAATGAAGGGACATAGAGCATTTTCCAAAGCTCTGTTACACGAGTCTCACCATCATATATATTTTAGTATATTATCCATGCCCTGCATTGGTGCAGCCGGCGTTGAATGGAAAATTGGACCTGCATTGGTGCAGCAGGATGCTGAATGGAAAATTGGAAAAGTGTAAGTACAGGGTGTCTCAAAATAGACGCAAACAATTAATATGATAATTCATAATGTATCAAGTCATATTTAATTTGAGTCTTAAAAACCAATCACATTGAAAGGTAAGACCAAATGACAAGGGCAGAAATTGATTGACTTTATCCTACAGAGCACTTGAAAGACCAAGTTCTTGGGAACGTCTTCTGAGCGATTTTTCGGACTCCTTACCACAGAGTCTCTCACCGTATCGAAATTGTCAAAACATCTTCTGCTTTCTTGTTGAGCTTGTTTACTGACATTTTTGTATCCAACAATAAATTCGGTTTTTATGGAGATAATTGTTAAGTTAAATTTCCTGTGAAAGTTTGCTTGCAAAGTTTTGAATGATTTTGTCAGCAAATAAGTCGTGACGGAAAATGTTTCCCTCTCTTGTGCAGAGCATTGTGATCGAGGATTTGTACTATTTTCAAATCTAAAACACAAAAACACAAAATTATTATGAGTAGAGCTATTTGCAGGTACATGGGCCCCATGTATATTGAAACACCCTATATATATATATATATATATATATATTCAGTAAACTCTAAAAAAATATAAGGAAGTATAACATCTTTTTATTATTATTTCCCAATGTATAATGATATTTTATTATCATATCCCATTTTGTATCACATAAACTCATCCATACACATATTTAGCCATTATTCATTTTATTTTACATTATTCTATATTAAATCACAAATGAATATGTTACATATACTTATAACCAATATTTTATCAATTTATACACACGTTCGCAGACGTATATATATATATATATATATATTAAGAGTGTTGGTTGTCACTAAATCTCTTTGTGGGTATGCGTCGGACCAAGTGCTATATGATATAAAGAGTGCTCAATATCTAGGATAAAGCTATTATATAATAATAAAAATAAATATATATTAGATATATGTATATCTAATTCATGGAATATAGACTGTGACCCTGGTTTTCATAGATATTTCATGTATATATGTACATATTGATACGACTACATATATATATATATATATATATATATATATATATATATATATATATATATATATCCCAATTGAGTGTTATTTTTTTGCCACCGAATTTAAGTGGTATCAATATGTATATATATACACATATATCCAGAAATCAAAGCCAAACTAAAATAAACTTGTACATATATATAACTCTTTTAATTGTTGCTTTGATTTTTGCAAATATATATATATATATATATATATATATATGCAGATAGATAGATAGATATGCATTTCCATTAAAGGCAGATTGTAGGTAAAAATTCTCCTTCAACTTTTTGCCTATTTTTTTTTATTTTGGTTTTAGTTTTTGCTTAAAATATCACCCTTTTATTAATCAGCAATTTCTCTTCAGTGGTCATGCATTTTTGTTTTTACAGTTGCATATAATTAGTTTGAGTTTCTCTGTTGTTAATATCTCATCGATTTTTGGCTGATTATTAAATGTTAAAGATATTTAGTTTACTGTATTTACATTTGAAAATCATTTGTTTATGTTTAAATTATATTTCGTCATATTTGTTTTTACATTTTTCTAATATGATTGATTCGATATATCTTTTTTCTCTTTTCTGCTAAGCCTAAAATAAAAATATATAAACTGTTTTTAAACAGACAATGAATTATCTTAATATATTCACAACGCATGTAATCACCTTCTATGCAGAATACAATCCATGTGATACAACTGCCAAGACTACCGCCCGCACATTTGCACAAATTTGTAACGATACTGTGAAGCACCGAAATATCTGTTCCCAAGCTGTTGCCGTGTTCAGATCCATACCAAACTGCATGATGCCCTGGATGAGCCGGTGTACAAGGATCATGAAAAAGAAAAGATAACACAGAATTATAAGTACTGGACTTGCATTTAGACTCGATGTGATAAATTTCATTGTCATGTCTTCATCTGTGTGGGGTTGACTTGCTATTAGTGCACTCACATGAGATTTATCCTCATGTAACTTCTCCTATTCTGGGTTGATTTCTAACAGCTAGTTTTCGAAATTCAACTCGGATATAAAGAATTTGAGATCCCTTCCCATTCAAATTAAGTGGATAAAATTCACTCATCTCTTTCACTCAGCAGCAAAAGTCGTGTCTAACATAGGAGATAAAAATGAATCTCCCTTATGAACTTTTGACCCGGACAAATCCACACAAATATAGTTGCCTCGATATTGACATATATATAGGTACATCCACTGATATGTCTACCATGATATATATATATATGTGCCTCCACACACATATATTCAGTGTAAGCTTACAAGCAGACGCGCAAAAAATATCGAGGCCCACACATACACATATACATATATATCTACATCCACTCATATATACTGCAATATACATATACACATATGTATGCGTACGCGCGTACGCACACACACACACACACACATATACACTTATTTATATATATGTGCATATATGTACATACACCGACTAGCATCGTATGAGCTCACACATCCACACCAATAATTCACATACGCAATTTTAACATACCCTCGTAGATAAGTCTAGGACCACAGACACATACACACACATGCACGGATATATATAAATATATATATATATTCATCGTCAATTCACAACCATATATACATATGCACATACATACTTTTAACTCTACATACTAACACAGCAAAGGTTCATAGTAAGACACCCATACCCAAAATGAATGGGTCTTGTCGGTCAGGTCTTTGTCGACAACCCTCGTAATGTAGTCGATAGATTACGCGAAAAATAGTATCCTTGATATTACATTGAATTACATCCGGTAGAGAGGCACTTCATCAAAAATAAAGTATTTGGCATTTAACATTCCACTAAGGTAAACCGAATCTGTAGCAGTTAAAAAATAAGTGCATCTTTTGCAAAAATTTATCCGATTCTACTTTCGATTTCAGATTGATTTTAATATCATTTCAATTTGCCAAGAGTTATTTTATGTCTACAGGTTGGAGAATCGCGTTTAATGTACGATTATATTTATATCTGTTTTGTAGTTGTTTCTGCACACGGTCCGAAAGAATACGAATAATTTTGAAACAGATTTATTGGACTTATAGATGGGATCCAAACAGGTATATATGGGTTCTTCACCGGGTCAGGTATGATCCGACAATTGTGGCAATGAAGGACAACTCTAATCTCAAATCTTCAGAACTGGGGCCTTATCATCTGATGCCTCATAATGTCATACATAAGACACACGTTTTTAATAGGAATGTTATCCCTCTGTGGAATATACAGTCGATCTGTTTCAGTTTCCGCTGACAATGAAAATTTTACTTGAGAAGTGTTGAAATTATATTTATTTTTATCTTAACTAATACAAATTTCGATTGTATAGCATTCACTAGAAGTAATTAGACGTTGGTATATTTGGTTTAAAAGAAAATTAACTTTTTAAAAATAAGATACAGCTCTCCACTTACCCCTGGGGCAGCAGAATACATTGCATGCGTCTCTGCAGTGATGTAAGAATCCGAACCAACGAGTTTTCTACGTATGACTCTAAATTGTATCAGATGGGGCCGCTCAGTCTCAAAAGCTTTGGGAAACGTGGAGTACACTTTCATCGTTATTACTTCCAGGTCCAATGTGACCCGGATTGATAGTAACTATTTAGGTCCCATTGTAAAATACAGCTTGGTTGACAATATGGGATGAGGTTAGAATTCCACGCTGCAGTCACAAAATGATGCACCAGAAGAGGGTGACCTGTGAACTGCATGATGATGATGATGATCAACATCTGATACTCAGAAAAAAGGGCTGAACTCGCATGTTCCGTTGGCTAATCATGGGGGGAGATTGCGTGGGCGAAGAGACGCGTTCATATCCCTGCGTATGGGTTCGATGATGATTAAAACTGTTACTCTAAAAAGGGCGGAAGTTGCATGTTCCGTTGGCTAGACAGGGGGGGAGATTGCGTAGGCTAAGAGACACGTTCATATCCCTGCGTATGGGTTCGATGATGATCAAACCTGTCACTCTAAAAAGGGCGGAAGTTGCATGTTCCGTTGGCCAGTTATGGGAGGAAATTGCGTAGGCGAAGAGGCGTGTTCATATCTCCACGTGGGAGTTTGATGGTAATATAAGGTCGACGAATTTGAACAGAAGGCAGTGAAATTCCGCTGTTCACTCAAGCCTGACCCGTCGTTATCCCGTGTGCGCTTTCTCGGTCATCGTCTAACTTACACCGAAGTGTCCAGGCATCATAGACGAACGATTCGAATACCTCACCTGATTGCTCCTACTTCACACAAGCGTCCGTCGAAAAATAAATATTTATATATTTATTACGTGTTGTCGTTTGTTTGACCAGAGCGAAACGTAACACCATCCACAAGTCAAATAGAACAATTGAATCAGTTACTATTTTTTAAACCATTCATAAATGTGTCCCAGCAAATGAATAATATTAACTAGAATTATTTGTAATAAGGAGCAATAGTTGAAACCAATTAACTGTGCGCATACAATTGATTAATATTAAATTGAATTTTTATTGTTGACAATACCTGAAGAATTCAGGTCCCTTAAATAAGAGAACATTGAATCTGGTTAACTGTGTGCAAGTAAATAATCATCATTAAATCATATATGAGTATTTTATGAATAGAAATAGTAATGTTATATATGCATACTAATGTTGAATTGAAATACTCAAAACAATTTACCCGAGTGCCAAGGAATGATTAATTTTGAATAGAATCATTCCTATTAGATAGAAGCACTTAAAATTTAACTGTGTAAAAACAAATTATTAATGGCTTGTTTAAAAATAAAAACGCATCAAAATATTCACTTAAAAATCTCACACACAAACACTTATATATATATATATATATATATTGTTGCGTTCTGGTTTGTGAGAGCTTGTAATATTAAATAAAGGACAAACCATGATATGAGAGGAAATAGAGATATATTCACAGGAAAAAGTATATAGTCCAACGATAGTATTGGCTTCTGTTATAACGGTAGCAAGTAAGGTTATCTAGAGCGATCTTCAGTCTCCAACGCTCTAATGATATTCCTATAAGAAGCTGCTCTTCACCTTCTAGTCTGTCCTGGTATTAGTAGCTACTGCTATATATGGCAAATGGACTAGTTCATTGTGTGGAAAACGGTGGGTGATACCCAACATATATATATATATATATATATATATATATATATATATAACTGGTAGACAAATTCACCTATCTTGGAAGCAGAGTCTCATCAACAAAAAAAGACATCGACACGCGGCTAACGAAGGCATGGACAGCTATCAATAAGCTATCGATCATCTAGAAGTCAGGCCTGACCGATAAAATAAAACGCAGTTTCTTCCTGGCAGCGGTCGTGTCGATACTGCTGTATGGATGCACTACTTGGACGCTAACAAAACGGCTGGAGAAGAAGCTAGATAGCAATTACGAAAGAATGTTGCGAGCAATATTAAACAAGTCCTTGTGGCAACATCCCACAAGGCACCAACTATACGGCCACCTGCCTCCTATTACGAAAACTATCCAAGTTAGACTAACCAGACATGCAAGTCACTGCTGGAGAAGTAGGGACGAGCTCATAAGTGATGTACTCCTTTGGACCCCTACAAATGGCCGAACAAAAGTAGGACGACCAGCTTGAATATCCATACAGCAGCTATGTGAGGATACGGGATGTAGCCCTGAAGACCTGCCAGAGGCGATGAACGATAGAGAGAAGTGGCAAGAGAGGGTCAGGGATATCCGTGCTGGCGGCACGACATGATGATGATATAAACATGTTTGGTTAAAGACGACAAATTGTTTCCTTTTGAAAAACCATAAGTGAAGATGTTTTTTGTTGGTTTTTTTATGTCTGGGTGAAGATGAAGATAGTGCTCTATACTAGCCCAAGCACTTTCGACCGTTTCACTGGTCATGCTCGGGGATAATGAGTTTTATTTTGGTTTATTTGTAGTAGTTTTTTTGCATTTGATATAGAAAGTTATAAAATTAAGTGTTTGATTTAACCAACTTTCCACATATGGATCCCCACACATGGCCGCGCAAAAGCAGGACGACCAGCTCGAACGTACATTCAGCAGCTATGTGAGGATACAGGATGTTGTCCTGAAGACCTACCTCGGGCGATGAACGATTGGGAGGAGTGGCGAGAGAGGGTCTGGGATATCCGTGCTGCCAGCACGATATGATGATGATGATATATATATATATATATATATATATAGCATTTTGCATAAGATAATCCAGGAGCGTAATATGCTATAAAACAACCAAACAAAATGAAACCTAAAATAATGGTAACCCCCACCAATCAAACCAACTTGATTTAATAAATATAAAACTAACAGAAATCTCTTTACAATAATCTTTATTTAACAAAAAAAATCCATATGAAATGGGATAATATGAAATAAGTTTGTAAAATAGACGAAAAAATACACCCGCCAAAACAACAAAAGAAAAAAAATCAACCAAAAAAAAGATGATATTGAATTTTATATAAACGTAAATTCTTATTAAAACTCCTAATTTTACTGTTTATGTCGTATATTATGGTGAAAGGGTAATTAATGGAAATCTTTCTAATTATTTTTTAATTCAATTGTTTCTTGTTTTTTTTATTTTTCATTATTTCACATAGAATTTTTAGATCAATTACTGTCGTAAGACCCAAATAAATATTTTCATTTCTATCCTGTTTTTTTTTTTCACACTGTCTCTCACGCAATTATAATTTGTCACTGAAACTCAATAAAGGAAAATAAATTGGCAACTTAGTGAATAAGAACCCACAGGACCCAGAGAAGAAAACAAACATGAACACATACATAGACATACACGTATGTGCCTATACACACACACACACGCACACACACACACACACACACGTGTGCAATCACGTACACATACAAAGATACACTTATATATTTGTTCCTGTGTTTGTCCTTAATATAATTTATCAATATATAAGTACATATTCACTGACATACTTTTTGACACAGTCAGCATTTATATATATATATATATATATATATATATATATATATATATATATATATATATATATATATTCCTTGTAAAAATATGTAGAAAAAGCAAAAGATGTTTGAAAAGATATAAGATTGCATTCCGTTGGTTAAGTAGTATTCCAAACGTCTTTCGTTAAGATATATTGTGATTTGGCTCTGCTTGGGTGTGAATTGAGAACCATGAAAATTTTACGAATTAGAGGCGGTTTTAACGATAAATTCTGATTATATATATAACTACATAGTCATGTATGATGCTTGAAGCTGGTATCGAAACCCATATAAATTTACAGTAGACTTCGTATCATACCGCTTAGCCAACAAGCAAATCATTTCAGCGCTCTAATTATTTGACATTTAATAGTAGCTTTCCTTTGTTCACACACACACACACACACACACACACATATATATATATATATATATATATATATATATGTGTGTGTGTGTGTGTATATTACCACGCATTTTTAAAATAACTGGATTATTCGACGTGTTCACACAACACCCTACTCTTTAAAAGTTCTGACACTATCATCCAATTGCCCAGTCAGCTGGGGCAGTAGAATACGCCTACTGCACCTCTGCAGAGGGGTAAGAAACCCCACTTACCGAGTGTCCTGGATATGACACTAAACAGTCTGATGGTGAGGTTTCAGTAATGCTGGGGCTTTGGGGGATACGGAGCACCCCTTATTTGCTATTGCTCCCAGGTCCATTCTGGCCCGGCGTGGTAGTACCTGATAGGCCCCAATCTATCGGTTAAATAGATCTAACGGCATACTTATGCTAACTGAATTGTTTGAAATTGAACTGTTTTTGACATTGAAACTGAACTTACACTAAACTGAATTGTTATATATAACTGCTTGAATAATTTGAAATAGAAATATTTTTGGCAATTAAACTGTGTGCTCATGCTAAACTGAATTGTTTGAAATAGAACTAATTATTTACATAAAATGGATTTGACGTTAAATAACCTACAAATGTTGATATCCCATAAAACCAAACCAAACCAAAGTATCATCCAAATCAATGTAAATAGTTACTACACTCTTCTCTTTGCCGTTATTAGTACTAATATTGATATGATATCCATTGCAATGGAAAACATCTACTTAATAAAATTCGAACTTATTCACACCTGCAGGTGTGAATACGGCGGATGTTGTTGACAGATAGATTGATAAGACCGGTGTGATCACCGGAATGTCATCATGTCCACAGGTGCTGTGTATCAGAGGATGTTGACAGGATTATATCCGCTAAAGGATAATATCAACAAGGTGATTGCCGAAATGTCACCATGCCCACAGTTGTTATGTTGAAAACAGGTGCATCCGGTCGAAGATATCGGAAAATCACCTGAACAGTGGGCGTCGTTGAATTCGGTGATAGTGGCAGATGCGTACGCCCACAGAACCGGGATTGGGCAAGTAGCCAATGGGAAGCAAAGAAGAGAGATGTGGGCATAACCATGGTTAACGGAAAAGAGGAATTGCTGCAGGTCACGTGAGAGTTCTAGACAATGTAAGATCCCGAATTTCGGCTAAAGTCAGTTGTTCACTGGCTTGTCCGTCTCTCGACAGCTCCTCCGTGTGCGCGAACTGTCTGCGATTGCTTTCTGCTCCACACAAGTATCATCGCCGAAAATAGAAATATAATCCTATATTTTTTTATATACATACGTGTTCCTCGTTGTTAATAACGACACAATGTACTATACAACACTCATACACTTGCTCTCAAGAGCATCAACCCTCTTATACACTCTCTTATACTCTCTATATTTTCAGAACTATACAGAAATTAAACCTAGTATAATAACTGATAGTTTCATGTTTTCATGTTCACCCGACAATTGTGAAGATTTGTTTGGTTTGGTTTTATGGCATTTCAACCTTTGCAGGTTATTCTATACCAACTCCTCTTTATTATTGAAATTATTTACGGAGTCGCTAACAAGGTACCCAGTGATTGGATGAAAAACAGCCAATCACAGGCTACCTTTGTTTTTTTTTTAGATTTTCTCCAAACCCCTAGGAGAGCGTTTCCTACGAACGTCCTTCCTCTTTTGCTTGTGTGATTCCTCAGAATCAAGACGTGCCCGCCGTTCTCTCAGTCTTCTAGACGCCAATACACGCTTGAGATGATTTTTTTCAGCAACTGAAGCACAAGAAACAAGGCTCTATTTTCTTCAACCCAACCAAAAGGATACAGGAAATACAAGCTGTTAAAAGGACGCCTTTTACGGATAAGTTTCCCGCAAACCAACTGTTTGCAAGGACAATATTTTCTTTCCTCTCTTTCTATGTAAATATATGTTTTTTGTAACATTTTAAATCGTGTTGCGTTTCTTTCTTCCTGCCGATGTCGCAATATTGTTACCATATAAAGTTGGGAAAATCCCAATATTATACATATATATATATATATATATATGATTTGTAAACAAATTTTGTCAATGAAATTCTTCTTCGAACCTGAGCTCTTTTTCCGCACAGTTAAATAGTTTAGAGTATTTCCATATAACAGTCACAATTTAACATCAGTCATTTGTTTTATTCGTCGTTTGCTCAATTTGATCCATAGATAGGATCTTATCAGGCAATACCTCTCCAGGTTAGAGTGGACCTAGGAAGCAATGGCAATGAAAGTTTAATTCACATTCCCCAAATTCCCGTCATAAGCTGGACACGTTTTTTTGTGTGTATGGGTGTGTGGGGTCTTATCCCTCTGCAAAGATGCGGTCCGTGTATTCTACAGCCCCAGCCGACTTGGCCAGATTCTGAAGAATTGATATGAGAAAATAGTGCACGGAAATAAAACATGATAGGAAATGAAAATGGATTTATATGTACAGAAGGTCAAACTCGTTTATAAGATTATGGACTTAACAAAGAACTTAGAATTTCTCATAGAAATAATAGGATGTAACGTTATATCAAATACAAAAGTAATTCATAATAATTTTACTATAAAATCTAACAGCGTATATTAAGATCAACACTTCGAATCAGCCAACTCATTTATTGGAACCGAAAATTGGACTTAACCTGGTGTGAACAATGAAACGGTTAAATCTAAAATGATAAACTTAAGTTTTCTGCTCAAAGGTTCAATGCTTACACAAAAATAAAATTTGAAACGTTATTAAGAATAAGAGTAAATAAGAATATTTCCCGCTAAAACCAAATTATTTAAAAGGATATTTAATTTCTAGTCTACCGAGAATCTATGTAAACAGCAATTTAAACCACAAGTACACCATATGTACAAAAATACATCAGAGAGAGAGAGAGAGAGAGTGAGAGAGAGAGAGAGAGAGAGAGAGAGAGAGAGAAAGAGAGATGTAACTTATGAAACAAAAATCGCTAGTACATAGACAACAAGAAAATAGCATATGATTTCTTCTGCACACAAATATAAAAATACCTTTATTTTCCATCCGTTCCATTTCTATATGGTAAGATAACCTTTTGCATTTTTTTCCTGCTACACGATTGTAAATGAACTGCGTTTAGAAGAAACTTTATCATTCAAAGAAAGAATTTTGGCTGAACCTTAAATTCTTAATAAACCTTATCGGAAATTAGATGAACTTTTCATATTTCCTGTGCGTAAGAAGATAAATATTAATATTATTTTTTATTAGGGTGCTCGTCTGACGTTTCATTTTTATATTGTTTGCAGATGTCTTCGTGTCTTCTTTTTTTGCCAGCGAGGTTACTTCTTTATGCTCCAATAAATGAAAGATTTCACTCTTGCAAAACATTCACTTGCTTTGCTTTTAAAAAGCAAACACTTAAAATGTACTAATTGCTAAAGCAAAAATGCAATTTCTTTATGACATTGCACACACAGCCAAAAACAATACATTGGAAATTCCGATTAGCCATTTTATTTTCAGCAAGATGACTATGCAATCAAGTCGGCTAAGACTGTAAAATACACTGACTACAAATCTGTACAGGGGTAAGACCTTCCCCCGAAAAAATTGTTCTGGATATGACATTAAACAATCTGAGGTGAGGCTTCAGTCTTGGAGCTTTAGGAAATCTGGTGTACCCCATCTATGCTATTGCCCTCAGGTTCACGCTGACTCAGAGTGGTAGCAACTAATAGGCTTTTATCTTTGGGTCAAATAGATCAGTTTGAGATTAAAACTGTGAGCCAATTAATGACATGCTAAATTGAATTGTTAGAAATAGAACCGTGTGATCATTTAAGTGTGTAAAAACAAAAGAGTGATGTTTAATTGAATTGTAATTTATGCATAGCTATGCTTGGAACAATTTAGCTGTGTGCAAACGAATGTTGAATAGAATTATTTGTGTTGAAAAACAATACTTGAAACCCTTTGATTGTGTGCCTGAATTGAACTATTGGTATTACATAGCAATAATTGCAATCATTTAACTGTTTGCAAACGAATAAAAAGTGTTCAATAAAATAATTATTGTTAAATAGCAATACTTGTGACCACTTCACTGTCTGCACCCTAATGATAAATATTGAATAGAATGATTATTGTGAAGGGGGTGTCTTCGTGGTGTAATGGTTAAAGCGATGGACTGCGGAATCGTAGTAAGTGAGGTCGTACTCCAGTCGCGCTATTACGTTCACTTTCGGTTAAATACCATTGGGAAAGGTATGAACCCCCTTATCCTCCCAGCTATGGGTTAAATAGTGCCACTACTGTTCTTCTAGGAAAATAACTTTGGCATTAAATAACCTGCAGAGGTTAATATGCCATTAAACAAAGAAACAACACCAAACCAATTATTGTGAGACAGCAATAATTAAAACCATTTAAGTGTGCAGACACAATTGCAATACTAGTTTGCAAACAAATCAGTTCTGTCTCATTTAAAAATAAAATTACCAACAAACTGTATACTAGTAAATGACTGAGGTTAAATTGTGACTGCTAAATAGCAACGCTTGAAAGAATTCAACAGTGAGTAAAAGATTACCTCAGTCTTGATTAAAAATATTATCTACGAAATGTTTCTATAAATAATACGTATTTAATATATATGTATAAAGAGGATTTGGTATTAAATAACCTATAAAATTGATATAACATAAAAACCAACCAACCAAACCAACCTAACCAAACCATATATTCAATAGATAAGTATCTATAAGTTTGGCATTAATTTGCTAAGAAGGGTTGATATGCCATAAACACCAACTAGTTTAACTGAGTAAATAAAAGTATTTGTGTTGGATAGAATGCTTGTATAACATATCCATGATACGGATATACAAAATATACGGACTGTAAAATATACGGATGAATAAAACGTTCATTGGCATAGGAATCCGAAAAACACTCGAAACACTGACGACTCTCGGTAGTTCAGGTACGAAACTTTTATTAGTTTCTTGACTTTTAGGTTTTCAACACGAGGAGAGAGAGAGACACCATCTTTACTATGCTGACTTTTCCATCTGACTCCACCACGTGCGGCTCATCTCGTAGACCCAACTGGACTGGCCTCGCCCAGATTCGAAAATCAACTAGCTTCGTCTAGGTTCAAATCTCAACTAACTGCTTCTTTTCAAAAGTCACCCCAAATCCTCAGCCCATTGCTTCCGGGCATGACGTCATTCACACACCAGTCACATTTCCAATCCGGGGTTTTTATTATGACATCTGGGATTGTCACATCCTCCCCGCGCGAGCGTGAACACATGCGCGCAATGTTTTCCCCTACCCGTGCAATAAGCCGAATAGTTCTAAGCGTAACTAAACCAAATGATATGATATAACCAACGGAAAATGATAATATAAAAAAAATCATTCCGCAATTATATAACACTTGGAACCATTTAACTGCAAAGAAATATGATCTAGCTTGTTTAAAATTTTACCTATAAACTATTCGCTAACAAATCACGTATCCTTGATATATATATGGATAAAGAGAACAGTGACATTAAATCACCTAGAAGGGTTGATATACCATAAAACCAAACTAAATTAAACTAGATGATTTTCGACACAGATTCAAATATATGGATTACAAAAGCTAATATTAATAGAATAACATGTCCATGAAACGTGTCTCAATTTTAATAGATACAAGATTCACCACTATAGAAAGAATTAAAAAAACATATAACTAAACGTATGCATCAAAAGCCTGATGGCAATAATACAAGAATGGTGTGAACAATATTAAACAAGTCCTAGAGGCAGCAACCCTACAAATCAGCAGCTGTATGGACACCTACCACCCACCTGGAAAAATATCCGTATTAAACGAACCAGGCATGCGGGACACTGCTGGAGAAGTAAAGACGAACTCATAAGCGATAGACTCCGGTGGACCCCTTCATACGGACAAGCAAAGGTTGGACGACCAACTAGAATATATATACAGCAGCTCTGTGCTGATACAGGATATAGCCTGGAGGACATCCCGGGAGCGATGGACGATAGAAATGGATGTCGAGAGATGGTCTGGGAGATCCATGCTGAATTGTTTGATGCAGAACTGTTTATATGTATAAAAATTTATTTGGCATTAAATAACCTACAAAAGTTGATATGCCATAAAACACAACCAACCGACCAACCTGTTGTGTGTTATGACATTTTGGAATTTTTATATTTGTTTAAATTTTCGTTAGTTTCTGAATTATGTTTTTCTAACACGTTTTTTCGTCTCCAATTTTCATGTCCCTCTTGCATAGATAAATCAGTTTTTTTTGTTTGATCAAAAAGTTTAACTTTCATATTTTCTATTTCATTCTAAGCACTGGATAGAGTAAATCAGATTTGATACAACAATTTTAATTTTTATTATTGATAATATCGTGAATTGTTTTCAATGCGTTTTATAACTGTTTTGGTTCCCAGCCCAGTCGAGTAGGGCAGTAGAATACGCTGGCTTCATCTCTGCAAAGGGATAAGACTTTCCGAATGATTGTTCTGAATATGACATTAATCCATCTGATGGTGAGACTCTTATAATGGACCTTTAGCAAATGTGGGTTACTCTTTCATTGCCATTACCCCCAGGTCCACTCAGAAATGAAAAAGGAAGCATTTGACAGGGGCCTATCTATTAGTTAAATATATATAGCAACACTTGGAATCATTCAACCGTGTGCAAATGAAACTATTGGTGCATAATATTTGAAACCGTTTACTTGTATGCTGTATAGAATAATTGGTATCACATAATACCCGTAACAATTTGACGGTGTACAAATGAATGCATAGTGTTGAATATAATCATCATCATCATCATCATCATGTCGTGCCCCAAGCACGGATATCCTTGACCCTCTCTCGCCACTTCTCCCTATCGTTCATCGCCTCTGGCAGGTCTTGACAGCTACATCCCGTATCCTCACATAGCTGCTGTATGTATGTTTGAGCTGGTCGTCCTGCTTTTGCTCGGCCATATGTGGTGGTCCATAGGAGTACATCACTTATGAGCTCGTCTCTGCTTCTCCAGCAATGTCCTGCGTGTCTAGTTTGTCTAACTTGAATAATTTTCGAGATGGGAGGCAGGTGGCCGTATAGTTGGTGCTTTGTGGGGTGTTGCCGCCAGAACTTGTTTAATATTGCTCGCAAGATTCTTGTGTAATTGCCGTCTAGCTTCTTCTCCAGCCGTTTTGTTAGTGTCCAAGTGGTGCATCCATACAGCAGTATCGACACGACCGCTGCCAGGAAGAAACTGTGTTTAATTTTATCGGTCAGGTTTGATTTCCATATGATCTATAGCTTATCGATAGTTTTCCATGTCTTCGTTAGCCGCGTGTGATGTCTTTCGGTTGATGAGACACTGCTTCCTAAGTAGGTGAATTTGAATATAATAATTCGTGTCGAATATTGCTACTTGAAACCACTTCATTTTATACGACCAAAGGATTCATATCTGATAAAGATATTCGTGTTAGACTCCAAAAATTGTTTTGATTCCAAGGTTGTTTACGCATTTTCGGTGATGTTTGTGTTTTAATTATTAGGTAAAATGTTACATTTGTGCAATAAATTAAAAATGGAAAAATTATAATAAGTAATTTTTGGAGAATCTCAACATTTGTGAATTTAAAAAAAAACAAAACTTTATTTTCTACTCCAAGGAAAATTGAATGTTAAGACCTTTCTTACTTTTTCGTTTCAAATTCTAATTGAAAATATTTCAGTAGACCATAGTTTGGCCTCGGAAAGTAACACTTGGAAGTAGGTGGTCCACGCAGACTGTAGGCACATGGGTGGCTAATATGATCGATGTGGGACAGGCAGGGATAGACGATGCAGTTGCAACTGGAGGTCTCGTCATGGTTTGATGACATCGTGTTGTAGTTCTTACTACTTCTTCTGTGATGTTTTTTTTTTAACTTAAGAGTAATCCTGTGTGTGTTTTCAAAGGAAGAAACAAGATGATTGGTGGTTAGACGCCATTCGTCACAGTTCTTAGGGTTGACGATCGGTGATAGACGATTTGAAAGGCACCGAAAATTGTTTCTGCAGTCCTTGATTTTTTGGTGCCCTTCTATCGCGGAGAGTTCGCAGCACAGAATGATTCTGGAAGGGTTATTATACCATATCCAGGAAGTGTCTTTGAGTTGATACACCATCATATATTTACCTTTATTTTATGGGGAAATTGCAAAGAAAGACTGTCCGCATGAATTAATTTGTATATTCGATTTCTTTGTTATATTGTTTACTATAAAAATTACACACACACACACACACACACACACATATATATATATATATCATCAAATCATAGTGATAGCACGGAATTTTTTTATCCATTTTCGCTATCTGTCCCTATCATCTACTGCTCCTAACAGTTGCTCTTGACTGCATCCAGTGCCCGCACAGAGCTGATGTATGTAATTCATTG
The DNA here is from genome assembly GCA_963585895.1 of Sepioteuthis lessoniana. Taxonomy (NCBI): domain Eukaryota; kingdom Metazoa; phylum Mollusca; class Cephalopoda; order Myopsida; family Loliginidae; genus Sepioteuthis; species Sepioteuthis lessoniana. The sequence continues at coordinate 22,423,218 of OY757917.1, read as the reverse complement.
CTGATCGGCCAACACTGGTGTGTCCATGTGTAGTTGTCCATTAGAGATTGTTGCTTTTGAGTTCGTCCTTACTTGGGTGGTTTACGCATTTGTTCCCCGAAAACGATGAATCTAACCACATAGAAAACCCTTTTCTAAACCTATACCCCAAATATCTCATACACTTTGCTAAATCTAAAGCACCTAAAATACACTTTAAGAATCAACTTCGAACAAATGCCAAATCATCTTTTTATAAAACTAGTCTCCCCATACACTCATTACTTTGCCTAACAATTCTTTCACTATTATCGCAATAAACAACTTAAATAACTTGATATTAAAACTGCCTCTTTAACCTCTAAAACGATCGGCGAGTTATAAAACTCAAATCCTCAACCCAACATAGTTTTAGACGCCGGTGTTTATTGTGTTCCTTGTAGAAATTGTATGTCAAAATATGTTGGTGCAACATCTAGGAACCTTCACGCTCGCTCGAAGGAGCACAAAACGTCATTAGATTTGGTAACCTTAATAATGTACTTCTTCAACACATCTCAGAAGCAGATCATAACTTCGATTTCAATTCAGCAAAAGTGCTTGTTTTCATTCACGACAAAAAAATTAGACGAATTTTCGAGGTCGGTGCTATTTCACTTTGTACTTCCTTAACCACTCGTCCGAGTTTTTATGATATTTCCCCGTACTTTAGCAAACCCATTTTAAATAGCTACACTATGTTCCATCTTTGATTAAAATTTTCCACGCATATAATTTCACACATAGACATTTTATAGAATTTTTGAATATTTAAATTTACATT
>OY757917.1:22409916-22419916 GCA_963585895.1 Sepioteuthis lessoniana | reverse complement strand
TCAAAAGAGTGTGTGTGTGTGTGTGTGTGTGTGTGTATGTGTTTGTGTATGAACACCCCCAAAATACAGATAAATAAATTTAATTTTTCTGGTGAAAGTAAAATTGGGTTAAAACAATAAAGTGTTAAAAAAATTAAGAAACCAGAAAAGGGTTGTTCCTGTAAATTAACCCATCCTAATTTGAACATATAATATTTTTTAAATGACAATTTAACCAGGTTTGAGTTTCCTTCTAATTGTACTGTATATGCTCTGTATGTGAGTTTTGTTATATAAACCTGGATAGGGAATATATAACAATAGCCATAGATCTATATGAAATTCCTCATATATTCTACACACGAATAATCCACACGATTGTCTTTTGATGCCGATCGGATATTAATGATATATATATAGAGAGAGACAGTGCTGAAGCAGAATATTGAATGATTTTTAAAATGTTTTTTTTTTAGTCTGATTTGTTCAATATTTATTCAATATTTGAAAAAAAAAAAACGCGATGAACGTAAATTTTCCTGATTAGCTCTATTATTCATGCCGCCCCGCCATTTTTATTAGAATTCTTTTCGATATGAGTAAGCAGGAAAGGAAACGACAAAGAATCTATAATTTGCATAACGCCGAAATCAAACAAAGATTTCTTTGTCTACCGTATACAAAGCCAAAAAAATTATTGCTGAAAAAGATCTTTTTAAGGAAAAGTGGGAATGGAGGATTGAACAAAAACGAAAAGAAGCCTTTTTAAATGCTATCTTCGGGTGAATAAGAAGGACCCCTCAATGTCAGTAAGAAAGCTCGTTAATGAATTGAAAGTCTACGAGAAAACTGTGAGGACAGTAATTAAATAACGTAATCCGAGACCTTATTTCACTTGATTACGCTATATGGGGTGTTTTAGAAAACAAAACAAATGCAACTTCCCATCCAAATATTGGTTCGCTTAAGATTGCTATAGAGAAGGAATGGAATAAAATATCAGAATATTTTATTTTGAAGACATGTAAATCGTTTCGAAGGCGTGTTGATACATTAAATTTTTAAAAAATGGTGGCCATATTGAGTAGATTTACTGTTTTGTGTCTATCTCTTAAATAAACTTAATCTTGTTTTATAATAGAGTCATTTATTATTACCCTAGAATATTCCTACTTTTTCTTCCTCACCCTGTACATACGCACTAAAATTATGCAATTAGCTTAAACGATGTTTTCTTTTTTTCTTATATATATATATATATATATATTTCTATTTTTTCTCAAAATAATTTTGAGAAAATTATATCTTTATTTTTAATAGATAATTTAATTCAAGTTTTTCACGGAATATTTTATGAAGCTCGAATATCCAGCCATTAAGAAAAAAGGCTTAATGTCTTATCTTTTACTAGTTAATTTATAGAAAAAAAATTTTTTTAAATTATCGAACATCCTCTGAATGTTCCAATTTCATACCTTTTACCAGGGTTAGTATATATATATATATATATATATATATATATATGTTCATAAAAATTAGATTAGAGTCTCGGTTGAAGATAGATGATCTAAGATAGCATGGCAGACAGTTAATGAAAGGAATAGAAGGAAGAGCCCTGTGAGACCCAAACCGAAAGCTACCAACTGAGTAGAACGAAAAAAATTCTAGAATCTGCTTGGAAAATCCACCGAAGTTTAGGATGAACCAATCTCGAAAATTATTATCAATCCGCTAGACATCAAACTGGCTGGAACAGTTTACGCAAGAAGAACTCGACTTAGTACAAAGAAAAATTAAAAACAGGAAAGAGGCAGGTCTTGATGAAATACCCCCAGAAGTACGGAAAGCAAGGAGATTTGACAACATACAGCTACGATACTACTGCGCTGTATATAAGCAGAACATAATAAACAGATGGACAAAGGGCTTCATCCTCCCTTTCCTCAATAAGGGTGTCCTTGGAGTAACCAAGAACTACCGAAGCATAGTCCTTACTTCCATAGTGGATTAGATTTACTATGCTTGTCTACTCGAACACATTGAACTGAAATTGAGAAAATTCTTTGGAAGAACCAAAATTGCTTTCAGAAAAATCGATCCACGCCATCACAAATTTTGACAATGTGTTGAATATTAAAAGGTGTTCGTGCCAAAAAAACAAACTTCCAGGTGACACATATTTGTAGACTTCTCCAAGACATTTGACTCCATATAGAGAGGGAAGCTGGAGCAAAAACTTCCCGCCTACAGACTTCCAAAAGAAACCGTCGCAGCAATAAAGATGCTACATAAAAACTCAAAAGTAAAAGTTCGCTCATTGGATGTAGATGCAAACTTTTTTTACATTGTCACAGGTGTGCTGCAAGGGGACACATTAGCCCCATGCCTGTTTTAGCGATTCTGGCAAATACACCCAACCAAACCGAAGCACTACTGTAGAGTTCGGAACGAGCTGCCGCAGGTATTGGCCACCATGTCAATGCACACAAAACTGAATATATGTGCTATAATCAAACAGGCGGCATCTCCACACTAGACAGAACCTCTCTGAAACTGGCAGACAAATTCACCTATCTAAGAAGCAGTGTCTCATCAACCGAAAAAGACATCGACACACAAGCTAACGAAGGCATGGACAGATATCGATAGGCTATCGATCATATGGAAATCAAACCTGACCGATAAAATGAAATGTGGTTTCTTCCTGGCAGCGGTCGTATCGATACTGCTGTTTGGATGCACTACTTGGACGCTAACAAAACGGCTGGAGAAGAAGCTAGACGACAATTACATAAGAATGTTGCAAGCAATATTGAAAAATCCTGGCGACAACATCCCACAAGGCACCAACTATACGGCCACCTGCCTCTCATCACGAAAACTATCCATGTTAGACGAACCAGACATGCAAGACACTGCTGGAGAAGCAGGGACGAGCTGATAAGGGATGTACTCCTATTGACCCCCACATATGGCCGAGCAAAGGCAGGACGACCAGATCGAACATACATACAGCAGCTGTGTGAGGATACGGAATGTAGCCCTGAAGACCTACCGGAGGCGATGAACGATAGGGAGAAGTGGCGAGAGAGGGTCAGGGATATCCGTGCTTGTGGCACGACATGATGATGATGATGACGTGCTTCGGACATTGATAGATTTATCGAAAGAAAATAGCTTTACTTTGGAAAAGGAAAGAAGCAGAAGATACCCCGCACAAACGATTACAGACGTGGACTACGCTGATGACATAGCGCTTCTAGCAAATACACCCACCCAGGCTGAATCCCTGCTACATTGTCTGGAACGGGCAGCAGGTGGCATAGCCCTCCACGTGAATGCAGACAAAATAGAGTTCATGTGCTTTAAGCAACACTAAACGGTAGGTCTCTGAAACTTGTGGAAAATTTCGCCCATCTGGAAGCAGTGTCTCATCTACCAAAATAATATCAACACGTGACTAGTGAAGGCATGGACAGCTATCGATAAACTATGGAAGTCAGACCACTCAGATAAAATAAAGCGCAGTTTTTTTTTCAAGCAGCGGTCGTGTCAATACTGATGTATGGGTGATTCACATCGATGCTGACTAAGCGTATGGAGAAAAAGCTTGACGGCTTTGCAAAAGAATGCTACGAGCTGCATTGAACAAGTACTGGAGGCAACACCCAACAAAGCAGCAGCTGCGCCTACCACCCATATCGGACGCCTACCACCCATATCGAAAAACAGTCAAATTAGACGGAATAGACATGCGGGGGACTGCTGGAGGAGTAAGGAAGAACTCATAAGCTATGTACTCCTGTGGACCTCCTCACACGAACGAACAAAGGTAGGGCGACCAGTTAGATCCTATCGACAACAGCTCTGTACTGATACAGGATGTAGGATAGAAGACCTGCCAAGAGGAATTGGCAATAGTGACGAGTGAGGCTCAGGGAAATCCATGCTTGTGTCATGCCATGTTGATGATGATGATGATATATATTTAGAAAGCGAGAGAGAGAGAGAGTAAATTTATGCGTTAATGTGTATGTGGATGTAGCTAGAAATTTAATGGACAGGGGAAAGGTTGAAAAAGCACTATATATATATATATATATATATATATATTTACCAACCCCTGCACTCGGGCAAGATATGACACAAGGTCAAATTGTAAGCGGAGTTTAACAGGTTTGAATTCAGAACCTAGTCTGTCCTACTATTTACTCATAGCTAGAGGGAGAATAATTGGATTCATAGCTTTACCAAGGGTATTAGTGCTATGTGAAATGCAATCCGTCTCGTACAGGATTTGAACTCGTGTCGTCGTGTCCATTTCCTACGACAATAACCATTACACCACGGGCACTATATATATATATATATATATATATATATATATATATATATATATATATATATATGTGTGTGTGTGTGTGTGTGTGTGTGTGTGTGTGTGTGTGTGTTCATACGCGCACGTTTGTATGTGTATCTCCTTGTATGTGTGAGGGAAATATATTTTGAATCAACCAGCAAATTAGATAAAAAAATAACACATTAGAAAGTAAAAAGAGACCCGTTTTCTTGTTCTTTCTTAGAAAATGAATATATTTTCGTTTGAGTCAAAGAAGAAAAATGATTCACGTTATTTTTCGTGTTGACATTTTCCATGGTTTTGTGCTTCGCTGGCCATCATGAATTTAATTACCAGCAAATCCGCGAGGGGGCGCCGCACACCCCGTCCATGCAAGATATTTCTAACTGTTTCGTCGAATATTCTGTGTCCTTTGTTCAGCAAGGATGTGTGACGTTCAATGAGAAATAAGCACATTTTTTTTAAATAAAAAAAATTAAAATAAGGAGAGGAAATGAAAAAAATCCAAGAAATTTGCTTCTTTCTTTATTTCATATTGGACGTTTTCAAAGTTATGAAAATATGTTCATTGAATCTTTCTTTGTTCATGTTGAGCCATCGTTACAATAATGTATCTCTCAGACATAATAAAATGATAGATATATCAACAAATTCATAAGTCTTCATCCTCCTCCTCATAATCATCAACAAGTTAGGCCGATACCACTGTGTTCTCAAGTCCACCCTCGCCATTACTCCTCACCGTCATTCGTATCTTGCAGGCTCTCTATACTGCATCCAGTGTCCTCACACAGCTAACATATGTCAGACTTTGCTGGTGGGCCAATACTGACATATCCATCTCTAGATGTTTATTAGACGACGGGGTTTGGATTTCAGTCTTACTTTTTCAAAACTCTTCAGTATGGGTTGTTCGTCTTACATGGATATTTTGCGAGATAGGAATTACGTGACCGTAAAGCTATTGTTTTGTTGAGTGCTTATTCGCAGATTTCGTCAAGAAAGTAAGTAATAGTCTTCCATTGTTCACATCTAGCTGTTTTTTAGGCGTTTCATTGGCGTCCACATGGTGCATCTATACAGTAGTGATGTACAGCCGCAAAGCAATATCAACTATTAAATTATAATCTGTTCCTGCAGTACTTCAGAGCGAACTTCCCTGACTTCAACCTCTCTATCTCTCTAAATATAAATGTTTATATATATATTGATAGATAGACAGATAAATTGATTGATAGATAGATAGATAGATAGATAGATACGATGTGGCGTTCTTGATGTAATGGTTACTTTTGGGGGAAATAGATTTAGCGACCCGAGATCAAATACTGGACAAGGTTAATTGCATTACACATAGAGCTAATACTCTTAGGAGATTAATGAATCAGATTATTCTACCTCCAGCAAGGGGTAAATATTAGGACTGTCTAGGATCTTTAACTTTGGTATAGCAACCGATCTAGGAGAAGAAAAACTCTGTTCAAAACTATCAAACACTTGCTTAAAATTGACCTCACTCCATAATAAAAAAAATGGTTGATTTTTTCACAAAAATAGATTTGACAAAGCCATATGTTTTTGAATCTGTATTTTCGCCTTTATTGTTCAATCGTCGCAAACACTCTCTTTTAAAATTACTTTCAGGTTAACCGACGATAATATTGGTTATGCGGCTAAAAAGTTTAATGATCAAAACACCAAATAATTGAAGAAATCATTTCCCTCCTAGATTGTTTAAAATGTATTTTAACCAATTATTATCATAAATTAATCATTAACGCTTTTTTTTTATTTCGTGCCTAACTCAATCTTATAAATAAATGCTAAAAGTATCAAATCTCAGAGTAGATTTATGTTCATTTTTTTAATGGCATATCAACTATTGTTGGTTATTTAATGCCAAATCCTGTTTTTACATATATATTAAAAAATGAGTTATAAACACATTTCGTAGATATACACGCTTGAATGGTCAAACAGTTCTATTTTGCGGCACTTTGTTGGGCATTCGTTTCTGTGGGTGTGGGTGTCGTTGTGGGTGAGTACCAGTCAAATTATTTTGTCTGTTTTGGCGCAAAGCACACACAAAGGTCTTGTGCGCGAGATCTCCCACGAGACTGGAAGAAGACGCGGGAAGGCAAAGTCCTAGAGTAGAACAGAAGGAGAGCAGTCAGTAGGAGAGAGCAGTCAACAGAAGTCGGGGGAAGCCGACGGTCAGAGAAAGGTGACAGCTAGAACCTGTGGCCCCAGAGGCCGGGTTGACCAACGTGAGAGAATGCATCAGCATTGCTGGTGGCTGTGTGGAATTTCGCTCGAATACACGCTCTTGATAGCCAACAAATGCTCAGAAAGCTACACAAAAGTATCACAAACTTCTCCCTTCTTGTGCTTGGAGCTAATCCAATTCCGTGTTTGTTTGTTCTCTTTTCTTCCACCCTCTCGGTTGTGTATGTTGTGTTCTGTATGTTTTTAAAGAAACGTAAAATACCCCTGGGTGAGATGAGAGAAACCTCTAGACGATCGGATGGCCATGAGGGGTTTAGGAGGTCGAGATAGAGGGGTCGGCAAGCAGATGTATTGTTACAATTTCTAACAATTCAATCTATCACAATTCAACAAAAATTAAATGCTTGGAAGTATTGCTAAATATCACCTACAATTCAATTAAACATCAGTCAATCGTTTTTTACCCACTTTAATGATCAAACAATTCTATTTCAAACAATTCGATTTAGCATCAGTCATTTGTTCGCACATAGTTTATATGCCAAACAGTTCCATTTGATCCATACATAGGACTCTATCAGGCACTACCACTCCGTGTTAGTGTGGACCTGGGAGCAATGGCAATGAAGGGGTACTCGGCCTTCCCAAAGGTACTCCATTACCGGAATCTCACTATCAAATTGTTTAGTGCCATATCCAGAACACTCGTTGGGGGAGTCTTACTCTTCTGCAGAGATACAGTCGGTGTATTCTACAGCTCCAGCCGACTGGGTTGAGATGGTTTGTGTCATATCTAGGGCACTCGTTTGAGAGTATTTCCCTTCAGCAGAGATGCAGTCAGTGTATTCTAGAGCCCCATCCGAATTGGCTATGACTTGTTAATATTTCATAGTAATACGTGGAACAATTTAAAGAGTGAAAATTAATAAAAAAAATGTCGGCTGGGGCTTTAGAATAAATTGACTGCACGACCGCAAACGAGTAAGACTCCCACCAACGAGTGTCCTGGATATGACACTAAACAATCTGATGGTGAGGTTTCTGTAATGCTGAAGCTTTGGGGAATGCAGACCACTCCTTCGTTGCAATCGCTCCCCGGTCCACTCTGGCCTGGAGTGGTAACATCCGATAGAGTCTTATCTAAGGGTCAAATAGAACTGAATTGCATACTTATGCTATACTGAATTGCTTGAAATAGAACTGTTGGACATGTGAACAGCGTACTTATGCTAAACTGAAGTGCTTAAAATAGAAGTATTTTTGACATTGAAACTGTACTATCTCTAAACGGAATTGTTATGAATAGAACTGTTTTGACATTTTTCTGTGCGTGGACAAAATCTATACTCATACAAAACTGAATTGCTTGAATTAGAACTGTTTGACAAAACTGAATAGTTTGAAAAAGAAATGTTTTTGATGATTAAACTGTGTACTTAAATTCAAACTATGTACTTTTGCTAAATGAATTGTTTGAAATGGAACGGCTTTTGACATTGAAACTGTACTTACGTTAAACTGAATTGTTTTAAATAAAAATGTTTTGACATTTAGCTGTGTGTAAACGAAATCTATACTTATACTAAACTGAATTGTTTAAATTAGAACTGTTTTACTATTCTGAATAGCTTGAAATAGAAATCTTTTGATCAACCGTATATTCATGTTAAACTGAATTGATTGAAATAGAACTGGTTATTTGTATAAAATGAATTTGGCGTTAGATAACCTACAAAGGTTGATATGCCATAAAAACCAACCAACCATCTTTCCTTTGTCTATGAAAATTCTTGCTACTTCCGCGTACATATTAACATATAAATGTACTATTCTTCTTATATATCGACATACACACACAAACATCTTTTACACACACAAACATATCAACTAGAATTACACAATCGGAAACTGCTACATTACATGCATGAACTTTTCTTTCTTATAACGCAAATATTTGTTTAATATTTACGCTTTAAATAATATTAACTTTTCTCGCAAACAAGACAACGTAACTTCTGTTTTTAACAAACTTTTTCACAATTCAAAGAAATAGAATTTATTAATTTGTAGACTGGTGTTTTATTTCATCATTTACTTAAAGTCCGCTACAAATTATTGGTGACCTCGACATGATATAAGATGCAACTTTCTACATTATTACTAACCAACTACCGAGACAAATAAATGCATTACATATAAAAGGGATGCAGCAGAAATAACTCCCAAATCTGAAATTGTCCCCTCAGTGAGGAAACTGGCTGTAAACAAGTGGAAATATATCTAGCTAATGTCTCAACATTTTTTTCTACATAAAATAATTCATTGTCATGGCTTAGACCCCTTTATATTTTGCGTTTGTTGTTGAAATGTTTTAAAGAATTTTGAATCTGTAATTGCTTCACGGAGAGCATCTCGTGCTTATTTCACGTTACGCCAAAAAGACGTTGTTCTGTATAGAATTTTAAATGCAACAGTCTCATTCCGATGTGGCATGGAAAGCTCTGTAAAGCAACAACAGATTTACTACTCGTAAAATTAAAACAAAACCATAAAGAAAACGTTTCAAAAGCAAATTCACAGTGTGCGGCTGTCTAAGCTATAATCATTGCAAATACTGTCAAATAAAGAAATGGTGACATATTAGGTAAAAAAAAAGAAAAAAATATAACCTGCCTCGTTAATTTGCACAACACAAGTAACAGTTTGAAATGTGGGAGGTGTTTCTGATGTACTCCATAGTTAGAGTATTCCCCAATGGCTCGGAAAACCAGGGTTCAATCCCAGGTTGAGTCATACCAAAGACTCAAGAAATGATAATTGATACCTCCTGGCATAACAAACAGCATTTTAAGGTATGGATACAGAGCACATGGAGAATCCAGGGAAAGAAGTAGCATCCCTACTACTCTTCAATGTAGAAATTTTGGAAAGGGAATCTTTGGGTCGCCCGCGACAACGGTCGTGTAACAACTAATATATATATATATATGTATACGTGGTGAATTCAATAATTTTCCAGAAATTTTTTGTACAGGCTTTTAAAATTGTTGTAGACATTTGATAATTCAGTGTGTTATTGTTATGAATCTTATGAGATGACTGACCAATTTTTATGATTTCAGCTTCAAATGAACAGCTACAGCAACAATTGGAATACACCCTACAAAACCCTGATTTTCACAGCTGATTTTCCCAGCTGATTTTCAAAAATGCAATCTGGACGTGAGGACACATTAGAAGAACGATATACAATAAAATTGTGTTTTAAACTTGGGAAAAAAATGCCACAGAAACGTGTGGAATGCTTCAGACTGCTTTTCGACCATCTTGCATGAATCGAGCATCAGTTTTTGAGTGGCATAAGAGATTCAAGGAAGGCAGGGAATCTGTGAGGGATAATGAGAAGTGTGGGAGGAGTAAGGGAGTCAATAGACC
>OY757917.1:22399916-22404916 GCA_963585895.1 Sepioteuthis lessoniana | reverse complement strand
AAATTACGTTATCAAAAAAAAAAAAATCGATAGAATTCATTTTACATCTTGCTTTTTACTTTTTACTGTCATTTTAAAAATATGAAATAGTTATATATATGGAGAAATGGCAGATTTTGGTGATAAGATGTACCGGGTACGTGAATGACTAGGTGATAAGAATAAGTTGAAAAGTTGTTAAACCAAATACTTACAACACGTTTAGTAGTGATATTTAGTTCATTAATCGAGGGAGAACAATTTATTCCTTGAATAAAGAACGAAATATCACTTCTAAAACAAATCAACTTTTCCACTTATTTTTATATGTGCGTGTGAGTAAGTGCAGGCGTCTGTGGGTGTGTTAATCCGGATGTGTGACAGGGGTTAATTTGTATGCGTTTTTGATTGATTTATGAATCTGTTGTGATATATATATATATATATATATATATATATATATATATACTGTCATCCACGGACAGACTGTTTCGTTCAATCAGAACTCTTCAGTGTGGCTAGACACATAGGACGCTCGAAGCCGGGATCGAAACCCGTCCAACTTTTTACGTTAGACTAAGTCTCAGACCTCTCGGCCACCAAGCGGACCACGTTGGCTAAAGAAATTTTTAAGGTATTTATTTAGCAGCAGCAGCCGTTTGTTTACATTCTTTTTTATACCCTCTCGGCTACCAGAGTGCTCAATTCTTTCGAAGAGCTTTGCATTACGCTAGCGGCGGCCGACAGTTCCTTCGCCAGAGTGCTCAATATATATACATATATATATACATATATATATGTATATATATATATATACCAAATCAAAAGCAAATCAAAATGAATCAATATATATACAATCAAAACAAATCAATATATATATAATCAAAACCAAATCAAAACAAATCAATATATATATATATATATATATATATATATATATATATTGATTTGTTTTGATTTGGTTTTTTAGCATATCAACCATCGTCGATTATTTAATGACAAATTTTCTTTATACATATATATTAAAGGTTAAATATATTCTGTTGATAACATTTCTAAAAGTGCTTAATTTTATTCTTTTACTTGCATTTAATTGGTTCCTAGTATTAATATTTATCGCAAACAATTCAAATAAACCTCAGTCTTCTGTTTACCCGCAGTTATATAATCAAACAGGATTTAAACAATTCAGTTTAGCAAAAGTCATCTGTTTGCACATAGTTTAAATGTTAAACAGTTATATTTGACCAATAGATAGGACCCAATCAGGTGCTACCCCTCCGGGTGAAAGGGGACTTGTTAGCAATGGGAATGAAGGGATATTTCTCAATCCTCAACGCTCCAGTATTACAGGAGCCTCACCATCGGATTACTTAATGTCATATCCAGGACACGAGTTGAAGGAGTCTTAACCTTCTGTAGAGATACAGCCGGTGTTTTCTACAGCTCCAGCTGACTGGGCTGGTTTTTTTTCTGGTTTTCCTTCCTTTTGTGCACGCAGTTAATAAAATTAAAGAAATTCAATTAAAAAAAATACTTTTAAATATTTTTAAAAAATCACTTTTTAATATTTTTTTAATTTTATTTTAAACAATTTTTAAAAATATTTCGGTTTGATATTTTTAAGAATAGTTCTAAAAATATTTAAATATCTTTTAAACATCTTATAATATTTTTTGAAATATTTTTAGATATTTTTTTATACTAAAGCATCGACATTTATTGAATCGTCATGATTATCAAGTTATCTACACAGCAAGAACTCTTTTGAATCTTTCATTATATCCGTCCCTATAGGCCAACGCACCATTGCGTCTTCAAGAACTAACCAGTATCCACACAAAGTTGATGGAATGAGTTTTATGGTCGACCAAAACTGCTGTCGATGTATACAGGATGGAACGATAAAATTGTTGCCCTAGAAAAGACGACATGATTCCATTTCCGTTTAATAAAAACCGGTTTTCTTTTTTTTGTTGCAGACCATCTACTTGTTCGCCAGTTGTGTACAAATCCCAAGAGTGATAGGAGCCTTCTATTATGTCTGAAAGTGAAAAAATGTTCACCGATCCAAGTTATGACAACAGGACCATTGCCAGCACCCTCAAAATGCAAATCCAGACGGTTCAACGCTTGAAGGCACAATTCAACGCATGGGACGATCCTTCGGACGGCTACGGTTATGGTCTTTGGTGTGGTTTCAAGTGAGGGCCATATCATGCCACCTCACATCTTCGAAGTCGGCTTGAAAGTCAACACCAAAGTGTACCTGGATGTGCTGAAGAGTGTGGTGATCTCCTGTTGCAATCAGGTGGACTACTTCGTTTATCCATACGCCTAGAACATCACCATCATGACCTCCTACAACACCAAAGCTGCCTGATCGCCGCCATCCGCCGTGTATTCGCCGAGCTCCCGCCGGCGCTTGTGGAAAAGGCATGCTCCTAGTTCCGGATCCGTATCGAGGCGGTGATTGAGGCTGAAGTTAGCTACATTGAATAGATGACAGCTCTACTACATAATCGAGTTACCTGAATTGATCTTGTCAATAAAAGTTTTCAAATAAAGCTGTAGTGTTGTTTTCTTTAGGATAACAATTTTATCGTTCCACCCTGTAGGAGCTCATAGAGAAACGTCATTAATGCATTCGTTCTTGTTTCTCCTGAAAATCCAAGCCTGTCTAGTCTGCATTACTTAGATGTTTTTTAGATAGGAAGAAAGTGACCTCACGTTTGCCATTTTGCATGGTGCTGCATCCAGGATTTCTACAAGACTGCACACAGCACCCTCATGTACTTTTCACCTACTTTTTTCTCCAAGCATTTTGATAAAGTCCCAGCGATGCAAATATGTTATAATACTGAGTTATCTCCTTGGTCAATGCAAAAGAAAAAAAATTAAAAATGCCTAAGATAGCATTAGAATTGTAACATAGATTTATTTCGAGACTGAAAAACGAAGAAAAGCATGTTTAACTGTAGGGTAGCCATTAATATGTCAACCCGGACGGGAAAACGTTCTTGTGTTTTGTCGAATTCAAATAGACATGTTTATTTTGAATAAGAACTCTGTCTACCAACAACTGCGCGAATGTACTGTAGGTAATTGGCTTATTTGAATGACATTGGAATATGATGAGACATTGGTCGGTAGAAAATAGATATAAAAATTGACTGGTGATTTAGCGGCATATAAACGTTGTCATCGGTTTTGAAGGGCAATATTAGTATTACTGACTCTTACGAAGGGTCGAACAGCTGTCACAGATTCGACTGCATTGAATTTTTTGCACATGACTACGTTACAAAATATTGCGATTTAAAAAGCTTTAAAGCAATTCATTGATTTTACAAATGGGTTTTGGAGATGGATTTAGCATAAAGTGCATCGTTGTGAGAATTGGCTAATAGGTTTGACTTTATGTCATATCAACCCTTGTAGCGTATTTAATCGTATTTATACATATATATTCAATATATATGATTTGTAAAAGAATAGTTTGTAATTAACATTTTTAAACACGGTTGAATGGTTAGACATATATGATATGTAAGCGAATAGGAGTAATGACAATGAAAGATTACTGGAGCCTCATCATTAGATAATTTGGTGTCTTATCCAAAACATCGGGAGAGTCTTACGCCACTGCACAAATGCAGTTGGCGTAATCTACAGTTGAACTGAACAAGTAAGAAATGGAATCCACGATCTGTGTACTAATTCACTTTTTTGCTAATGTCCTTTCTCTCCCTTTCGGTTATGCGTACATCAAAAAGTTGACTGTACTCTTTTTGCTTTTATAAGAGCTCAGTAAGGAAGACGGTAAACTGAAAATTTAACCCTGCTTCATTGCGCTTAAAAAATGACATTGTGCCATATTCTGGTCGTCAGAGGTGTTGGTAAATATATACAATAAGCAGTTATAAGAAATGTGCACAAATAGCCGCGTCCGACATTAGCAATCGGATAATCAGTTACAGTTTCTGGTTTGTCGAGAGCATGAATAGGAACACGCATATTATAATGGATAATACTATTTACACTTCACATCTCACAAAGGATAGTGGACATGATGCTATAAAACATAAATCCACTTACTACCTACACCAGCAAGAGATAAATTGTAAAGCTCTATGGCCTTAGTAAGGTACCTCAGTCGGCTTGGGCAACAGAATACATCAACAACACCTCTGCAGAGGGGTAAGACTCCGAAAAAATATCCTGGATATGACATTAAAGAATCTTTTGGCGATGCTACAGTAATGCTGGTGGATGAGGGGTACCCCTTCATTGCCATTTCTCCCAGGTCACTTTGGCCCGGAATGGTAGCACCGGATAGCATCCTATCTATGGGTTAAATAAAACTTTTTGACATTTAAACTATGTTGCAAATTTTAGTGCAATTTGCTGGAAAGTATCTGTTTGAACCCTTAGTACAAATTCAGGGACAAAACTGTAAGCAGGAAAATTTAGCCTGCAGATGGGTTTCGTCACTTGCTTCTTGAATGGAGCTTCCCAAGAAATAAAGTAAAATTAAACGAAAGTCAACTACTAAAATTCTACCAAGTTAAACAACTGAAAGAAAAATCTACTGAAAAGAATTTTAAGAAAACTTGAAATTCAATGAACTCTGAAACATTTCGACAAAAAAAAGAAAAAGAAAAGAAATGAAAAATACTCAACTTCAAAGAATTTTGTTTCCCGGACACTCTCTCAGATAAGTTACAGCAAATTACACTAAAATTGGCAACATAATCTTTTTTATCCTTTTCTTTTTTGTTTCTTTTGTACAAAATTCCTTTTTAAAAAAACTTTATTGTCCGTGTTATCTTTTTGAATCAGCATCCCACCTAGAAAGCTGCGGAATATACCGTATCACCTAACCGTTTAATATTGCACACTAAAACCCCCTAAAACATTCCCCAGTTAAATACTAAAGTTGTCTTTAGTGTCACTAAATTCATATCAAAATTTAAACCCTTTTAATTTTTTTAGTAAAAAAATTATATGCTTAACTGAAT
>OY757917.1:22222416-22394916 GCA_963585895.1 Sepioteuthis lessoniana | reverse complement strand
GAAGCTTGAAAGAAAGTAAGAATGAAAGAAAGAGGGGAATCTAAGAAAGAAAGAAAGAAAGAAAGAAAGAAAGAAAGAAAAAGGAATCTAAGAAAGAAAGAAAGAAAGAAAGAAGAGAGAATCTAAGAAAGAAAGAAGAAAGAAAGAAAGAAAGAAAAAAATTGGAAAAAAAGAAAGAAAGCAGCTAGAAAGAAAGAAAGAAAGAAAGAAAGAAAGAAAGAAAGAAACTTTAGAGTATGAAGCTTGAAAGAATGAAAGAATGAAAGAATGAAAGAAAGAGGGGAATCTAAGAAAGAAAGAAAGAAAGAAAGAAAGAAAGAATCTAAGATAGAAAGAAAATTGGAAGGAAGAAAGAAAGAAAGAAAGAAAGAAGCTAGAAAGAAAAATTAAAAGAAAGAAAGAGAGGAAGCTAGGAAGAAAGAAAGAAACAAACAAGCAAATGAACCAAGTAAGGAAAGAAAGAGAGAAAGAATCCACAGAAGGATAGATGGAAGCCAAAGGAACGAAGTAATCTACTAAATATATGACCATTATATCTTAGCAAGTAAGAAGAGTTGCCGACCGTGGTCGAGGTCAACCAGAAGGCTCCCTTTTCAATAGCTACTACACTGAGGTGTAGGGAAGGGTGCTACTCCTTTCCCTGTATTGCTCCTCTTTACCCTTGATACGTACCTTATATTGCTGAGTGTTAAGCAAAGTGGTATCAAGTACCATTTTAAAGTCTTTGATAGGACTCGACCTGGTATTGAATCCAAGTCTTCCAGACCATTGGCGAGTACTCTACCGACTAGACCAATGGGCCGGTTTATCTAAGTAAGGGTTGAGATATCGGAAAGTTTTGACTGAGAAAGATATCTCTTGAAAGGGAGAAAACGTATGAGCTAGAGTAAAAGAAATTAGGACATAAAATGGAAGAAAACGATTAAGTAAATAAGGGATCAGAAAATAAAATAAGGGGAAAAATCTAAAATGGAAATGTTTGACTTCTATATCAAGGCGAAAAGGATGAAACATTATTTACCAAAAAGTAATAAAAAAACTTGTAAACACATAAATACACACACACACAGACACAAACACACAAACACACACACACACAGATACAAACACACAAAAACACACACACACACACACATACACACACACACAAAAAAGCACACATATACATACACAGACATACACACAAGCACATACACACACAAACACATGCACACATATGTACAAGCACAGAGACTCAAACACACGCATACACACAAACATACACAGACACACATACAAACACATACATACAAACATATACACACTAAAATACTCAAAACATACACACATAAACACATACACACACAAACTCTCACACAAAACAAATAGATACATACGCAGACACAAACACATAAATACATACACATACACATTAAAATATTCAAAACACATACGCACTCACATACGCACACACACATGCATATACAAGCTCACAAATGCACAGACACACTCGCGTACACAAAAAAAAAACACAGACACACACAAAAACACACACATACACGTGCAGGAACACACACACACACACACACACACACACATTTATATATTTGAGGAAAAGTTTGGAAAGAACCAAGTGAAAATCAGAGAACGGGAGTAAAATATACAAAAATTGATTGTTTGATTTTAACGGCATTTCAAACCATCAAGATATATTTTATTCCTAACCGTGAGGGAATCCTTTTCCTTTTGCATTTATATTTACATTTTTTCGTAATCGATTTTAAAAAAAATTTGTGTACAGTTATCTTGTATCAAGTATTCCTATCTAACACAAATAATTAGTGCGCAATTAATTATTTCAAGTATTTTTTGCCCAGTCAACTGGGGCTGTAGAATACACCAACTGCATCTCTGCAGCCAGATAAGACCCCCCCCACAACGAATATCCTGGATATAACACTAAATAATCTAATAGTGAGGTTCCAGTAATACTGGAGCTTTAGGGAATGCGAAGTAACCCTTCATTGCCATCGCTCCCAAGTCCACTCCAACCTGGAAGTCGTAACACAACATAGGGTCCTATCTATGGGCCGAATAGGAATATTTTGACATTCAAACTGCGTTACTTACGGTAAATTGAATTATTTTAAATGGAACTGTTTTTTGTATGTTAAACTGTATAGTTCTAATCAGAACTGTTTTTGATAGTTAAACTGTACTTTTTCTTTTATATATATATATATATATATATATATATATATATATATATATATATATATATATATATATATCCCGAGAAGGTGAGTAGGGAATGATGCAAATTGAGAATATATAGACCCTGTCGGCTAGGGGTGTAGAATTCACAGACTGTATCTCAGCAGAAGGGTTAGACTTCCCCAGGAAGTGTCCTAGATATGGAACTAAACAATCACTTACTGCTATCGCTCCCAGCTGCACTCAGGCCCGGAGTGGTAGCACTCTATAGGATCCTCTCTATAGGTTAAATAGAACTAAACAGTGTACTTATGCTAAAATGAATTTTTTGAAATAGAACTGTTTTAACATTTAACTGTGTGTAAACAAAAACTATACCTATACTTAAGTGAATTGTTTTAATTAGAACTGTTTGAAGAAAGTAAAGTTGGCAACCTTAATGGAGGGTTACCCGAAGGCTCCTTTTTCAATAGCTACTACACCGAGGAGGGTCCAACTCTATTCCAAGGATTGCTCTACTTTACCCTTGATCCTCACCTTGTAATACTGAGTGTTAAGCAAGATGGCATCAAGTACCATTTTTTGAGTCTTTGGTATGACTCGACCTGGGATTGAACACCGGTCTCTTGGACTATTGCCGAACATTCAACTCATTAGGCTTATGGCCCAGCTTATTAGAACTGTTAGAATAAAGTAAATAGCTTGAAATAGAAACGTTTTTCACAATTATGCTTAGTACTTATGGAAATCTGAATTATTTGAAATAAAACTGCTCATTCGTATAAAAATAGATTTGGCATTAAATAATATACAAAGGTTGATATGCCATAAAACCCCCAACAAACAAACAAACAAACAAGTATTCTTGTATTTTACTAATAATCATAGCGTTTCAAATAATTATTTTTATTTGATAATATTTATTTGGCTTTACTATTCTTCATATAAATATTTTACAGTTTTATGTTTTCAGTTATTCCTATCGAATATGAATAATTTATAAATAGGTTTGTTTGGCCTATTTATGGGACTCTAACTGATAATATAACTCTGTTGCAGAGTGGATCTGGGAGTAATGACACTCAAAACTCCCCAGATCTTCAGTATTGGCGCCTCACCATAAGATGCAGTTTCGTGACAAACCAAGGACAAGCCTTTTAGGGAAGAGAGTCTTCATGGTCACACTGGAAAGAAAAAAAAAAGTGAAAATATTTAAGAAATAAATTAAATGTGCCTCAAATAATACCCCTTAATTATCAAACGTCGACCTGTGACAAAATTCTCCGAAAAGAAAGAAAGAATAACAGGTAGATAAGAAAGAAAAAAATATTCGTCAATTGAAAAGAGAGAAAGATTTTTAAAAAGCCAAAAAAATCAGAAAGCCTTGAAAATAAAAGAAAAAAAACAGAAAGAAAGAAATGAATAAAAATTAGAGAAAAAAAGAAAATAAAAAATAGGAAAAAGAACGACGAAAGAATGGAAGAAAAATAATATGTGAAAAATATATTGTGAAGGAAAGAAAGAAGTTTGCAGAAATGAAGAAAAAAAGAGATAAATGACAAAAAAAATAGAGTAAAAGAAAAAAGAAGAAATATCAAAAAATTAAATGAGCGAAAAAGAAAGAAAGAAAGAAAAAAAGAGAGAAAGAAAGAATGTGAATTTAAGGCTGATATTGTGCTATAAGGATAGAGAAAAAGAATAGAGTAAAGAAATATTAGAATTAAAAAAGTAAAGACTGTAAAGGTGGCTCTCAACTCCACCAAAAAAAAAAAGAATAAAAAAGAAATCAAGAAAAATACAGGACAGTAAAATTATAAGAAAATGAGAAAGAAAGAAAGAAAGAAAGAAAGAAAGAAAGAAAGAAACCGACGACAATGATTGAAAAAGTTACGTATAAAATATACGAAAGTTACGACTGATAAAGAAGAGAGGAATTGGGCATAGAAAAGAGAAAGAAACTAGGAAAAAAAAAGTAAACGAGGCATGGGATAAAACGAAAGAACGGTGAAAATAATAAGAAAAATCATTTTAAAAATCGTGTGTGATGAAATAAAAACAAAAAGAAAGAAAGAAAGAAAGAAAGAAAGGTGGATCGGTTGATTGTTTTGCTTTACGGCATATCAACCCTTTTCGGGTCATTTAACGCCGAATTAAATTCTAAATAATTCAGTTCACTATAAGTGTAGTATTTGTTTACCAGCAGTTAAATGTCAAAAACAGTTCTCGTTTAAACAATTCAGTTTAGCACAAATACGAAGTTTCGGTGTCAAAATAGTGTTATATTTTGACCTTCGACCCGGCCCAAAAATACTATTCCAAGGTAATACACCGGAAGGAAGTGACACATTCCAACGGCCAGTAATCGAAAGAGATCGTGTGGGCATATTAAGGCTTATGATATGGGACAAGGTGAAGGTCTCATTGTGCCACTACAGTCATGCACCGGAAGAGAGTAACCTCTGAACTGCATGGCAGTTATTTCCGCTTGATGACTATTAAACATTCGATTTCAAAGATCCAGTAGGCGATCGTGTGGGCGTTGAGTTATTATTTAACTCAGTTGAGTTCGGGGTGCCAAGCAGTTGCCAGTAGAATTCCAGACACCTAGAGACCAGATGTGGTAGGGAAAGCCACACCCAACAAAGGGGGCCCTCGGAAAGCCCCGATGGAGTAGACCCCAACATCAGGAGAACAATAAAGACACAACGTGACTGTCATAACAGTGGGGTCAAAATATGAAGTTTATGTTCAGTCTCCAGCACCCTCTCACACGCAAACCTTACAAATAAAGTGAGAGGTGAATATTTTTGTAAAGAAGACTTCCTGCGTTTTTCTTCTTGCGTCTTTTTCCTTGCGTCTGTCTCTATTATTGAGTCGTTATGATACGGCAAATGAGTATACAACATATCGCGATTTGGTGCCGTGACCAGGTTATGGGACCAGAGTATGGTCCTTTTTTAGGGTTTTGAAATTTCTTCAAGGAATTATGGAGGGCCCGTTGTGTTGAGAAGATTAAACAAATCATCCGTATGGTACCTTGATGCACACATGTCAAGATGGCCAACCACGCAAAGATAGTAAGAGAAATTTACATAATAATTAGCCGGGCAAGTGTTACATAGAGAGAAGGTAACCGTCTAAGTAAGATTTTGTTTGCTGTAGTGCAAGTGATTCTTTTTTATGTTTTCAGCCATTTATTGTCCTTTGTAAATTATTCTGTAAAATATATGTGAGGGTGATGGAGACGAACGTGAAGAAAATTCCACATGTGGAATTTTGAAAAATAATTTACGGATTAATGTTATATTTTGACCTTCGACTCGGCCCAAAAATACTATTCCAAGGTAATACACCGGAAGGAAGTGACACATTCCAACGGCCAGTAATCGAAAGAGATCGTGTGGGCGGATTAAGGCTTATGATATGGGACAAGGTGAAGGTCTCGTTGTGCCACTACAGTCATGCACCGGAAGAGAGTAACCTCTGAACAGCATGACAGTTATTTCCGCTTGATGACGATTAAACATTCGATTTCAAAGATCCAGTAGGCGATCGTGTGGGTGTTGAGTTATTATTTAACTCAGTTGAGTTCGGGGTGTCAAGCAGTTGCCAGTAGAATTCCAGACACCTAGAGACCAGATGTGGTAGGGAAAGCCACACCCAACCGAGGGGGCCCTCGGAAATCCCCGATGGAGTAGACCCCAACGTCAGGAGAACAATAAAGACACAACGTGACGGTCATAACAGTGGGGTCAAAATATGAAGTTTATGTTCAGTCTCCAGCACCCTCTCACACGCAAACCTTACAAATAAAGTGAGAGGTGAATATTTTTGTAAAGAAGACTTCCTGCGTTTTTCTTCTTGCGTCTTTTTCCTTGCGTCTGTCTCTATTATTGAGTCGTTACGATACGGCAAATGAGTATACAACAATAGTTCTATTTCAAACAATTCAGTTTAACATATGTAAGCAGTTTAAATGTCAAAACAGACCTATTTCAATCAATTCAGTTTAGCAAAGTTTCACAATTTAGTTCTATTTGACTCATAGATAGTTCCCTATCAGGTACTACCACTCGAGGTCAAAGAAGACTTGGGTACCATAGCCATAAAAGGGTACTCTGCATTCTCCAAAGCTCCAACATTACTAGAACCTCACCATGAGATTATTTAGTGTCATCACAGGACACTCGTTGGGGGAGTCTTACTTCTCTGCAGAGAAGTAGTCGATGTATTCTAATGCCCCAGTCGGCTCGGCAAAAGAAAGAAAGAAAGAAAGAAAGGTCAAAAGCGCAGAAATGATCATCAGTTTGGTTTGGTTTGGTTTCTTGGGTTTTATGGCATATCAACCTTTGTTGGTTATTTAATGCCAAATCCATTGTTATGTAAATAATCTGTTCTTTTTAAAACAATTCAGTTTAGCATAAGTACATTTTAATGATCAAAAACATTTTCAAACTATTCAAGCAGTTATATGTAACAATTCGGTTAAGTGTAAATACAGTTTTAATGTCGAAAAACAGTTTTATTTGAAATAATTCAGTTAAGCATAAGCACGCAGTTTAACTGTAAGTTCGGTTTAATTGTCAAAAACATTTTTATTTTAAGCTATTCAGTCTAGTCAAACAATTCAGTTTAGCATAAGTATGCTGTTAGTTCTATTTAACCCATAGATAGGGCCCTATCAGTTGCTACCACGTGGGGCCAGAGTGGACCTGGGAGCAATGGCAATAAAGGGGTACTCCACATTACCCAAAGCTCCAACATTACTGGAACCTCACCATCAGATTGCTTAGTGTCATACCAGGACACTCGTTTGGTGGGGTCTTACCCTCTGCAGAGGTGCAGTCAGTGTATTCTACAGCCCCAGCCGAGTGGGAAATGATCATCAATGATACAAAATTATGCTAAATTTATCGGAATGTTTTGTCTGACAAAGATCTCAGTCAGAAGGAAGGAAACGAAAGAATAAGTAAGAAAGAAACTTGAAGAAAAAAAAATGAAGAAAGCCAAGCGTGAGACAAAATCGTAGATCAGTGAATGATAAGAAACACAATAAAGAAAATAGCGTTCGTGGAAAGTATAAGAAAAATATAAAATAAATAAATAACGAAAGAAATGAAAAACGACAGAAAGAAAGAAAGAAAGAAAGAAAGAAAGAAAGAAAGATACTGCCGAGCGATTCCAAAAGAGGATTGGGCCAGAAAAACAAAGAAAAAAGAAATAAAAACTAAAAACATGAATCATAAAAAGAAGGATGAAAAAGCAATAAAGTAAGAAAGAAAAAAAGGAGAAAAGGAAAGTGAGTTGGTAGATCGAAAGAAAAAATAAAAGAAAAAACAAAGAAAAAACAAAGGAAGAAAAAGAAAGAAAAATGAAAAAAAAAAAGAAAAATAAACAAAAAAGAAAAAAGAAAGAAATAGAATGTGTATTATAGAAAAGATTGGGGCAAAGATACAAAGAAAAACTGATATGAAAAAAATTAAAAACGTTATTCCTAAAAAAGAAAAAGCAATGAAATAAAAAAGAAAAAGGAATTAAAATTGAAAGAAAAAAGAAATTTAAAAAGAAGAAAAGAAAATTGTGTAGGTAAAAAGAAAGAAAGAAAGAAAGAAAGAAGGCAAAGAAAGAAGGCAAAGAAAGAAATAAAAAAGAAAGAAAGAAAGAAACAAGCAAGTAAAGAATAAAAAACGAAAGATAGAAGAAAAAAAGAAGAAAAAAGAGAAAAAAGATAAAGCAAAAAGAGAAAGAAAGAAAGAAGAAATAAACAAGTAAAAAGGCAAAGAAAGAAAGAAAGAAAGAAAGAAAGACAGAAAAACGAAAGAAAGAAAGAGAGAAAGAAAAAAAGAAGAAAGAAAGAAAGAAAGAAAGAAAAAACAAAACAAATGTAGGGAGGAAAGAAATAAAAAGAAAGACAGAAAGAATGAATGGAAGAAGGAAGGAAAAAAGAAAGAAAGAAATAGAATGTGTATTTTAAAGGAAATTTGACCATAAAGACAAAGAAAAAGAGGAAAAAAGGGAAAACATGAATCATAAAAAGGATGAAAAATCAATGAAGTTGAAAAGAAAAAAGAATAAAAATAGAAAGAATAAAGAAATTGAAACAGGAAAAAGGAAATTGTGTTGGTAGAAAGAAAGAAAGAAAGAAAGAAAGAAAGAAAGAAAGAAAGAAAGAAAGAAAGAAATACAATGTGAATAATAGAGGAGACTGGAACAGAAAGACAAAGAAAAAGAGAAATAAAAAAGTGAAAATATGAATAATAAAAAAAAAAGATGAAAAATCAATGAAGTAAAAAAGAAAAAAAAAGAATTAGAATTGAAAGAACAAAGGAATTAATAAAGAAGGAAAAGAAATTTTGTAGCTAGATAGAAAGACAAAAATAAAAGTAAAAAAGAAAGAAACAAATGAAGAACAAAAAGCGAAAGATAGAAGAAAAAAAGAAAAAAGAAAGAAAAAAGAAAGAAAAAGAAAGAAATAACATAGGAAAGAAAGAAAGAAAACAAGAAAGAAAGAAATAGAATTATATTGGATTATAGAGAAGATTGTGCCAGAAAGACAAAGAAAATGAGAAATAAAAGAATTATAAATATGAATTACAAAAAACGATGAAAAATCGATGAAGTAAAAGATAAAAAAAAGAATTAAAATAGAAAGAACAAAAACATTTTTAAAAAGGCAAGAAACAAAGATAGGAAGTGATAATTTTCAAAAGAGATCAAAAATCGAAGATAGAGGGGAAAAAAAAGACAATGAAATGAAGAACGAAGGCAAAACAAAAGAATGAATCTGGAAGAAGACTAAAAAAGAAAGTATTAAAATAATTCAAAATAAAGGTTAGTGTAATAGAAATAATAAAGGGATAAAAAAAAAACTTTACATACTATAAAAAGAGCGATAAAATTATCTTGTTAAACAAAAAACAAAGAAGGAATGAATGAAACAAAGAAAGAAATAAACAATGAAAGGAAAAAATCCTTTTCTTGGGAAGATAAAAAAATAAAAAAATATAAGATTTGAAATCCAATAAATATTATGCGACTTGCACAGACAATAGAAAAAATCAGAAAAAAGTCCAAATTAATGTAATACAAATGGAAAATATTTTTGAAAACAGAAGGTAGCGCTGTTCGGAATACAAATGAAGAATTTTTATATCAATTTTAAATTTCAATGCATTTATCGCAACTTATTACAAAAGTATATATATATATATATATATATATATATATATATATATATATATATATATATATATATATATATATATATATATGGTTGTGTTTGTATATATATATATATATATATATATATATATATATATATATATATATACTTGTGTTTGTATATATATATATATATATATATATATATATATATATATATATATATATACTTGTGTTTGTATATATATAAATATATATATATATATATACACACAAACACACACACACACACAAACACACACACACACACACATATATATATATATATATATATATATATATATATATTCTAGGAGGAACTAGGTAGTGGTTTATTATTAAAATTCTGCTTGCGTTTGCATAAATATGCGATCGTCATCCACCAAAAATAATAAAAGGAATATATATATATATATATATATAGAGAGAGAGAGAGAGAGAGGTTTGTGGCATTGAACTAAAATTTTATTTTGCTTGCATATATATGTAAATGTCACCCAGCAAAGAGGAGACACTATTGAAATACTTTTAAAAACATTGCAATTAAAATATGGAAAGCGAATAAAGTAATTTCCAGAAAATTTGCAAAATAATTTCTTTGAGATATGTCTTCATATTGGAAACATATAGATATACTTATATGTTATCTAACAATATATTGCTAAAAATAGGTATGATTGCAATGCATTTAACTAACCCGCTATCAGCCGACTCGGCTGGGGTTGTAGAACACCACATTCTTATCTCTGCAGGGTGGTGGGTAAGACCACCGCCACAAAAATTGTCCTTGATATGACATTAAACCATCTGAGGGCTAGGTTACTGTCTTGGAGATTTGGGGAATGTAGAGTAACCTTTGTCCACTCTGACCTGGTGTGGTAGCACCTAATAGGGTCCTATATATGGGTCAAAAACAAACTGTGTTCAAATTAATGATGTTAATTTGCGACTGTTATATCACTATACTCAAAATCATTTAACAGTTTACAAACAAGCACAGCCTTATTTAAGAATATTATCTAAAAATGTGTTGAAATATCATACATATATTTAACATACGTGATGCATGTTATTGCTGTACATCTTATGAGACGATTGACCAATTTGTATGATTTCCGATTCAAATGTACTGCTACTGCAGGAATTGGAATACACCCTACTAAAGCCTGATTGTCACAGCTGGTGAATTTCAAAAATGCAATCTGGTCATGAGGACACTTTAGAAGAACGATATACAATAAAATTGTGTCTTAAACTTGGAAAAAATGCCACAGAAACCTATGGAATGCTTCAGACTGCTTTTCGACCATCTTGCATGAATCAAGCATCAGTTTTTGAGTGGCATAAGAGATTCGAAGAAGGATCTGTGAGGGATGATGGGAGTTGATTGGCCAAAGGGTTAGGGTTAGGGTTACTATGTTGAAGTTTTAAGGGAGTTCAGGAGAGATTCCGACGGAAGAGACCAGCACTCATCAAATTGGGTCAGTGGCATTTCCACCAGGACTATGCACCAGTCCACAACTCTATCCTTGTCACAGACTATTTGACCAATATGGGCATCAAGACAATTCCTCAGCCTCCATATAGTCCAGACCTTGCTCCCAGTGACTTTTGGTTTTTCCCTAAGCTCAGAGACTGCCGTTATGAGACAATTGAGAAGATGAAAGAAGCTGCGACGAAGGTCATTGACACGCTCACACAAGAGGACTTCCATGGGGCCTTCCAGAAGTTGTTAAACGGTACAACAAGTGCATTCATGTGTGTACTATAAATAAAAGTGCCCATACGAAAAAAGTCTGGAAACTTATTTAATGATCCTCGTATATGTATAAGCGGAACTTGGCATATATAACCCACAAACCCACTCTGGGCGGCAAGTGACGCATGGTTAATTTTTAAGCTGATTGTAATTAGTTAGAATTAAGAATTTTCATTCTCCTTGACGTGTTGCTATGCTGTTATTAAAGTGCTCTGTCTGCTCTACTAACTAGTGAAAGTAAAATCGTTGGATTTATAACTTTCCCAACCATTTTTATTTTGCCCAGTTGGCTGCGGTAGTAGAATACACCAACTGCATCTCTGCAGAGGGATAAAACTCCTCAATAAGTGTCCTGTTGATGACACTATACAATTTCATGGTGAGGCTCCAATAATGCAAGAGCTTTGGGGAATGCGGAGCAGCATTTCAAGGCCAACGCTCCCAGGTCTACTCTGGCCGGGAGATGTAGCACCTGATAGGGTCCTATCTATGAGTCAAATAGAACCAAACTGACTGCTGATACTTAACGGAATTGTTTGAAATAGAACTGTGTAGACATTTAACAGAGTGTAAACAAAAAACTATACTTATGCTAAAATGAATTATTTGAATTCCTAATGTTTTTAAGTATAAAAATGGATTTGGCATTAAATAACCTATACTGGCTGAAATGCCATAAAACCAAATCCACCAAACCCAACCAAACCTGTTTTACTGTGACGTGATATGCAAATAGATTCTACAAGGATTTGCAAGTATATATTTACCCAACCCCTCCACCATTTGCAGGGTGTGAAACAAACTCAGTTGCTGAAGGAAGTAGAATAAGGAAAACATTATGACAATGGGAAATATAACGAAAAAAGAATGAAAGAAAGAATGCTAAAATAAGTCATGTCGAAAGCGATATTTTTTCTAGAACATTCACTTGGTCTAACCAAAAACTTTTGAATAGTTCCTAGTTTTTCATTGTTCCTACTCAATCCAATGAACGTTATTTTGGTTTGTGAACTAACGCAACTTAACATTGTTAGTTATTTCAGGTCTCATAAATTGCTCCATTCTTTTGGCCTTATACCAAACTAATCTAAGCTTTGTAAATGGCAGCTCTGTGATGCCTATTTCTTTGAGGTGTCTTCGCCATTTTACTGTTTCTTTCACCTTCACAACAAACGAAAACTTTGGTTTCTTTTCGACATTGTTATGATGTCTTGCCGGATGCGTTATTAAAGTACAAAATAAAGAGGTTTGCCAAGGTTATTCGTAGATAAGAACTTTTATATTTGAGATTTCAAAACTCAAAATCAAAATGTCAAGACATTTTAAATGATATCATCCTCAGGCATTGTGTGCTAACAAAACGGCTTATATATGAATATGTATGTGTGTGTATGTATGAGAGAGAGAGAGAGAGAGAGAGAGAGAGAGTGTGTGTGTGTGTGTGTGTGTGAGAGAGAGAGAGAGAGAGAGAGAGAAAGACTCTGTGTGTATGTGTGTGTGTGTGTTTGTGTATGTGTGAGCCTGTCTGTCTGTCTATCTGTATATCTGTAGTCTTTCTACATGATTCGTAGTTTCTTCTATTATATATATATATATATATATATATATATATACCAGAGTAGGAAAAACTACAGATGTACTTTATTATATATATATATATATATATATATATATATATATATATATATATATAACACATAGTCAAGAGGCGTACCAAGGTCAGTTGTGGATAAAGATATTCAGATTGAAAATTTAAAAAATCCGATTCAATAAGTGTCGACATTTTAAATATTAACACTCCCACGATTTGAATAAAGCAAAGAATGTTGAAAGAAACGAAAATAGCGGAAGGAACGCAAGAAAATGTTAGAGGAAACCAAGAAAAATATATGATTAATAAAATTAGAGTGGTATATTTTTCTCTGTGAATCACTTACTTTTTCCATATATATATATATGGCTTGTCATTACAAGCCTCAATACGCTTCAGAATCTTCCTGTATTTCACAACATCTGTTCGACGGAATTTAGAATATCCTGAATATATACTCTGCACCACGAAAAAGAAGTGTCCTAATTAGGATACATCTAATGGTGAGGCTCTAATTTTGGGGAGTTGGGTAGTGCGGAGTACGTCTTCGAAGCCATTATTCCCTGGCTAAATGAGACCAAAGACGAAGCATCTAAAAGGGGACCATTTATGGGTCAAATAGTATCGTTTAAAAATTACTTGCATTCGATAGGACTGTATGCAGTAAATGGAAATATAAACGTCCGATGAACACGTTTTCCTTATATCAGGGCATAAAATAACCCTTGACTGTTTGCCATACTGATAAGATCAATGAACCTTGGTATAAATTAAACCTTGACGATTTGGCCAGCCGTTAAAATAAATCAATCAATGAATTGTCTCATTCACATTATTTTATCGGTTTTTCCTTTGAAATAACCAACAATAATTTGTCCTGGTATGAAAAAACAAGATATTTTGTTTAGTTTATTTTAGATATCCTCAGCATATTTTTAATCTATTGAGAGTTTTTCCCACCAGCATTGGCTGAAGTTTTCTCACTGGAGTTTGAGAGACAGCAAATCACCTCAAATCTCCAGGGCTCTTCTTAGTATTCTGACCGATCTTGATAATGTTCAAGCTTGGATGGTTTCTACTTGTCCTCTAATTTCCAAGTCCTCCAGTCCCTTTATCAATCATTTGTTGACTGTACCGAGACCACCGATTACAATTAGTATTACAATCACTTTCACGTTCCATAGTTTTTTCATTTCACTAGCAAGGTCTATGCACTAATCTCCCCTTCCTTTTCTTTCAGT
This sequence comes from Sepioteuthis lessoniana, assembly GCA_963585895.1. Classification (NCBI taxonomy): domain Eukaryota; kingdom Metazoa; phylum Mollusca; class Cephalopoda; order Myopsida; family Loliginidae; genus Sepioteuthis; species Sepioteuthis lessoniana. The sequence continues at coordinate 22,380,932 of OY757917.1, read as the reverse complement.
TTTACCCTGTGGTCAGCCGGAACGGCAAAGTTCCATATTCGGCAGGATCACTTTTTTGGTTAACTATCTTTAATTCTGGTCATCAGGCCGAGATTAGGTGATTCGTTTGTATGTTAAAATCCCAGAGAAGTTACTCATTTGCTTGGACGAATTCTGGAGTGTAAAAATACCTCTTCTTCGTATGGTTAGTCTTAATCTTTTTTGTACAAATCTTTGTGGATCACATTGCCCACCGAATCGTATCTTGTCTTATTTTCTTTTTGGGTTAATTTACTGCATTATTATCATCATTATTATTATTTACTCATTAGAGTTTTTCACATCAGTTTTAGCTGAAAGTCTTTCACTGGAGTTTGAGTGACAGCAAGTCTTCTCAAGTCTCGTGGACTCTTCTCGGTATTCTGGCCGTTCTTAGCAATGCTTTAGTTGGGATGTTCTCCACTCGTTGTCCAACTTCCAAGTCCTCTCGTCCCTTTGATAACCCTTTGGTTACTGTACCAAAAGCACCAATCACAATTGGTATAATTGTGACTTTCATGTCCCATAGTTTTTTCAATTCCCGAGCAAGGACGAGGTACTTAACTTTCTTTTCCCAATCTTTGAGTTTTATTCTGTGATCAGCCGGGACTTCAAAGTCAATAATTTTGCAAATTCTCTTTTTTTGTTGTTGATTATTATTAGGTCTGGTCGTCTAGCCGAGATTAGGTGATCCGCATGTATGCCAAAGTCTCCTAGGAGTTTATGCAAGTCATTTTCTAGGACAGTTGCTTGGTTGTGCATATAACATTTATTCGTATGTGCAAATTTAATTTCTTGTACATCTCCTAGTGGATCACCTTGCCAACCCAGTCGTGTCTAGTCTTATTATCCTTCTTTGCTAATTTGCTGCATTCGCTTATTATGTGATTGATGGTTTCATGCCTACTACACACTGCTATTTTGTTGCGTCTAATCTATTCTTGCTATGATATGATTGATTCTTATAGAGTTGTTTTTTTGCTGCTATTAGGAGAGCTTCTGTTTTTCCCGAGAAGTGCCCCTTTCTTAGCCACGTCCAGGTTTTCTCATGTGAGATTTTGTTCATTAGTCGTTTAAAACGCCTATAGAGTTGTTTCTCTTCCTATTTTTGTTCCCTAGTTATTGTCATTCTGTTGTCCATCGTATTGTCAGTATTGTTTCCGATGACGGTAATCAGTCTTCCATCGTGAAGTCTTAGAGTTGTTGTATCGATCCGTCAACGTTGTCTTCGATGTTGGCAAGTCCTCTTCCTCCCTCTTTACTTGATACATATAGTCTGTCAACATCGTCTCAGGGATGTGATGCATTTATGAATTGTCATTAGTTTTCTTGTTCTTTGGTCACTTTGTTAAAGTTCATCTCTTGTCCACTTCAGAAATCATTATTATTATGATATTAACTCCTTAAGAGTATTTCACATCAGCGTTAGCTAATGGTCTTTCATTGGAGTTTAAGTGACAGCAAGTATCAAGTCTCCATGACTCTTCTCCGTATTCAGGTCGATCTAAAAAATACGGTAGTTTGAATGATCTCCACTAGTCCTCTTATTTCCAAGTCCTCCAGTCCCTTAATCAGTCCTTTGGTAACAGTTTCAAGAGCACCAATTACGATTTGTATCATCGTCATTTTCATGTTCTCCAGTTTTTTTTCAATTCCCAAGCAAGGTCGAGGTAATTATTTTTCTTTTCACTATCTTTCAATTTTAATCTGTGGACGGCTGGTACAGCAAAGTCTACAATTCTGAAAATTCTCTATTTTTTTGTTCATTAGTATGAGGTATGGTCGTCTGGTCGTTTGTATCTCAAAATCCCAGAGGAGTTTGTGCAAGTCATTCTCCGGGGCTTATTCTGGGTTGTGCATATAACTCTGGTTCGTATGGCCAAATTTCATATCCTTGTATAATCCCCAATGTATCACCTTGCCCACCCAGTCTTATCTAACCTTGTACTCTTTCTGTGTTGATCTGGTGCAATCGCTTATAATGTGATTGATCGTGCTACATTCAGTTTTATTATCAGTTTCTTATAATCCTTCAACGGTTCTTTACTGAAGATCTAGAGTTAGGAAAGGTAATGATAGTGTGCATTCTTCGTATTTAAGTTTTTTTTGCTTCCTCCCTTGGATGAAGTTGTTCAATTTCATTGATAATGCTTTCCTAAGGAGATGACCAGTTCTGCAAAGTGATATATTTTGCATTTCCCATAGTTTGGGGCTGCGACGTTTATCTGTCCCTTTTTTGATCGTTGGCAGTGCTCCTATTATTATTGACACGGTGGTGGTTCTGGGAAGATTCGTTTTTTTTTCAATTTTTTCGTGTTTTTTTATTCATTTTATTGTAATCAGACAGATATTTTTGTCTGTTGGCAATGGCATATCACTTAAAGGCTTGTCTTTATTTCATAAAGTTTAACCCTTATATCCGGTCAATTGCTCTTTATTATAATTATTTACACCTTGTGAGTTTTTTTACATCAGTTTTAGCTGATGGTCTTTCACTGGAGTTTGAGTGACAGCAAGTCTCCTCAAGTCTCCTGGACTCGTCTCAGGATTCTGGTCATTCTCAGTAATGCTGTCATTTGGATAGTCTCTACCCGTCCGCCAACCCCGAAGTCTTCCAGCCTTTGAATAATCCATTAGTTATTGTGCCTAAAGCCCCAATCACAATTGGTATCATTATTATTATTATTACTCATTATAGTTTTTCACATCAGCGTAAGCTGATGGTCTTTCACTGGAGTTTGAGTGTCAGCAAGTCTCCTCAAGTCTCCTGGACTTTTATCAGTATTCTGGCCGTTCTCAATGTTGTAGTTTGAATGGTATCCACTTGTCCTCTTATTTACAAGTTCTCAAGTCCTTTAAATAATTCTTAAGTGACTGTACCAAAAACAACAATCACAATTGGTATAATTATAACCTTCATGTTTCATAGTTTTTTTAATTCCCTCGCATGGTCCAGGTACTTCTTCTTTTCTCTTTCTTTCAGTTTTATTCTATGGTCAGCCGAGACAGAAAAGTCCACAATTTTGCCATTTTTTTTTTGTTGTTGATTATTATAAGTTCTGGTCGTCTGGCCGAGATTAGGTGATCCGTTGTATTATTATTATTATTATTATTATTATTATTATTATTATTATTATTATTATCATTTTTACTCCTTGCAATGTTTCCTCATCAGTGTTAGCTAATGTACTTTCACTAGAATCAGTGAGACAGTTCGTCTCTTCAGGTCTCCAAGACTCTTCTCAATTATGAGGCTGGTCGTGATTCTTCCGATGATTTCAAGTTTCTCAAGTATTTTTTCCAAGCCTTTTGAAACGGTTCCGAACGGGTCAACTACTAATAATATCCCCGTTATCATCATATTCCACAGACTCCCTTTGTTGTATAGCCACATAATACATATACATTCGGAAACATGATCAACAATAATGACGAACGAACACACTTCTTTAGAAAAATATACCTCTCACACTTTATGCGAAAGGGTTGTGTGTGAGAGGTGAGTTGGAGACGGAGTAGACTGCAACATATCGACACCCAGTTCTTCTGAATATAGCAGAACTTCTTTTCTCATTCGGTTGGGCTGCTCAACCGGGGGTCCTAAGGGACCAGCCCTCTACTGGGACCTGGTTCTCCCTGCCTTGAACTGAAACTCGAACTTCAACTGCATGACTCCAACTCCAACTCAAACTACCTATGGCACCGGGTTACATAATTGTTTGACATCCACCTGCTTCTTGTGGGTGTCGCATCTGCACAGAATTCAACCAATCCAAATGACAAGGTTATATCTTGATGTCTTCGACTGGATGCACCTGTTTCTCGATTAACGGCTGGGTCGTAGGTCAATATGTTACACACTGGCAAAATCTAAATATTTGATGCTGAGCTTTCTTTCATTTTCACACTGTGACCCGCTGGAACAACAACTTATTAGCATTTAACACTTTACGAGTTTTTTAGCGCTAGTTTTAGCTGGCGGTCTTTCACTGAAGTTTACGTTATTGCAAGTCTCCTCTGATCTCCTGGACTATTCTCACTTTTCTGGTCGATCTTAATGCTGAAGTACTGATGTTCTCAGCCCGTCCTCTGGCCCAATCGCTTGGGGCTGCAGAATACACCGCGTGGTAAGACTATCCCAAACAGTGTCCTGGATATGTCACAAAACAATTTGATGGTGAGGCTCCAGTAATGCTGGAGAGTTGGGGAATACAGAGTACTCCTTCATTGCTATTGCTCCCAGGTCCACACTGGCTCGGGGTGGTAGCATCTGATAGGGTCCTATCTATGGGTTAAAAAGATCTAAACTGTGTAATTACGATAAACTGAATTGTTTGAAATAGAACTGTTTTTAGATGTTACTGTGTGTTTAAACTGCGTACTTAGGCTAAACTAAATTGCTTGAAATAGAATTGTTTTGATATGTAACTGTTTGTAAAAAAAACTATACTTTTACAAAACTATACTTTCACAAAACTATACCTTTACAAATTGCTTTAAACCTTTATCAAAATGACGTAATTCGGCGTTAGATGGCTCGAAAAGGGTTGATATGCTGTAAAAAAAAAACAACCAACCAAACAATCAACCAGACCAAATCTAAGTAATTCGTTTAATATTTTAATATTTTAATATTTAAGCTTTAATATTTAAGGTTTAATATTTAATATTTTAATATTGTAATATTTAATGTTTAATATTTAAGGTTTAATATTTGCAAAAATAGCATTAAATAACGTACAATGGTTGATATGATATAAAACCCAACCAACCGACATCAGTTTGTCCTCTCCTATTTCCAACTCTTCCAGTCTTTTTAGCAAGTCGTTGGGATCGTTTCAAGTGCACTAATTATGATATGTATCACAAATACTTTCATGTTGCACAGATCATTTTAGTTCTATGGAAAGGTCTAAGAATTTTTCCCTTTTTTGGTCTTCTTTAATTTTCTGCCACTGGTCCGTCTGCCAGAACTGCAAAGCTCATTGTTCGGGAGGGGGATTTTTTTTGTTTATTATCACTTGGTGTGAATCTTTTGGCTGGTTTTAGGTGATCTGTTTCTATTTCAAAATGCCTAAGATTATGTAAGTTCCATTCTCCAGAATGGATTCTGGTTTGTAGATATACCATTTCATTTTATGGTCAAAGTTCAATTTCTTGCACAATTCGGGGTGATTAACTTTTCCACCCAATCATGTTTAGTCTTAGACTCTATTTTGACTAGTTTGGTTTATAAGCCGATAAATCGTTTTGTCTCTATGACCACATAACCAACATTTACTATTCTGTTGTGTCTAACCTATTTTCGCTTTAACATGATTAGTCCTTATGGCGATGTTTTGTACTGCTGTTAGAAGATATTCAGTTCTTTTTTAAGGTTTCATTCTATAGCCATCTCTCGGTCTTCTCGGGTGAGGTTTCGTCAATTTGTCGCTTGAAATATCCATACAGTTGTTTTTCTCCCTTGTTCTATTTCCTAGTTTTCGTTGTTTTACTGTTTGCCTATATATTGTTATTGTTGTTAATAGCCGCTGTAATTTGTATTACTATTGTCTTTTCCAGGTAGTCTTCGAGTCCTTGTATTAATTTATCCATGATATCTTCCCTGCTGGTGAGTACTCTTTCTTATTCTTTTCTTGACATAAATAATCTGTTTAAATCATCTTTTGGATATAAGGCCTTAGGCATGGTCATTAGATTTCTTGTCTTTTAATCCATTTGTTTAAATTCTTCCCTCGTCCATTTCAATAATGGTCCAGCGTACATTATAAGGGGGACAACCTAGGCGTTTATTCTTTTTGATTAGATTCTTGCTATAGAGCCTGGTTGCAAGAAGCCTTCAATTTTCTTAATTTTTCTTTCATTTCCGCTCTTTTCGATGTTGCCCGCATCAAATATTTATAAGTACTTGTAATTTTCCTTTTCTCCAAGTGTTCTGATTCTTTCTTGATTTGGCAGCTATATTCCGTTCGTTATTTTTTTCTTACCATTTTCTTATTATTGACATGGCACATTTTTCTATCTCAAATTCTCTTTCTATATCCTGACTATATATGTTATAATCTCTATAAGTTTCCTCCAATTATATTTGTTTTTTTACAAACAATTTAATGTGGTCATCCATGTACATGAGTTGATTGATATTTTCTGGCGATTTAGTAAATTTTGTAACCTCGTGTGTACGTTTTGATTTGCTTTATTGCCATTAAAAATAGTTATTGTGAAAGTGCATCTCTCTGGTAGATGCTTCTCTGGATTTTAACCGTAGTAAAAGTTTTCCTCCTGAAATGAATTCTACTTTACGGTTTTACATGTCTTCCTTGATGAACTTTATGACTTTGTCGGAAATCTGGTGCATAATTAAACAATTTATCATTCACCTTCTCGGTACCATATCGTCGGCATTTCTCGTTATCAATTCCCGCCATGGCCATATTTTCGGCCTGGCTCTGTTCTCATTGAGGATGATCTGATCAAAGTATAATAAATCACTCGCCCGTGGTGTAATGGTTACCGTAGTAGGAAATGGATACGGCGACACGAGTTCAAATCCTGGACGAGACTGATTGCATTTCACATTGTACTAATACCCTTAGGAAAGGTATTAATCCAATTATTCTCCCTCCAGCTATGGGTAAATAGTAGGGCAGACTGAAGATTGGGGGTCTTTCTGGATTAGTGTGGTTTTCCCCTTAATCATATTAACCAACCCCTCCCCTCGGGCAGGATATGACAATGTCAATTTTTAAGCGGAGTTTAACAGGTTTGAATTCAGAGTTTTCCTTCTCCTAGATTAGTTGTCTCACCAAGGCTGAAGGACATAGTCTGTCCTACTATTTACACATAGTTGGAGGGTTTTCCTCTTAATAATCCATTCTAGTATATTTGTTTCTTCTAAGCATCTACTCAATTCAGTCTGTCATGGATGGATGTGGATTTTTTAAACCAGACCACATAAATGCGTTTTTCAATTCGCTACTTTTTCCAATGTTGCTGAGTTCCATTCCAGGTGTATCATTGCTTACGAGCCTTCTTCGATTCCTTGTATCCCTTTTCCGTCTTATTCATCCATTCGGCTTTGCTGTTATGTACTTTCCCTTCCTATATTTTACTCCAAAATAGTTTTGCCTCCTTTGCATCCGATTGTTTGTATGTCTTCGAGCATTTCCACCAACTTGTTGGTAGAATTTTCTTTATTTTGAAAAACCCTGTTTTGATTGTATTGCTTCACCCTTTCATGGTATCTTTTAAGTCTCCTTTCTTTCGCTAATTTCTTTTGATTCATCTCTACAAGTTGCATTGTCATATTTCTCTGTTGTTTTTTTAATCTTTTCATTCCAACACATCCCCGTGTGTTTTTTCCCTTCATTTGCATCTTTGCTTCCTGTAATTTCTTTATCTGTCCTTTTAACTTAATTTTCCATCCAGGTTTTGTACTTCTCTTCGGTTCCTTTGTGTAACACCAATTTTATCACTGGCTAATTTTGCTCCTGCATGAATTCGCTCGCTTAATTCAATTCATTGATGTTGTCCGTTGGGATATTTGGAAATAATTGGTTTATCTTTTCAGTTTCTACGTTGACATTTTCTTAATTTTGGTTACTATGGGATTGTTATGTTAGCTTCTTCTCAGTCAGGATTTTTTTCATTAACCCTTCATTTTTTTTTTTCCTTTTTGTGTTAATTTTTATCTTGTGGTTTTGGAGTGTGTGGTGTTTAGTTTTCATTATTTTCCATTTCAGTTTGGTTAGGGTGTTTTTGGATTTCAGTATTTAGTAGTTCAGTTCATGCAGCTGGATCTTGTTGATATTCTTACTAATTTTCTCGTTGGAATTTATCTAATTTCTCTTTAATTGTTGTATAGCCACATGCATATTCATAATACAAATATATGCAGAAACATAGTTAACAATAATGACGAACTTCAACGAACGAACGAACACACTTCTTTATAAAAATACATCTTTCACACTTTATTTTCGAAAGGGTTGATGTTTCTTGTGTGAGTGAGGTGAGGTGGAAACGGGGACAGACTGCTACATATTGACCCAAGGTCTTCTGATCATAGCAGCATTTCTTCCTTATCTTGGCTCGGTTGCTCAACCGTGGGTCACTGAGGGCCGAAAGCTCTCTGTGTGCCGCTGGCTCTCACTTCGGCATCTTGTCCCCAACTGTCTCAAGCCGTGGTGTGCTGGTTATATTATTGTTTAACACCCACCTGCTTCCACTGTTCTTCCGCTTATTTACACAGGTGCATCTCTTGATTGATGACTCGGTCGAGGGTCAATATATTACATAATATCATTCTAGCCGATTATGCCCAAATTTCTATCATTCTTTTTCTATACCCTAATTGTGTTGGATTGGTCTTAATATAACAGTGAAGTATATTTTTGTTTTCCTCCCTTATTTATTACTTCTGTTGGTGTCTCTGAATTGAGAGTTTACTTTGATCGTAGTTTGTAACTGAAGATAGAGCAGCCGACGTTCACAGGAAGCCCACCAGATCCTCCACGTTGTCTATCAATGGAGCAATTGTCTTTTATGACACGCAGACTTGTTTTCTGGGTCTCATGTTTAATTAGATTTTAATTTGTCATTTTTCATTGGTAGTATATTGTGACTCTAGCAGATACAGGTTTTGTTTATTATTTGCGCTCCTCTCAAAGATGGGACCAGGTACTCTTACAAGAAAGTGGACAATTAAGCCGGTCACAAAATTATTATTATTATTATTATTATTATTATTGCTGCTACTGCTGCAATTTTTGTGGTCATAGTTTCAGGCTGTTTGGCTTGTTGAATTTATATTTCTAAGCAATGTCAACACATTGAATTACCGCTTGTGAGTTTTTCACACCAGCTGAAGCTGATAGTTATTTTCTGTAGTCTGAGTAACAGCAAGTCTTCACAGGTCTCAGTATTCTAGCCGATGCTATAATTTTGATGATCTTGACTTGTTCTCTCATTACCAACTCTTCCAGTTCACTAACCAACCTTTTGGCAGGCTTCTTTTTATTTTTGATTAAATATCACTTGGTCAGGATTACGTGATCTGTTTGTATATCAAAATATTATTTACTCATTAGAGTTTTCACAACAGCGTTAGCTGATGGTCTTTCACTAGAGATTGAGTGACAGCAAGTCTCCTTAAGTCTCCAGGACTCTTCTCATCTCAATATTCTGGCCATCTTCAATAATCCTGTAGTTTGGATGTTCTCCACTCGGCCGCCAACTTCCAAATCTTCCAGGCCATTTAATAATCTTTTAGTTACCGTGCAAAAAGCACCAATCGCAATTGGTATAATTGTCACTTTCATGTTCCATAGTTTCTTCAATTCTCTAGCAAGGTCGAGGTACTTATCTCTCTTTTCATCCCTGGTCATTGGCCTAATGAGTAAAATTTTCGCCAATGGTCCCGGAAACCGGGGTTCAATCCCAGGTCGAGTCATACCAAAAACTCAAAACGTGGCACTTGATGCTTGATTATCCGCGAAGTCTACGTCAGTCTTAGTTTCTGCGAGATAGAGTCTGATTCTTGTATTTACATTTATATAATCAGAATTTTATTGATGAATAAAGATGTATAAGTTAAAAATAAGTAAGTAAAGTTGGCGACCGTTGTCGAGGGTGACCAGAAGGCTCCCTTTTCAATAAGTCCATTGGCAAAAATGGGTAAAGTATTCACCAATGGTCCGGGAGACCGGGCTATAACACCAGGTCGAGTCATACCAAAAACTCAAAAAATGGTACTTGATGTTGCCTTGCTTAACACTCTGCATTAGTAGGTAAGGATCAAGTGGAAAGTACAGCAATCCAGGAAATGGAGTAGCAGCCTCCCCTACAGCTAAATGTGGTAGTTATTGAAAAGGGAGCCTTCATGTCACCCTTGACTAATGTCGCCAAATTTACTTTATTATTATTATTATTATTATTATTAAAAATACATATAAAAAGAAGCGCTATAGACATTCACATGTTTTTCATGATAATGATGCTAACAATTTGTCCAGTCGTCAGGATTGTCACTCCTGCCAAGCAGAGAGGATGCTTGATTGCAGCATCAGATTATTGGATAGTAACTGATAAATCTCAAAACGGATTCCATTGTTTACATCGTGTAACGTCCTTGAAAAGCAAACTGTTTAATAGACTTTAGACTGGCGGTACGGAGAACAGATGTTCACAGAGGAGCATAGACGCCATATTTTGTAGTAAGATCGTTATTTGATCTTTATTTTCATTAATTCGTTTTTTTTTCTTGTTTTTTTTTCTTTTTTTTTTTTTTTTCGTCTGACCTGAAATAACTATAGACAAAAGTTTCACTGATATTTTCCCGCCACAACCCAACCGTAATTTGTGCCACATTCTCGTCTTTTTTTTTGTTTCATTTTTGTTTTTTCTTACGTTTTGATTGTTCGTTTCTTTATTTTTATTTTTGTTTTTGTTTTTGTTTTTGTTTTTTAGTTAATTCACGAGTTACGAGTTCAGACGAAGAGAAACGAACAAAATATTTTCAAAAAAGATTTGAAATAAACGCAAAGAAAATATACAAGAAAAATGAGAATTACATAACGAGTATTTTTACAAACGAAAGAGAAATTGACGTGGATGATGTATTAAGAAAGAAAGAAAGAAAGAAAGAATTAGAAATAGGAAAGAAAGAAAGAAAGAAAGAAAGAAAGGATTAGAAAGAAAGAAAGAAAGAAAGCATTAGGAATAAGAAAGAAAGAAAGAAAGGATTAGAAAGAAGAAAGAAAGAAAGAATTAGGAATAAGAAAGAAAGAAAGAAAGAATTAGGAATAAGAGAGAAAGAAATAAATAAAGAGGAATAAGAAAGAAAGAAAGAAAGAATAAGGAGAAAGAAAGAAAGAAAGAAAGACTTAGGAATAAGAAAGGAAGAAAGAAAGAAAGAAAGAAAGAAAGACTTAGGAATAAGAAAGGAAGAAAGAAAGAAAGAAAGACTTAGGAATAAGAAAGAAAGAAAGAAAGAAAGAAAGAAAGGATTAGGAAGAAGAAATAAAGAAAGACTTAGGAATAAGAAAGAAAGAAAGAAAGAAAGAGGGATAAGAAAGAAACAAAGAAAGAATTAGGTAAAAGAAAGAAAGAAAGAAAGAAAGGATTAGGAATAAGAAAGGAAGAAAGAAAGAGGAATAAGAAAGAAAGAAAGAATTAGGAAAAACAAAGAAACAAAGAAACTAAGAAAGAAAGAAAGAAAGGATTAAGAATAAGAAAGGAAGAAAGAAGGAAAGGATTAGGAATAAGAAAGGAAGAAAGAAAGAAAGAAAGGATTAGAAAGAAGAAAGAAAGAAAGAATTAGGAATAAGAAAGAAATACCAAACTGGTATATACCTTTGATCTAAGGTCAATAAATGTTTTTTTTAAACCTTAATTTTAAATAATGAACTCCAAACTGTAATTCATGCTGTGTATAAATATCATATTTAGCCAGGCTTTCGAGGAAATAGAGGATATTCCTGTTTTAAAAATCAATTTTCCTCGACTTTAAATGGGCTCGAACATTGATCTCAGGCACCAGTGATGAGAATACTAAGATCTTAGGATTACAAGACATTCGTTGAACTTATCCGAACCATGAAAAACAAAACAAAAAAAGCAAACAAACCCAGAACCACTTAGATGAACCACGGTTATATTGATTGTTTAGAGGAGGCGCACTTAATATAACGGTTATGGTCATAGGAAATGGAATTGGTGACATGAGTTCCGATCCAACTGTATGTTTTTTACTTCGTTCTAATTTAATTGATAATACTAGGAAACTGCGATCAATATTGAAAAAGTCCTGGAGGCAACACCCAACAAAGCAGCAGCTATACGGCCACCAACTACCCATCACGAAAACAATCAAAGTTAGACGAACCAGACATGCAGGACACGGTTGGAGAAGTAGGGATTAGCTCATAAGTGATGTACTCCTATGGACCCCCTCACATGGCCGAGCAAAGGCAGGGCGACCAGCTTGAACCTACATACAGCAGCTCTGTGAGGATACAGGATGTAGCCATGAGGACCTGCCAGAAGCAATGAACGATAGGGAGGAGTGGCGAGAGAGGTTCAATGATATCCTTGAGGGTAGCACGAAAAGATGATGATGATGATGAGTAAACAGAAGATCCAACCGGGTTCTTTAGCCTGGGTTAAACAGGTAGTGTAGAGAAAAAAACAGTCATCTATACTCCGCTCAAAAACTGACATTGTGACTCATCCCGTCTGTGATGGAGGCCTAGGGTAAATACGTAAATTGTTTATGTTTTACCGTGTCAGCATTATTGTATGGTTGCACCACCTAGACTCTAAGGAAACACTTGAAGATAAAAACTAGCTATGAAAGAATTCTCTGTGCAGTTTTGAATACAGCAGGGGCTGTATGGCTACTTACCTCCTATCTCAGAAACCATTCAAGTTTGTCGAAAAAGATACTGGATACCGCTGAAGAAAGTAAGTTTGAACTTATAAGTGACGTTCTCCTTTGGACTCCTACACGTGGACACACTAGAGCTGTCTGACCAGTTTTGTGTGGATACTGGATGTGGTTTTGATGACCTGTACGGAGAGATGGACGATAAGGACGAACGGTGATATCGAGAGATAGAAAGCGAGAGAGAGAAAGAGAGAAAGAGTGTGTGTGGGGGGTTGTGTGTGCGTGTGCTTGTGTGTGTGTGTGTGTGTGTGTGTGTGTGAAGGGACTGTCAGCTATAAGATTGACTATTTACAAACGCATCTAGGGGTGTCCTCGTGGTATAATGGTAAAAGCGATGGACTGCGGAATCGTAGTAAACCAGTCCGTATTCCAGTCGTGCTACTACGTTCACTTTCAGGCAAATACCTTTGTTAAAGGTATGAACTCTTCTATCCTCCCAGCTATGGGTTAGGTAGTACCGCTACGGTTCTTCGAGAAGGATGGCTTTTGTATTAAATAACCTACAAAGGTTGATATGCCATTAAACAAAGAAACCAAACCAAACCAAACTAAACAAACGCTTCTGTCACGAGCAGGATGCTACAGGACACTTTTTAAGCGGAATTTAATAGGTTTGAATAAAAAGTATTTCTTCTCCTAGACCAGTTGGTATAAAAAAGTTTAAAAGGCCCAGTCTGCGCTACTATTCACCCATAGCTGAAGGAAAAACAGTAGAATACTTTAGTTATTAGTACCATGTTAAATGTTTGCCCAATAGGCTGGAGTAGTAGAATACACCGACTTCATCTCTGCAGAGGGGTAAGATTCCCCCAACGTGTGTCCTGATATGACACTAAACACTCTTATGGTAAGGCTTCAGCAATGCTGGAGCTTTGGGTAATACGGAGTACCGTTTTATTGCGATCGTTTCTAGGTCCACTAAGGTCCAGAATGGTAGCATCTGATAGGGTCCAATCGATGGGTCGAACAGAAATAAACTATGTGCTTGTGCTAAACTGAATTGTTTTAAATGGGATTGTTTTGACATTTAGATTGCGTATTTATGCTAAAGTGAATTGTTTGAAATAGAACTGCTTTTTAACATTGAAACTATGAACTTATGCAAAACTGAATTGTTTGAAATAGAACTGTTTTTGACATTTAAACTGTGTACTTATCTTAAACTAAATTGTTTGAAATAGAACTATTTTGACATTTAAACTGTATTTATGCTAAACTGTTTATATGTATAAAATGGATTCGGCATTAAATAACCAACAACATTTGATGTGCCATAAAACTACACCAAACCAATGTTAAATGTATTCAGTTTCGTGTCGGATTTGAATTAGAATTGCAGTGTAAGTTTCTACGACTTCAACCGTTACGCCATTAGCACCTTTCTCTTTCCCTCTCCCTCTACACACACACACACACACACACATATATATATATATATATATATATATATATATATATATATATGTGTGTGTGTGTGTGTGTGTGTGTGTGTGTGTGTGTTTTTGTTTGTTTGTTTACAAGTCTTGGTACTGGACGGAGTTGGCTGACCAAATGAAATACCATTCCATTCAGACGAGAATCACTCAACATCGGCACGGACAACCTCAGTGCATCTATTGTAATCCGAAATAGATTCTTCAATACGCTAACTAAATTCATTGGTTGCATCACGAATGGAAATCTTCGACAGAACACCTCAATCCCAACCACGCCCGCAAAAAATAAAAAATAAAAAAAAGAAACTTCAAAAAGCAAAAAAAAAAACAAAAAAAAAAAGATTACAGAAAGAAGTATTGAAATCTAAAATTACTGAATCTCCACAATTTGAGCGGCGCAGTTATGCGTAATATTAATATCAGTAGAAATCAAACTATCATATTATCGTATGTCTGTCTCTGTTTATAGACGATTGTGTCTGTGCGGTCCGGGTACATAATTGGGTTGAAGCCATAATGACTACTTCGTTCAAGCAATGCAGTTTCGGTTGGTTTAGGTTTCGTTAAGTTATTTAGTTTAATGACATGCGTCTCTCTCTCTTTCTATATATATATATATATATATATATATATATATAAGTTTTTAAGTACATATTTTCCAAGCAGCGGTCGGGTCCATACTACTATATGGATGCACCACATGAATGCTAAGTAAGCGTATAAAGAAAAAGCTAGACGGGAACTGTGCAAGAATGCTACGAGCAATACTGAACAAATCCTTGAAGCAAAATCCCACAAAAATCAGTAGTACGGCCACCTACCTCCCATCACTAAAACCATCTAAATGAGACAAACAAGGCATGCGGGACACTGCCGGAGAAGTAAAGATGAACTTATAAGTAATGTTATCCCATGGTTCCCTTCACACGTACGTGTAAGTGTTTGAGAACTTACTAGAACTTATCAATTGCAGCACTGTTCGAACACAGGATGTAGTCTAGAAGACCAGCGGGAAGCGATAGATGATAGAGAAGAATGGCATGAGGGAGTGAGAGAATTCCGTGCTAGCAGCACGACATGACGAAAATTATGATTAGTTGATAATTCTACTTTTAAACGAATTAGAACTTGATTGCAAACAGATAAATGGTTACAAGTATTGCTATTCATTGTCTGCACACTGTCAAATAGCTTCAAGTATATCAATCTAACATCAATAGTTCTAATTACACAATGTAAAATGATTGGAACAGTGGATAAATCAACAACTGTAAAATATCTTGAAGTATTTCTTTTTTTACATACGTGATTCTATTGATCAAGTATCCCTAAGTTAATACTTATCATTTCTTGGCACATCGGTAAATGGTTTTAAGTATAGCTATCAAACATTAATAATCACATTTGATATTATTGCCCTGTCGGCTGGGGCTGCACAATACACTGACTGCATCTCTGCTGAGACCTAAGATCCAAACTCCAACGAATGTCTTGGATATGACACTAAACAATCTCATGGTGAGGCCCCAGCAATGCTGGAGCTTTGGGGAATGTGGAACACCTCTTCATTGTGCCATCTCTACCAGGTTCCACTCGGGTCCGGAATGATAGCAACTGATATGGTCCTATATATGTCAAATAAAACGAAAGTGTGTACTTATACTAAACTGAATTGCTTGAAATAGATCTGTTTTGACATTCAAACTGTATATCTATGCTAAACTGAATGGTTTGAAACGTAAATATTTTTGTTTGCTAAACTGAATTGTTAGAAACGGAACTGGTTTTGACATTGATACTATTCTCATGCTAAAATGGATTGTCTGAATTAGAACTGTTTTCATGTACAGAAATGAATACGGCATTAAATAACCTACAATTGTTGATATGCAATAAAACAGAATCAATCCAAGCCAAATTTAATTTTGATAGTAGTCGCTAGACAAAGAATGAACTGTTTTATTTTACCTATAGATGGGAATATAACGGGTACTGCCACACTGGGTGTGAGTGGACCAGGGAGTTATGGTAATGAAAGGGTATATACATGTTCAAGATCGAATTACCAGAACTTCACCATCTGGTGCAGTTTAATATCATAAGTAGAACACTAAATTGTTTCAAGTTTTGTAATCTAACACTGATAATTATTATCCTATTTAATATTGGTGATTTTTTCTTCATAAATACTTTTAAGGATTGTCAACTCTCATTTGCATACAGTTAAATGCCCTCAAGTATTACGATTTAACACAAATACTTTTATGTGATATTAATGATGATCCATAAGTGAGAGATCGAACTGTTCTATTTGACCCATCGCCGGAAACCAAACAGGTACAAACATCCAGGATCAGAATTGACCTGAGAGTAATAAAGCGGTACTCCACATTCTCCAAACTTCTTAACCGGAAGCATCACTATAGGATGCAGTTTAATGACATACCGAGGACTCTAAATAGTAAAAAAAAATGCTATCTAACACTAAATGGTATCTTAAATCGTTATCGGACACTAAATAGTATCAAAAATCACTATCTGACTCTATTGTATCAAATACTGCTATCTAACACTAGAATCAAAAAACGCTAACACTAAGTTGGCGATATTAGTCGAGGGTGACGCGAAGCCTCCCTTTTCAATAGCTACAACACTAAGCTGTAGGAGAGGGCGCTACTCCATCGCCCGGATTTCTCCACTTTAGTCTTGATCCTTACCTTGTAAGGTTGAGTGTTAAGCAAGGCCGTATCAAGTACCATTTTTTAATTCTTTTGTATGACATGACCTGGGATTGAACCCCGGTCTCTCGGACCATTGCTGAATACTCTACTCATTAGGCCAATAGATCGTAACACAAAATGGTATGAAAAATTTCTATCTAACACTAAATAGTATCAAAAATTACTATCTAACACTAAATAGTATAAAAAATTACTAACACTAAATAGTATCAAAAATTACTATCTAAGATTAAATAGTATCAAAAATTGCTAACACGAATAATTCTATATAACATTATTCATGTGTTTGCACACAAATGGTGGCAAATATTGCAATATAATATCGATAATTCAATTTATCATTTATAATTTATTTGCATGCAGTTAAATGGTTTCCATCTACGAAAATGATTGAATAGTTTAACCGAGAAATTGGAACCTAACAGGTACGACCACTCTGGGTCAGGATTGACTTGGGATCAATAGTATTGAGCCTTACTCAACACTCTCGAAAGCTCCAGGACTAGATCCTCATTTCCAGATGTAGTTTGGTGTCATATTTAGAATAAAGGTTGGTAGGGGGTCTTACCTCTCTGCAGAGATACAGTCGGCGAATTCTACAAACCTTGCTGACTAAGCTCTATGCGTTTTCAATATGTGAAGGATACAACTATAATTTAGACCTATTCTAAAAATGTAATCGAGGCAACAGCTACAGTTTTATGAACAGGATTTAAGTTGAGGTTTCTTTTTGTTTCATTGTTTAATGGCATATCAACGTTAGTGGATTATTTATGCCAAAAGCATTCTTCTTGGAGAACAGTATTTGTAACATTTAACCCATATTTACCCAACCCCTCCGCTCGGGCAGGATATGACACAAGGTCAATATTTAAGCGGAGTTTAACAGGTTTAAATTCAGAGTTTTCCTTCTCCTAAACTAGTTGCCTCACCAAGGCTGAAGAACCTAGTCTGCCCTACTATTACATTTGGAATTAAGGTTTGGTTTGGTTTGGTTATATGGCATATCACGATTGCAGGTAATTTAATGCCAAATCCATTTTTATAGATATAAACAGTTCTATTTCAAACAATTCAATTTAACATAAGTACGCAGATTAAATGTCAAAAAACCGTTCTCTTTCAGAACAATTCAGTTTAGCATAAGTATACTTTTTGGTCCGATTCGACCCATGGATAGAACCCTATCAGGTGCTACCACTACGGGGAAGAGTGGACCTGGTAGTGATGGGAATAATGGGGTACTCTACATTCCCCAAATCTCCAGCAGTACTGGAATCTCACCATGAGATTGTTAAGTGTCATGTCAGGACACTGGTTCGGAGTGGGTCTTACCATTCTGCATAGATGCAGTCGTTGTTTAAGATTTAAAAAATGGTAATAGTGAGAAAACTAACACCTTTTTTTCTTATAACGTATATATTGACAAATATTTTCACACTGACTCGTCTTTTCTTTTTGTGTCAGACTGTGACCTCGTATGGATTAGAATTATTACCTGCTTCTATTGAACCTGTTGGTCTTCAATAAAATTTTCCAGCTTATTTCTAAAGGTTCATTTTTAAGGCAACACCTGTCCCATTGCCTTAAAAAGGATAACGGCTTGGTCGTTTGCTCGCAGTCCAAGCACAGGGGGAATATAATGTCAAAGGAAGTGAGCAAATTTTAAAACTACCTTCTTACTGAGAAGCTTGGGATCTGAACAGGTACTCAAACTCTGAGTCAGGGTGGACCTGGGAGTAATGGCAATGAAGGGATTTTAAGCCCTGCTGACACGGCGAGATAAGAAGTGGGTTATGATATTTCAGGAAACTCGAGTCAAACACTAATTCTTTTCTAGTTTCAGTTTTGTTTGATTTCTGTTTTATTTTTTTTTTATTTTATTTTTGCAATGAGTGATTCATCATTTTTCAATATTTCATTTTAATTGAATACTTTGCTGTTTTTCAATTTAGAATTTTAAAATTCTCCTCATACATTTTTTTAGATCTATAGATTAGCCTTTTCTGTGTCTTCTTTCTTTCTTTCTTGCTTTCTTTCTTTCTTGCTTTCTTTCTTGCTTTCTTTCTTGCTTTCTTTCTTTCTTTCTTTCATTCTTTCTTTCTTTCTTGCTTGCTTTCTTTCTTTCTTGCTTTCTTTCTTGCTTGCTTGCTTTCTTTCTTTCTTTCTTTCTTTCTTTCTTTCTTTCTTGTTTTCTTTCTTTCTTTCTTTCTTTCTTGCTTTCTTTCTTGCTTTCTTTCTTTCTTGCTTTCTTTCTTTCTTTCTTTCTTTCTTGCTTGCTTGCTTTCTTTCTTTCTTGCTTCCTTTCTTTCTTTCTTTCTTTCTTTCTTTCTTTCTTTCTTTCTTTCTTTCTTTCTTGCTTTCTTTTTGCTTTCTTTCTTGCTTTCTTTCTTTCTTTCTCTCTTTCTTTCTTTCTTTCTTGCTTTCTTTCTTTCTTGCTTTCTTTCTTTCTTTCTTTCTTTCTTTCTTGCTTTCTTTCTTTCTTTCTTGCTTTCTTTCTTTCTTTCTTTCTTTCTTTCTTTTTTTCTTTCTTGCTTTCTTTCTTTCTTTCTTTCTTGCTTTCTTTCTTTCTTTCTTTCTTTCTTTCTTTCTTTCTTGCTTTCTTGCTTGCTTTCTTTCTTTCTTGCTTTCTTTCTTTCTTTCTTTCTTTCTTTCTTTCTTTCTTTCTTGCTTTCTTTTTGCTTTCTTTCTTTCTTGCTTTCTTTCTTTCTTTCTTTCTTGCTTTCTTTCTTTCTTTCTTTCTTGCTTTCTTTCTTTCTTGCTTTCTTTCTTGCTTTCTTTCTTTCTTGCTTTCTGGCTTTCTTTCTTTCTTTCTTTCTTTCTTGCTTTCTTTCTTTCTTTCTTTCTTGCTTTCTTTCTTTCTTTCTTGCTTTCTTTTTTTCTTGCTTTCTTTCTTTCTTTCTTTCTTTCTTTCTTTCTTGCTTTCTTTCTTTCTTTCTTGCTTGCTTTCTTTCTTTCTTGCTTTCTTTCTTTCTTGCTTTCTTTCTTTCTTTCTTTCTTTCTTGCTTTCTTTCTTTCTTTCTTTCGTTCTTCCTTTTTTCTTTCTTTCTTTCTTTCTTTCATTCTTGCTTTCTTTCTTTCTTTCTTTCTTTCTTTCTTTCTTGCTTTCTTTCTTGTTTTCTTGCTTTCTTTCTTTCTTTCTTTCTTTCTTTTTTTCTTTCTTGCTTTCTTTCTTTCTTTCTTTCTTTCTTTCTTGCTTTCTTTCTTTCTTTCTTTCTTGCTTTCTTTCTTTCTTTCTTTCTTTCTTGCTTTCTTTCTTTCTTTCTTTCTTGCTTTCCTTCTTTCTTGCTTTCGTTATTCTTCACTGAAACATTATTTTACTTCTTCCTCTAGTCATCCTCTTTCTCTCTGTCTTTTCTTCCCTTTCCCCCTCTCTCTCTTTATATATATATATATTTATATATATATATATATATATATATATATATATTACTGGCGGCGAAGTCATCAATATTTCGTGGGTATTATTTTTTTAAAATTTACTATACGTATAATAAATCCTAGAATTTACTCTCCGATGTTCAGTCAAAAAGTTTATAGGTTGACCAAGATACTTTCATGGAATGCCGGGTCCAGTCGGTCGGAGCTGTAGAATACACCAACTGCATCTCGGCAAAGAGATAAGGCTCCCCCAACGAATGTCCTGGATATGACACTAACCAATCTGTTGGCGATGTTCGAGTAATGCTGAATCTTTAGGGAATGCGGAGAACCCCTTTATTGGCATCCCTCATATGTCCATTCTCTCCCTGAGTGGTGTCACCCGATAGTTTCCAATCTATGCGGCAAATAGAACTAAACTGTGTACTTATGCTAAGCTGGAATATTTGAAATAGAGCTCTTTATATGTATAAAATATATTAGGCATTAAATAACCTACAAAGGTTGATATGCCATAAAGCCCAAGCAAACACTAAACTTCATTCAATGTGACCAAATTAGATTTACTTTTCAGCATCATCTATCTAGCTCTTCGGGAACTTCTTCCATCAGTGCTATAGTGTTTAGTTTTCATTGGTCAAAATAGTCCACAACAGCAAAGATGACGTCGTTATTAATATTTTCAGCCCATGAACCTTTCAGCCCACCTTCGTATGTATAATAAATATTAGAGAAAATAAGGCATCCCACTGCATTTT
Source organism: Sepioteuthis lessoniana (assembly GCA_963585895.1). Taxonomy (NCBI): domain Eukaryota; kingdom Metazoa; phylum Mollusca; class Cephalopoda; order Myopsida; family Loliginidae; genus Sepioteuthis; species Sepioteuthis lessoniana. The sequence goes on along the minus strand of OY757917.1, from coordinate 22,360,153 downwards.
TGATAAGTAAAAACACATCACGCCTCTTTTTCTGTTCGTATTTCTTAAAGTAATACTTAACAACTGACCATTCTGCAAAATTCAAAACGATATTTTCTCTTTATCTGATGTATTCTTCAAAACAAATATCTATCACCAAGGTGAAGTCCGTCTTTGTTGCCGCTAGAATGTTTGCTACTAACTGGTCATATACTTCCCTGGCCTTTTGTCTGGGCCGTCTGGCATTCATATCGGATGGGGTATCAATCAATGGCAGATTCGAGGCCGAAAGGCTTCCAGTTTCGGTTGGGCCACCTTCGGGTGGGCGAGCTGCAACCTTTGTCCCCTATGTATAGCACTAGATCTTGCTGTCTAGTTTAAGCTATAACCCGGCATACATGCCCGGATCCAAATATGGATTCGTGAAACTGCTTGCCTCATTAGACCCACATTGCACTTAGTGGGTCGATGAGCAGCACAGACCAGCAGGGTTTTAGTCACGGCTCGTTCCCGACTTTCCCTCCCCCTTTATTCCCACTTTAATCGGCCTTCGGGTTTTTGACCTTGTGACAAGTCCTAATTAGTCATAGTATGAGTCAGCAGAACACACATCCATTCTCATACGCACATGTGCACGCACCGAACTTTAATGGGGCTTAACTCTCTTGGGTTTATTGTCTAGTCTGCTGGGGCAGCAGAATCCACCAACTGCTTCTCTGCAGAAGGATAAGACTCCCCCAACAAGTGTTCCGTATATGACACTAAACAATCTATTGATGAGGCTCCTGTAATGCTGGAGCTTTAAAGGATGTGGGGTAACCCTTTGTTGCTATTGCTCCCAAATCCTCACTGGCCCGGAGTGGTAGGGACTAACAGTGTCCTATCTATGGCCCAAATAGAAGTAAACTGTGTACTTATGCCTAAATGAATTGCTTTATATCAAACTGTTTTGACATTTAACTGTTTGTAAACAAAAACTGTTGGTGTACTCAACTGATTTATTTGGAATTTAATTCGGCTTTAAATGACCCGAAAAGGGTTGATTCGCCGTAAACCAAAATAACCAACCAACTCTATTGAGCTCGTGCGGAATTGTTAAATTCTGCTTATTTAATATAATGAAGATTAAATTATTTACTGCTAAAATATAGTCAAAACGTTGATTAAATATATATTTTTTGTAAAACAGAGAGAGATTTTTAAAGTGAAAATAATTTCAGCCGTTAGTTTGTCCATAAGGGTCATATAATTTAAAAGGCTTTCGTTTAGGTTTTTTTGGGTTGATTTTCTTGACCCCGAAATAAGCAGCCTCATTATTATTTTTTTTGCGTAACTTCAGGAAAATTGTCGTCTAAATCTAAAAAAAAAAAAAATCAACATTTTAAGGCACAAAAATAAATAAAAAAATCCGTTCCTGCAGATTAGAGTGAGGACGTTCACTCAAACAAAAGGCAGTGACAAATGACTTGTTCTGTAAGAAAAACCAATGTATGTATATAATAGTTTTTATATATATTTGATAGCATGGACACGTATCTGCAACCACTGATATCACTTAACACGGTATATTTACCATATTTCTTAAGTACATGCCATTATAAAAGTACCACTAAATACAATATATTTACCATATTCCTTACGCACATATCATCATAGTTTACAATAACGTATAAGTAATTTAATATTAACACAACATAAGAAACTAATACAAATTACCATAACATACATATTACAATTTAGCACAAAACTTATTCGAACATATGAACACTAGTATTGGAAGATATACTCTAATATATTACAATATACCATTTCGCTTAATACCATAATCCCACCACACCTATTATACTTACGTTTAAAATCAAGCGTCCATTTCGCCTATAATACTTACATGTCAAATCAAAAATTCATTTTTTAAGATTTAGTTCTATAAATGGCGACATTAGCTAAAGACATTTTAGTTCATTCGCACTGGTTTCGAAATTAATTTTATTGTGGTTTGAACTTACATTTTTAATGTGTAGGGCTTCAAAAACCAGTAATTTTAGTTTGCTATTTTTTGTTCCAATATTTTTGTGTAATCAGTAAGAATTTTCCGAAATTCACTTGTTTGTCAGGAGTGTTTTCCAGATTTTGGGTTATTGAACAAGTGTCGGAAACATGCATGGTGAGTCATCTTGGAATATATATATATATATATATATATATATGTGTGTATGTGTGTGTGTGTTTGTGTGGGGGTGTGCCGAAATCAATGGTCGTCCATGTTTTTACTCCCTAATATTTTTCCTACGAAGATTGGGACTCATAAAATTTTGAATGCTAAGATAAAAATAAGAAAAAAATCCTCGATAGTGTTCAAAGTATTCGAACTAAAGGAAATTGATAAAACCAGTGCTTATCATTCTTTTTAATTAATTCTATTTAATCGTGTCATACAATTTTCAATATATATGTGTATGCGTATGTCAGTGTGAATATATATATATATATAAAAGCATATATATATGTATGTGGGAGTGTGTGGGGGTGTTGTATACCCAGAAGAAAGCGGCAATAACACTTATGTATAAAAATATCAAATCTCTTGTCCTGAGGACTCAGACGCCATCCTAATGGTACTTAAGGCGTATCGAGGAAGTGACCTTCTCATGAATTGTAGTATCAGTCATTATATATATATATCATTAGGTCACGCTGTGAACATGGGTTTCCCTGACTTTTTCTCTCCATCCGTCCCTATCAGCCATCGTTTCCAAATTACACCCTGTGTGCGTACAGAATTGATGTATATAAGCTCTTGCTGGTCAGCAAACACTGGCATGTCCGTGTTAAGGGGTCCTTAGAAGAACGACACTTATGAGTTCATCCTTGCTTATATATATATATATATATATATATATATATATATATATATATATATGTCTCAAAATATCACAGTATGCTCATATCAAAATTCTTTATATCTAACTATTCTTGAGATTCTACCATTTTCTGCAAAATAAAGGATTACTTGGAACATCGGGGTCATAACTAAGTTAAACATGACGATCACCTGATGGAGACAACATTAGTATCGGTATTTAGGGTCTCAAGAAGAAATATGTGAATTAGATTATAGTTTCATTGTAATACATGGACATTTTAACTTAATATTAGATTATATATCTGGGCATATTTCTTAATAGATTAAACATGCAAATACAAGCCCAAGTTAGTCTAGTCATTTGAGGCTAAAGAATGCACCGACTGCATCTCTGCAAAGGGATAAGACTTCCCCTAGGAGTGGCCCAATCGGCTGTTGCTATAGAATACACCGACTGCGTCTCAGCAGAGGGATAAGCCTTCCCCTGGAGTGGCCCAGTCAGCTGTTGCTATAGAATACACCGACTGCTTCTTAGCAGAGCGATAAAGCTTTCCCAACGAGTGTTCTGTATATGACACGAAAAAATATCATGGTGAGGCTCGAGTAATGCCTAAGCTTGTTGAATCCAGAGTACCCCTTCACAACCATTGCTCCCAGGCCCACTTTTTCAGAGTAGTAGCACCTGGTAATGTCCTATCTATGCGTCAAGTATGGGTCTGACATTTAAACTATGAACAAACAAATGACTCCTGCTAGATTGTAAGAAATATAACTGTTTAATCATTTCATTGTGTTTAAATAAATGATGGGCTTTTATTGAATTGTTCGTGATACGTAGCAAAGTTGGAACCATATGATGTGCAAACGAATAAATATTATTCAGTAAAATAATTCGTGTTAAATAGCAATTCTTGTAACCACTTCACTGCAAACAAATGATTAATATTGAACACAATTTTAAGTGTTAGATCATAATAATTGAAACATTTTACAAAGTAGAAGCAATAGCAATAACTATCTGCAAAGAAATTAGTTCTAACTCATTTAAAAATGAAATTACCGACAAATTATCTGACATATCATGTATATCTATTTAAATATGTGCAAACGAATGAGTGAGGGGTTGTCCTCGTGGTGTAATGGTTAAAACGATGGACTGCGAAATCGTAGTTCGTACTCCAGTCGCGCTATTACTTTCACTTTCGGGCAAATACCCTTGGGAAAGGTATGAACCCTCTTACCCCCCCGGCTATTGGTTAAATAGTACCACTACTGTTCTTCTAGGAGAATAGCTTTGGTATTAAATACAAAGGTTGATATGCCATTAAACAAAGAAACCAAACCAAACCAATGAGTGATGTTAAATTGTTACTGGTAAATAGGCAATACTTGAAACCATTTAACTATGTGCCAAAAAATAAGTTCAGGCTCGTTTAAGAATTGTTATGAAGAAAACGTGTTTAAAAAACGTGTTTATATATATATATATATATATATATATATAGGAGTTGAACTTATATAATCAAGAATGTTTGATAAGATATAAAACTAAGCTAAACAAACAAACCAACGAAACAGAAACGCGAATAGATTTTGAAGAAAAATATAATTTGGAATGACTATGAAAATGACCAATGATAAGTCAATTTTTATATAAAACTGAACTGAAATAAAATGTAATACAACATGAAAAATCAAACACAAAACTAGTCTGATGCATATTTATTCATCCAACCATTTCATCAGGAGCACTTTGCGAACTTTTGTCTTTAAACGTTGTAAAACTTGTTTAACTTCAAAGCTCTCCTTTTTTGTAGACCAATTGCCTTATCAATGCCAAAACGTCCAGTCTACTCTACGACTAACCGAAAGATTGGGGGAAGGAAAAAAGAAGAATTGAAAGCATTTCCAAGGGCATCAGTGTGAAGGGAAATGCAGACACTCTAGTTCAGAATTTGAATTATTTCTCTAATGTCATACATATATATATATATATATATATATACTCACACACACACACACACACACACATATATATATGTGTGTGTGTGTGTGTGTGTATGGCACAAATAATCATATAGATAAAGTATATGGATAAGAACCAATATATCCCTATATTTATTACAGTCTGTTCAAATCTTTCAATCAATCACTTTGTAACCTTTCTTTTCACACACACACACACACACACACACACACACACACACACACACACACACATATATATATATATATATATATATATATAACACACATATATATATATATATATATATACAACATTTAATTGATTGATGAATGTTTAAGCAAATATCTATGTATTTTATAGATTCATATGGATTTCTGAATTTTTCTCACGTGTGCATTTGTTGTTTATTACTCCCTTTTAGTTTCGAATATTGATCACGGAAAGAATGACATCTTAATGGATTAAATCAAATTGTTTGAGTTTGAAGCTTTTAAATTAAAATTAAACAGTTTGTTTATGTTGTTTCAAAAAAAGAGGATTAAGAAGAATCAAGTACATCTTATGGTTTCAGTGTTTTTTTGTTTTATGGCATATCAAATCTTGCGGATAATCTAATGCCAAAGATATCCATATAAAAGAACAGCAGTGGTACTATTAACCCATAGATGAGGAAGTTAGGGGGTTCAATAACTTTCCAAAGGGTAGTGGGCCAAAATTTAACGCAAGAGTGTTTGAATTTGCTTACCACGAGGCTGCAATTCAGCACGTAACCACCATTGGACTGACATATACGTCAAGAGTGACGGGAGAGTCCATTATATATATATATATATATATATATATATATATATATATATATATATATATTACGTCTGAGTTATGATATTGAGAAATATCTCCTTTGTAATTTTTAGGGCTCACTAGTTTATTCTTTTTATCTCATAGAATTTTTGAATTATTGTCTTTTTCTTCATAATGACAGTGTTTCGATATGTCCTGCCGCCTTCTACATGTGTATTACGTCGAACTCAGGAACCGATACAGAACCACGAACTGAGCCATTTATTTAATCGACAAGCGATCATTGTTCTGATTACTCCAACCCTGACTGAAAGCAAGAGTTAAGCGATAGCAAGTACTCTTTAACATCCTATCTGTAGGTGTGTTTGAACCAGGAATCCCCAAATGATATCACTCAAAAGCACTTTAGGACCCACACTTAATCAACAGTACCATATATCCTGATAGATACATTTTTATATTTTTCTTGTGTTGTTCTGAAGACTCTCATCAAAATTCAACTATATTTTTTTTTTCTAAGTAAATAAATAGAAATATTTTTCTTCAAATAAAATTGGTTACTTTATTGATGCAAGTTTAGTTACTGAAGATTTTGTGAGTCGTGTTAAGAATTTTTTTAGATTCATTTGGATACATGACACCAGACGATGTCATTACATTCGGTTTTAACAGCAACTTTTATCCCTTGTCTTTTTTTTTTTTCAACTAGCAAGAGACACAGCTGGCGGTTAGGACCCGGGAATTAGCCCGAACGTACGAGCAGCCGAAAGAAAACAAGGTCAGTCAAAGTCGTGGTGATTAACGTTTCTGAGGAAGAGTTTCTCTTTGGTGCCAGGAAGCCGCTTTTTGTTGGCATGCAATGATGTCAGAGACCTCCTGAGAAACTATTACTTTTGCAATTTATTTTTTTATTTCTCTCATGTAATTGTCTTTTTATTTCTTTTGAATCCACAAGTTGTAGTTGACGTATTCTGAGCCCGCGTGACTGGGTTTACGTTCTACAAAAGAGTGAAACTCAAACACCGTTTAAAAATATATTTCATATTTATACATTATACCTAACAACGAGCACAATTCAACAGAATGTTTTATAGATGATGAATATTTGAATCTAAAAGTTAAACCTGTATTCAGCCCTACACAATGACGAGGAACGGTCTTTTTTTTTATTTTTTTGGTCTCATGTCGTATTATCAATTCTTCCTTATTTAATATCATGATAAACAAAACAAAACAACAACAAAAAATTAATCAGCATTTACCTGATAAGGTGAAACAAAAAAAAAAAATTCTTTCTAAGACGGGAAGAGATTTTTTAAAGATTATTTTTATTATTTTAGTCAGAAGGATGTCCGTCGGAGTCGTATTATTAAGAAGAATTTAGTTTCTATTTTTTCATGGCTGATTTTCTTGAGTCATTACTTCCTTCATGTAATTTCATGAAGACTGTCCGTGTAATATATATATAGGTCCAAAAATATACGACCAAGGTATTCACATGCATAAAACGTTCATAATGTTCATATACGCGTATAGGAATCCGAAAAACACGAAACACGACTCTCTTGGTCCAGGTACGAAACTTTTATTTACCTTTCTGAGTTTAAGGTTTTTCGACGTGAGGACACACACACACACACACACACACACACACACACACACACACACACACACACACACACACACACACAATTTCTTATATAATTCATAACCGTTTAAAATTTACTTCGCAGCTAATATTTCCTCGTGGCTGAATGGGTAGGAGCTTTGGCTTGGCATCTGATTCAACCGGGTTTCGATACCAGCTACGGGAAGATACAGTCTAGCCACACTGATGAGTTCTGATAGAACGAAACAGATCTGTCTGTGGATGACTATATATATATATAAACTGCAGTTATTATGCGTCCATATTTTTAGTATATTCTATTTCCTCAAGAGATGGGTACACATCATCATCGTGTCGCGCTGCCAACACAGATCTCCCTGATTTTCTCTCACCACCCGTCTCTATCCTTCTCTGCTCCCGACAGGTCTTCAAGGCTACATCCTGTATCAGCACAGAGCTGTTGTATATAGGTTATAGCTGGCCGTCTTTTCTTTGCTCGTCCATGTGAAGGGGTCCACAGGATATGAGTTCATCCTTCCTTCTCCATCAGTGTCCCACATGTCTGGTTCGTCTAACTTGGATAGTTTTTTTTGTGATGGGTGTTAAGTGGCCGTACATCTGCTGTTTTGTGTGGTGTTGCCTCCAGGACTTGTTCAATATTGCTCGCAGCTTTCTTGTGTAATTGTAGTCAAGCTTTTTCTCCCTACATTTAGTTACCGTCCATGTAGTGCATCCATACAGTAGAATCGACACGACCGCTACTTGGAAAAAAACTGCGTTTTATTTTATCGGTTAAGTCTGATTTCTCTATGACCGATAACCTAACTGCCCATGACTTTGCTAGTTGCGTATTGATGTCATTCTCGTTTGATGTGACACTGCTTCCGAGGTAGGTGAACTTATCTCACTAGTTTCAGAGGACTATCGCTTAGTGTGTAGATATCACCTCTTTGATTAAAGCACATATATTCCGTCGTGTCCGCGTGGATATGGAGGTCTATGCCACCTGCTACTCGTTTCAGATTATATTGCAGGGATTCGGCTTGGGCTAGTGTATTTGCCAGAAGCACTATATTATCGGCGTTGTCCGCGTCCGTAAAACTTTGTGCGAGATAAGAACGAAATTATTCCATTCTATTAAAAATATTTAAATAGATAATAAAAAAAAATTATTAAATCAGAGTAGAACTGTTTTTCACATAAATTCTATCAAAACATGTATGGTTTTCAATTTACACACACACACACACACACACACATTTATATATATATATATATATATATATATATATATATATATATATATATATATATATATATATATATAATTAATTTAAGCAGTGGAATCGTACTTAAATAAAGACAATTAAAAATATGACTAAAAAAAAAAAATTTAAAAAAAAAAAAAGATTCGAAACTAAAACCCCTTTCGACCGGTGTTTTTCCAACTGCAACAAATGGTAAAACTTACAACTAAAACTATCTTTAAAAAAGAAGGGTGATAAATGGTAAAGTCGTTTTTTTTAATCGTCTTAACTCTCCACGATCTGTTATATAAATGCGGAAGGATTTTTTTTATATTATCGTTTTTGTTTTGTATATCTTACCTTTCAGTTTAGTTAGGCTGAGAACCTTTCGGCTAAGTACATGGGTTAGTTAGGTGCACACATTAAGTGCAGGTGTTCACGCGCGTGCTAGGAGGATGTGACAATCACAGATGTCACAATAAAAACCCGATGGGACCGAGGACGTGAATGTCGTCATGTCCGGAAGTGATGGGCTGAGGATTCGGGAATTTGAAAAAAAGCTGTTAGTTTAGATTCGACATTAGAGGAAGGAAGTTGATTTTCGGAGCTCGCCGAGGCCAGACCAGTAGTTTGCGGCGGGGTGCCGCACGTGGTGGGGTCAGATGGAAAAGTCAGCATAGAAAGAAATTGTGTCTCTCACTTTCTCCTCATGTCGAAAAACCTTAAACTCAAAAAGGTAAATAAAAGTTTCGTACCTGAACCAAAAAAAAGAGAGAGTCGTAAGTGTTTCGTGTTTTTCGGATTCCTATGTTTATGAACATTTGTGAACGTTTTCCGTATCCGTATGAATATGTCTATTTCACGTGTTTGTATCTTGGTCGTATATTTTTGGACGTGAATATATTACAGACCAACCATTTATCACCCTATTTCTTTTATAATTCTTATGCAAATTTTACCGGTTGATGAAGTTAAAGGAGCACCAGTCGAATAAACTCTGCAGTTTCATTTTTTTCGTCATGTTTTAAACGTTTTTATTAAGTATGACTCCTCTGTTTAAAATAGATTTTTTCATAAGTGTTGTACCAAAGATATATATATATATATATATATATATATATATATATATATATGGAAGTAAATAATGGATTTTAATCCGACAATATATAGAGAAAATTGATAACAAGGCAATTTAAGTGGAAGGAGATTTTTATTGAGAACTAAAGACTTTACTTCTCAATAAATCTCTCCTTCCACTTGGATTGCCTTGTTATCAATCTCTCTCTCTCTCTCTCTCTCTCTCTCTCTCTCTCTCTCTCTCTCTCTCTTATATATATATATATATATATATATTATAAATTGAATTACTATTGCGTAGCCCTGGATGTGACCGTGTCCTCTATAAGAGTATGGATGTAATTTCCCAAACGCATCAAGTAAATTGGCCGCGTTATTGCGATGACTAGTTAATTTAGCACCGTTTGTCTGCAATGTAAACCAGTGGTACAGTTTCAGCACTGTATTTTGTGGTCAGCGGTTCGATTCCCAGTCGGGGAAATTACGATATACTCAGCTGACGAGACCTAATAAGGTCGAAAAAGCTGTCCAGTGGTTCCGTGTGATAACCGCAGTACTGACCGGATTTTCTGGTTATGGTAAATCACTTTTTATGTAATTCCTTTATTTGAAATATTTATTTGTCCTACATGTCTGTTTCGTCTAACTTGGATAGTTTTTTGTGATGGGTGGTAGGTGGCCGTACATCTGCTGTTTTGTGTGGTGTTGCTTCCATATATATATATATATATATAGTGTTGCTTCCATATATATATATATATATATATATATATATATATATCTTCTTCATTTATTCAGAAAACTAATACTGTGAATGTTTTCTTCAAGATAACATTATTTTTCATATAAGCACCCCTATTGATAATGCATTTTTGTCAGTGATGTGCAACAACTTGCAAGCTGCGTTTCAGTTCCTATGACGATGACTGTTGTACTAAGAGAACTTAAAAACCAAACGTAGTCTCATAGTATGCGAAGGCTACTAGGCACATAACATTAGTAGTTCACTGATTAGGAGACATGATGGAAGATTGTTTCGATATCCAACATTTGAACAACCCGCATTGAGCTGGCGATGTAAAACGCCATATGCAAGTCTTGTTGAGGCTGATGATTCTAAGAAATTTTTTTTCCGTTAGTAAGAAAAATGGGTGAAGAAAATTCTGATGCAAAAAAAATATTATTCTTCGTTATTTATTAACATAGATTTTTACCGGGTCTTTGAAAACCACTGATGGTTTATATCACGTGTCTTGCGAGATGTCATGTTAAAAAATTACATCAAATAAACAAAATCGGTTGAGCGTAAAAATGGAAAGGACAAATAGAAAACCTACATGCTAACTTGTGAATACGAGATACGTGATACTAGCCAGGTGTTCGGTGACATTTAGGCTCGATATCAAGTCAAATTGTATTACAGAATATACGAGATAACCTGTGAAGACATCGAATTCCCTTCCTCAAAACGGTCAACAGTGACACTGATATTTCTTTTTAGTAAGGACTGAAGAATTCTAATCAGTATTCCATGGTAAGCTTCGAATTCGTAAGAGTATTTTAAAGAATTTGGATGGTTAAGGAAAAGTAGTCCAATACTTCACTGATATAATTCCGTTCTGAATTGAAACTGAAACTGGTTTATTTTTCTTCCGTTTTAGCATCTAAAGTTTTTTTTTTTGTGTGTGGATAATGCCATCATGTACCCTTTTATAATGGCAACGTCTCTGTCTCTGTCTCTGTCTCTCTTGCTCTGTCTCTCTTTCTCTTGCTCTCGATTTGTATGTATATATATATGAAATGTTTATGCGCATGAATTCCTTGTTTTCTGTGTGTATATATATATATATGTGTGTGTGTGTGTGTGTGTGTGTGTGTGTGTGTGTGTGTGTGTGCGCGTGTGAAAGTATTTTAATTCTTTTATGTTTTCTTTATTATACATTTTATGTATTAACTAAGTTTAGTACACAACGATGAGTATAAGGTACTAACTGAAAACTGAACTTATAAGCAATGACACACACACATACACACACACACACACACACACACACACATATATATATATATATATACATAAATATATATATATCATCGAATAGTGCTGATCGCACTATTCGATGATATATATATATTTATGTATATATATCATCGAATAGTTCATCATTTATGTATATATATCATCGACAAGTTCCTTCACTCTTTCTTTCTATACATCCCGATCATTTATCATTCCTGGAACGTCCTCTAGTCCATGTGTAGAAATCCATAAGAAAACATTCCAAAGCAGTGCCCAGCAGGTCATATTTTTCTTATCTGTAGGGTTTGTGCGATTGAAGGCAAGTAGCCCTCTAACTGGTGTTTTGTAAATAAATTCTTTTAGGATTTGTTCAAATCAGTGCGGAGCATTCTTCTGTCATTCCCACGTAGTTTTTTCAGTGAGCATCTCGTTAGAACCCTAGTTGTGCAACCATACAGTAGTGACGATATTGATACAGCCTAGAAGTAATCACGTTTTATATTATTCGGGAGATCAGTTTTCCATATGATCGACAATCTATCTATAGCAATCCACTCATTCCTAATTCGTATGTTATCGCTTTCAGGAGACGAAATATTTCTGTTGAGGGATGTGAACAGGTCTATTTCATAGACTTACCATTTAATGGAGAGATACCTCTATCATGTTTAAAACATCTTAACTCTGTTTTTATTTACGTTTACGTATAGGCTAATGCATTTTGCTGCTTGCTCCCGGCTATGCTGCCGGGATTAAGCTTCTTCAGGTGTATTTTAAAGAAGTACTTGATTATCCGCGTAGTGTACGTCTGTCTTAGTTTCTGCGAGATATAGTCTGCTATTTGTCTTTATATATATATATATATATATATATATATATATATATATATAACTTTATTGATGCACAAATATGTATATGCTATAATTAATAAAGAATAAATAAGTCCATTGGCCGATTGGGTAAGGTATTCACCAATCGTCCGGGAGTCCGGGATTCAAACCCAGGTCTAGTCATGCCAAAGACTCAAAAAATAGTACCTGATACTTCCTTGCTTAATACTCAGCATTATAAGGTAGCAGTCAAGGGAAAAATGAAATAATCCAGGAAAGTAATAACGCCCTCCCTTACACCTCGGTGTTGTAGCTATTGAAAGGGAAGCCTTCAGGTCGTTCTCGACTACGGGGACCAACTTAAATCAGTAAGAGAAGAGATTTATAATTAATATTTCATAATTACCTCCCTTGGGATATTATGTAACATTAGGGCGTGCACCAAGTAAAACAATGCAGAATCGTAAACGCTGGGAATTGTTTTATCTTCCGAGATAGAATACATGCAAACTCATTTATGCAGAAATCTCTGAACATTCACACAAAATCCAAACCCATACACACAGAAATTTAAAAGTACGCTCACTATTCTGTGTACACAGCTCGACATGCACATACACACACATTATATACTAATGCACGCCCCTACACACGCACACGTCCGAACACATATTTGCAAGTACCCACAAAGATAGCTCACTTTCAGAAACGCCCACCGATATATCATCATCATCATCATCATGTCGTGCCACAAGCATGGATATTCCTACCCTCTCTCGCCACTTCTCCCTATTGTTCATCGCTTCTGGCAGGTCTTCGGGGCTACTTACCGTATCCTCACTGAGCTTATGTATGTATGTTCGAGCTGACCGTCCTGCTTTTGTTCGGTCATACGAGGGGTCCATAGGAGTACATCACTTATGAGCTCGTCCCTGCTTCTCCAGCAGTGTCCTGTATGTCTGGTCAATCTAACTTGGATAGTTTTCGTGATGGGAGGTAAGTATAGTTGGTGCCTTGTGGGGTGCTGCCTCCAGGACTTGTTCAATATTCCTCGCAGCATTCTTGTGTAATTACCGTCTATCTTTTTTCTCTAGCCACATATATATCATCATATATATTCGAGTATTTATATTTACCTAACCCCTCCGCATCTGGATATGACACAAGGTCACTTTTTTGGCAGAGATTAACAGGTTTTAACTAAGAGTTCCCCTTATCCAAACCTGGTTGCTATTGCAAGATTAAAGAGCCAGTCTACCCTACTATTTAAACATAGCTGGAGGGAGAATGATTGGGTTCATATCTTTCCCAAGGAAATACAAACATCTTCGTCTAGAATTTGAACCTGACTTGTTTCCGTTTCTTTCAACGTTAACCATTACTTCACATATTGGTGTATAAGTGGATTCTCGTGTACAGGTCGACCCTTGATTTATTGTTTTCTGAAATTAATTTTTGAAGCCTAGTGTTGCTCTTACGACCCATAAGATCTTAAACCATACTAACTCGTGTATTGGTTGATTTCGTGTATCGTTCGACTCATGGTTTATAATCACGAAATCATTAGTTCATGAAATTAATTTTGGAGCCAATAATTTCTTGCATAATAACTCTTACATAGTTGGACACAAATCTATAGCATAAGATACAGGTCTCCCAAATTCGACCCATACTTGAGTATATATCGAATGTTGGTGTTTGACATGGAGTTTGACAATGGAGAAGCCGGCGACAAAGTCTGAAGTAAGAATAAATGATGTAATGGGTTGAAAAGGAAATGAATCCTGATTAAAAGCCGATTTGAAACGATCGATTCACAGATCAAAGTCTGCAAATATCACCAACGGTAGTGGGGAAGGTTTTTAATGAATTTAGTGGAGTTTACTTACAGAAATTTGGAGGTTGGATCAAGATTAGGTTATGGAGACAAAAAAAAAAAAGAAAATGGTTGATGTGATGAAAAAAAAAGAGGATAGAAGAAAATAGTAAAAAAACTAAATGAAGGAGGAAAATCGAAATGGTAGAGAGAGGGTGAGAAAAAATGTAAATAAACTGAGTAGAAGGAAAAGTGAGAAAATGGAGAGGAAGAGATGTAAAGAAAAGAATGAGAGGAGGAGGAAATAGAGTGACAGAAATCGAAAGGAAAAGAGAAAGGACAGGTAAGGATGTAAGTTTATTAGAGAAACAATTAAAGTGAAATGTAGCCTAGTCGACGAGGGCTCTAGAATACACTATCTGAATTTCTGCAGAGGGATGAGACTCTCAATAACGAGAGTCCAGTATATGACATTAAACTACCAGATAGCGAGGGTCCAGCTTGGGAGATTAATGGAATGCTGAATACCCCTTCATTGATATTGCTCCCAGGTCCACTTTGACCCAGATTAGTAGCACCTAATAGGTTCCTATTTATGGGTCAAATAGAAAGAATTTACTCATAAACTGATTGCAAATAAATGATTTATGCTAAACTGTTTTGTTTGAAATAGAACAGTTGAATCATTCAACAGCGTCTAAACAAAGGACTGATGTTTCATTGAATTGTGAGTCATACATAACAATACTTGGAACCATCTAAGTGTAGGCAAAAAAAAAAAAAGCCCAGGCTCGTTTAAAAAATATGTTTACAAATCATATATATATGATATATATGTATAAAGAGGAGTTGGCATTAAGTAATCTGCAACGGTTGATATATCGTAAAAGCCAATCAAACCAAATAAAGACGATTAGGCATTGAATGACCAACAATGGTTGATATGCTATATTCAAACCAAACCAAATCATACATAAGTAATATATATGTATAAAGAGGATTTGGCATTAAGTAACCAACTATAGTTGATGTGCCATAACAGCAAACGAAGCCAAACAAACAAAACTAAGGGGTAGTATTTTTTAAAAATTAAGATCTGTAGAAAAATAATAAAGCAGGGTTAAAATATATTGACATGGCATATCAACCTTTGTGGTTTATTTAATACCAAAGCTATCTTTGTAGAATAAAAGTAATCATAGTATTTAACCCTCAGCTGGGCATACAAGGACGTTCGTATCTTTCCCAAGCGTATTAAAACAGAAATTTGAGCATACTAACGAAACTGGAGTTCGAACTCTCCACAGTCCAGCACTTTAGTCATTATGCTATGGGAAATCCCCAAGAAGAAGAAGAAGAAGAAGAAGAAGAAGAAGAAGAAGAAACGGGGGGTTTGAAAAGTTACAAGGGAACGTTAAGTTGTGCAGAAAGAAAGAGAAAATAAAGAAACGCAAAAAATGAATGGTGGTGGGGGTAAATAATTTCTAAATAAAACAAAAAAAATATCTGAGAAAATGATCTTTTAAGTCGATGGTGAAGACGCTGGATATCTGGACAGAAAAAACAAATCAAAACAAAAAACAAACAAACGATTAGTTGGTGATTATTCGAGAGAATGAGAAACAACACATTAAACCGAAATTCTTCAAAAATCCTCCCCACAGATTACAATAGGATGTAAGCATTAACCAACCCCTCTGTTCGGGCAGGATGTTACACAAGGTGACTTTTTAAGCAAAGTATAACAGGTTTTAAATCACAGTTTTCCCTCTCCTTGACTGGTTGCCTAACCTTGTATACTTCTATAGTTTGGTCCAGTTACTCGTACCAAATAATATGTTTGATATGTTTGTACGACACCAGATGTACAATCATTGCTTGGCCATGGGTTCTCAGGTTCGAATCCCAAAAAATGAACTTTTATAAGAATCTTGTCTCAAGGTTGAAGGGAAAGGTTTTCAATTATGTTAAAAGAATGTTGATGAATAATATCACCGCGAAGAAGAAAAAAAATCTCTGTAAAAAAAATTACAAAAAAAAAATCAAAAATCAAATTCAATGGCCGAGATACCAGCTGGAAGTTTGGTTATGTTGGGTTAAATGGCATATCGTGAGATATTTAATACCAAATTACGATCATATTTACACGTATACTTACATACATGCACGTGGTTGCGTATGCGTGTGTGCGTGTGATTTGAAAATGAATAATTGTAAATAACAATATTTTTAATTGATTCAGATCTAAATTGTTTTTACATAGTTAAATGGTTTCACGTGTTTCTATTCAACACTAGTATTGCCCAGTCAGCTGACGTTATAGAATACACCGACTGCTTCTCTTTAGAGAGGTAAGATCCCCACCAACGAATGTCTAGATATGACACTAAATTATCTGATGGTGAGATGAGGTTCCAGTAATGCTGAAGCTTTGGGGAATGCGAAGTACCCTTTCATTGATTTGCCTAGTCAGCTGAGGCCGTAAAATACACCGACTGTACCTCTAGAGAGGGAAAAGACACCCGAAAACGAATGTCCTAGACAAAAAATCTCATGGCGAGTTTCCAGTAATGCTAGAACTTTTAGAAATGTGGTGTACCCCTTCATTGCCATCGCTCCCGGGTCCACTCTGACCAAGAGTGGAAGCACCTGATAGGACTCTAACTAAACTAAACCAAACCAAATTTTCCATTGTCTTCACTCCCAGGATCACTCTGGTCTGAAGTGGTAGCACCTGATAGGACTCTATCAATGGATTAAATAGAACTAAACTTATGTTAAAATGAATTGTTTGAAATAGAACTGTTTTGACATTTAAAATACATATTTATGCTAAACTGAATTGTTTGAAATGGAAATACTTTTGACATTGAAATTGTGTACTTATACTTACTGGATTGTTTGAAATAGAACTATTTTGGTATGCTAAACTGAATCGTTTGAAATTGAACGGTTTATTCGTATAAAAATGTATTTGGCATTAAACAACCTATACAGGTTGATATTCCAGAAAATCCAAACCAAACAAAAACTAAACCAAACCAAATTTTCCATTGTCTTCACTCCCAGGATCACTCTGGTCTGAAGTGGTAGCACCTGATAGGCTCCACTCTATGAGTCAAATAGAACTAAACTGTGTACTTAAACTAAACTGAATGGTTTGAATAAGAAATGTTTTGACACTTGAACTGAATACTTATTTTAAGGTGAAATGTCTGAAATAGAACTGTTTTTTGGTATCGAAACTGTGTATTTAGGCTGAATTAAATTGTTTGAAATAAAACTGTTTATATGTATTAAAATTAATTTGGCCTTAATAACCTACAATGTATGATGTGCCACCAACCAAACCAAACAAAATCTGCACTAATAATTATTATTAACGTTATTTATATTCGTTTGCACAGATCTCAATGGTTTCAAGGATTCCTATCTAATTCACTTTACCATCAGTCATTTGTTTGTACAGTGTTATAAATTTTCAAGTGTAGTAAATGAATAAATCGTTCTACTTGACCCATAGATAAGACCCTAACCTTATTTACCAAGCCCTCCGCTCGTGCAGGATATGACACAAGGACAAATTTTAAGCGGAGTTTAACAGGTTTGAATTCAGAGTTTTCCTTCTCCTAGACAAGTTGCCTCACCAAAGTTGAAGAACACAGTCTGCCCTACTATTTACCCATAGCTGGATGGAGAATAATTGGATTCATACCTTTCCCAAGGGTATTAGTGCTATGTGAAATGCAATCGGTCTCGTCCAGGGTTTGAACTCGTGTCGTCGTGTCCATTTCCTACGACGATAACCATCACGCCACGAGCACCTCCTAGATAAGACCCTAGATAAGACCCTAACATGTACTATTTAGTGGACCTGGTAGTAATGGTAATGAAGCTCCAGGACTGTATCTTCATCATCAAATGGATTATTGTCATCAACAGGACACTTGTTGGCGGAGTGGAACCCCTCTGGAAAAATCCAGTCGGCATTTTCTAAACCAAAGGTAACAAGCTGGAAGAAATACTGGAAAGCTAAAAGGATTTGATAATTATTTGCGGGAGGGAGTGATTTGGAATCAAAAATTTTCAAGATATACCATACAACCACTATGATTTTTGCAGAGCACTTTGGGTGGTATAGAAGTTAACAAGGTAGCCTAGCAAGCCTACACGAGTGAGTTCGAGTCTCACTGGGTGCCCCATTCATACCGCCTTGTGCCACATCTGAGCAAACTGCTTAGTAATTTACTACTATAAAGTAAAGTTGGCGATCTAAGTCGAGGGTGACTCGAATGCTCCCTTTTCAATAGCTACTACACGGAGATTTCGGGGAGAGCGCAACTCCATTCCCTTGATTGCTCCACTTAACCGTTGATCCTTACCTTATAAAGATGAATGTTAAACAAGGCAGCATCAAGTAGCATTTTTTGAGTCTTTGGTATGACACGACCTCGGATTGAACCCCGTTCTTCCAGACGAACACTCTACTCATAAGGCCAATGACCTGGTAATTTACTACAATAATTTTAGTTAAATATTTGGAGTGGAATTTTTTAAGAATGTTTTTCGTGTATATCTTCTTTTGAAACCTTGATAAACTATCGGTAACTTTGAGATTACCAATTTAGGAAAATTCTTCAGACACCTGAGGCACTTCAAGGGAGTGTTCGCATTACAGCGGGTCCTTTTTAAGTCTGGTCAAGTATCAAAAAAACATTCGGATAAGACAAGGAGAAACCAGTCCTTCTCTCATATATATATATATATATATATATATATATATATATATATATATATATATTTATATATATAGTAGCGGCAATAAGTTAAGGAACAGAACAACAACAAATATTTAAATGATTTTTACTTAAAAAAATGAGCAATTATGTTTGCCAAATTTGCCCAAAATATGCTTGGAATATGTATGTATTCATGACATATAAAGTTTTTTAAATTTTATTTTTACAGTAAATTTGTAGTAAACTGAAAAAACAATATATTCATTTTGCCATGGTCAAAAGTTAAGGAAAGCTGTTGAATTTTAGTACACGCCTCGATACCAAATTTCAGAATGGAGAGGGGAAAATTATGAACCTACACCTACGCAAATAATACTAAAGCACAAATAGACTACGTCTTTATAAATAAGAAATGGAATAATAGCGCATTGAATTGCAAAGCATATTCCTCTTTCGAGGATGTATCCTCCTATCACAGAATTTTCACAGCAAAGATACGATTAAGCCTACGAAGGAATGTAGTCCAAACAACAACAACCTTACAGTATGACAGGTCTCTGCTTAACAATAGGAATAAGTGAGTAAGTAAAGTTAGCGACCATAGTCGAGGGTGACCCGAAGGCTCCCTTTTCGATAGCTACTACACTAAGGTGTAGGGGAGGGCGCTACTCCATTCCCAGGATTGCTCCACTTTACCCTTGAACCGTACCTTATAATGCTGAGTGTTAAGCAAGGTGGTATCAAGTTCCATTTTTAAAGTCTTTGGTATGACTCGACCTGGGATTGAACACAGGTCTCCCGGGCCATTGGCGAACACTCTAACCGCTGGGAACTAGAGATAAATATACGTTAACACAAAGAAATAAATTCGATGCACCACATGAGATATCAGAAACACCAACTCTGAATGACGAATATGAGAATTTAGAGCAGAATGCATGCCGACTAAAGAAAGAGCTAAATCTAGAGTTACATGGGAGACATTAGCGGTTTAAAAAGCGTGCAGACGTGTAAACCGGTTCCTAATGCAATAGAAGGAACCAAACCAATATCAGTGCCCTGAAACTTAAGAAGGCACAAAATGAATTAGCTAACATATACATAAAAGAACAAACAGAATACATTAAAAATCAGACCAATAAGATTAAAGACTCGATTGAAGATAGACAATCTAGGTTAGCATGATAGACGGTAAACGAAATCAGTAGAAGAAAGAGCACTGTGGAAGCTAAAGTGAAAGCTACCAGCCAAGAAGAACAAATTCACCCGTGGAAACAACATTTCGAGAATTTACTTGGAAAACCTCCGAAAGTTACGCTTGAACCAATCATGAAGTTCATCGATAATCAATAAGATATCAAACTAAGACAGTTTACGCAAGAAGAATTCGACTCGGTACTAAGAATAATCAAAAATAAGAAAGCAGAGGGGCTCGATGAAATGACCCCAAATGTATGGAAGATCAGGGAATTGACCCCAAATGTATGGAAGATCAGGGAATTCGACGACATGAAGCTACAATGTAATGCCGTATATAACCAAAACACAATATAAAGATGGACAAAAGGATGCATCCGACCATTCCCTTAGAAGGGTGACCTTGGAATACCTAATAACTACCAAGGTATAACCCTTATATCCATAGCAGCCAAGAAATACAATGCGCTACTACGCAACCGCATAGAATCCAAAATTTGTGAATGTACTTTGGAAGAACCAAAAGGTTTTTCGGAGAAATCAATCCACGACGTCATAAATTTTGACTATCCGTCGAATTTTAAAAGGTGTACGTACAAAAAACCTTGACGCAACAATATTTTTGTTGAATTATCCAAGGCCTTTGACTCCATACACAGACGGAAGATGGAGCAAATGATACTCGCCTGCTATATGGTCTGGAACGAGCAGCGATCATGGGTGGCATAGGCCTCCATGATAACGCTGACAAGACAGAATATATGTGCTTTAATCAAAGAAGTGACATCTCCACACTAAATTGTGGCTCTCTGAAACTAGTAGACAAGTTCACCTATCTAGGAAGCAGTGTCTCATCAACCGAGAAAGACGTCAACACGGGACTAGCAAAAGCATGGATAGCCATCGATAGGTTATTGGTCATATAGAAGTCAGACCTGACCGATAAAATAAAACGCAGTTTTTTCCAAGTGGCAGTCGTGGCGATACTGCTGTATGGATGCACTACATGGACGATAACTAAACGTATGGAGAAAAAGCTTGACGGCAATTACATAAGAATGCTGCGAGCAATATCAAACAAGTCTTGAAAGCAACACCCCACAAAGCAGCAGCTATAGGGCCACCTCCCACCCATCACGAAAACTATCCAAGTTAGACGAAACAGACATGTGGGACATTGCTGGAGAAGGAAGGACGAACTCATAAGCGACATACTCTTGTGGACCCTTTAAAAACTATAGCATATTTCGCTTCTGCACCCTGTATATATATATATATATATATAGAGAGAGAGGGTGCGGAAGTAAACAATTGAAGATACTTATTGATCTACTTGTTTCTCAATGATATATGTATACAAAAAAGACACTGGCAGGCTCAAATCTCCAGATATTAGAAAGATCTTAATTAACAATACAAAACCCATATAAAAATTTCGATAAAAACCCTTTACAGATTCTCGAAGCAATAACTATAATAAATAAAACTACTATAAATAAAAAAGCATTCACCACAGGTATTCACATAAACGTATTCCATAACTGACTCTACCCCCTCTCCTAACTGAATGACCCAATCCGATCTCAATAAAAAAAATCCAAATAAATATAAATAAAACTTACAGCAATAAAAAAAAACCCACAACCCCTGAGGATTACCAGCGAAATGATCGAAAGCACTTGGGCTACAAGAGGATACTTTCTTAACCATCTTGACCCAGACATAGAAGACTCAAACGACTTCACTTAAAGATTTTTAAAAAAGATACAATCCGCGGCCTTCAAGTATATATATATATATATTAGAATTATCATGACTTGAAAATCCGGCAAACTCCCACGTGCGACATACGTAAAACTGAACAGCTGTTTTGACCTTATTGGGGCTCATCAGCTGTGGACACCGTAATCTTCATCACTGGAGATCGAACAAACAACCACGGTAGACAGATGCCGAAACTCTACCACTGGGCCACCGGTTCATGTCACACATAAGCGATGCCGAATTAACTAATCATGGTGACAATGTTCGGCCACTTGACCTAATGTGTCTTGAAGGTACGTATTCCCTACTGAGGATACGGCCACCTCCAGGGCTACGTCTCCCTAAGTCGGGGTTATGAGTCCTCACAACATTACCTCAGGGGCAATAAATTATATCATATTTATTTAAATGGAGGAATTAATGATATATTAAAATTATCATGACTAGAAAAAAATATATATTTGGTTGCTATTTATACATGGGAGTCAGCGTAGTAAGTAGGATTGGTTTCTTTGTTTAATGGCACACGAGCCCCCCCCCCCCAGTAAGTAGGTAAGAGGTTGGAATTATGATATCGCATTGAGTTACAACTTTAGTCACACATTTACTTTCACTTTTGGTTTCTTTGTTTAATGGCATATCAACCTTTATTGGTTATTTAATGCCAAAGCCATTCTCCTAGAAGAACAGCAGTAGTACTATTTAACCCATAGCTGGGAGGATAAGAGGGTTTATATCTTTACCAAGGGTAGTTGCCCGAAAGTGAATGTAATAGCGCGACTGGAGTACGAACTTGTTTACTACGATTCCGCGGTCTAGTGCTTTAACCATTACACCACGAGGACACACCCTTTCACTTTTGAACAAATACATTTTTGTAAAGTATTGATATACTTATCCCCACAACTATGGGAGAAATAGTCTCACTTTGGTTCTTCAACCTGAATGGCTGTAGTATTATCCATTATACACTCACATTTTCGTGTAGTAGTTTCTTAAGAGGTTTATTTTTGCATACGGTCAAGTCGAATAGGAATAAGTTGTTTTTTTTTAAACAGATCTATTTAATACAGAGATAGGATCCTATCAAGTACTACCATTCCAAATCAGAGTGAACTTGGGAGTAATTGTTATGAAGGTGTAATCTACTCTCCACTGATTTGAAAAATTGCAGACTCACCATCAGATGCAGTTTAGTGTCATATCAAGGACATCCCTTTTTCTTAGGCTGGGAAAGCCTTACTCGTCTGCTAGGAATACAGTCTATATATTCTTAGCCACAGAACGAATACCAGCTTGAGTTATTATTAGCCGTCTAGTAGTTTTCCCAGTATATTATTCGGAACTTCCAGAATTGTTTTTAACACCTCTTCCTGCATACGTTAAACAATGCCATACAAAATTGAAGATAAAAAAAGATTAGTATAAATAAAAATAACATACTGCTTATCAGACATTATTTCACCCCCTTTTTTTTTTAAAGAACATTCAGATGGATATAGCTGTAAGGAAAGAAATTAAAAATAGCATATTTACTAAAATGAACGAACCATGCGAAATATCGCTCTGAGTAATGGCGCAGAAAACAATTACTTCCATGTCTGAAAGAATCTCAATATTGTCTTTTCATGGCTCCTTTGTTTTTTCTCTCTTTATTCGTTCAGTCTAAAGTAGGACGAGGCTCCCGGATTATGAATTATTGGCGTCTTCCTCGCATCCATTCAAACGTACTGAGATTTCCATCTTTAAGAAATGAAACAGGCTACTTTTCGAAATCGTATTTCAAACACAAGTAGTGATTTCTGCGAATCCAGCAGTCTTTGTGTCTGTCGCTTTGAATAAACATTTCCAAAAAATATTTCTTCAATAAAAAAGAATAGCAAAAAAGATTTTAAAAAATAACTTATTTCGTCATTTCGATCAATCTCTTTTGGTTTATGCATTCTACGGCCTTACTAATATTTTCGAAAATTGTGTAATAAAATATTGTCAATATTATGAATTTTATACAGACTATATTTTAGCATGTTCTTTCTTTCTTTATTTATTTATCTATTTATTCATTTATCATTTCTCAGTCTCTCTCTCTATATATATATATATACGGCCACCTGCCTCCTATCACGAAAACTATCCAAGTTAGACGAGCCAGACATGCAGGACACTGCTGGAGAAGTAGGGACAAGCTCATAACTGATGTACTCCTGGGTTCGCACAGAGCTTACGTAAGTTTTTTTTCTGGCGGGCCAATACCGACGCATCAGGACGTAGGAATTTATTTGAGAACGCTGCTAATGAGTTCTCCCTTACTCCAGTTGTTACTAACATGTCTTGTTCGTTTTATTTGGATGGTTTGTAAGATGGGATATAAGTGGCCGAACAGCTGCTGTTTTGTAGGGAACTGTTTCCAGGATTTGTTCAAGATGACACATAGCATTCTTCCATAGGTCACATCTAACTTTTTCTCAATTTGTTTTATTGTAGTTTGTTATAAATAAATATTCATTCAGTATAATTGTGCAATATAAAACAAAATTATAAAATTCATATTGCACATATTCAAGCCCTTATACACATATATACATATATAGACCCAAATAAAAGCACAACTAAATTAATACTTAGCTTAGGTTCTTTCTTTTCTTTTCTTTCAAAGAATAGTTGTCTTCGAAGATTCATTACTTTTCAGGTGTGTAACGTTGGTTATTTGAAGCGACGTCATTCCATGTCGAAAAGTTTTTGTTGACTGTGATCTTCTTTGTAATACGTGTCTTTTTAAATAACGTCTGCTTATTTATAGTTATAAAATTAATATTTACACAAAGACAGCTTTAAATTCTCAACCAATAAAAAAACATCCTTTTAATTATTCTTAAAAATTAATTCTTGTGAGAAGTTATATTTATTTTATTTATTTATTTTAATTTTATAATTTTTATAATTGTTCATTTTTCTCATAAAACTTCACACAAAAAAGTAAGTATTACGTTGATTAATGATTAACATAAATAGTTTAAGTTGGATTAAATAAATTTCCAATAATTTTTGTGCTTTTAAAGCGTATCATACTATAAAGAAGGTGAATTGTTTTTTTGCAAAAAGCAAAAATATTTTCTTTATCAGGATTTGTATCCACAAATATAAACTCTACATTTTTTGGAATTGATTTATAGCTACAATTAATCTAATCTCGGAGAAATAATTGTTTTAACGCTATTTAAAAAAAAAACTGCAAGTAAACAGACGTCTGTCATGAAATTTATCGTGACAGAAAAGTGCAAAATATATGCTATTTACCGAATATTGTCTCATGTGTACGGACAAGGCTTTTATCATCAACGAATGTTTGTAAATTGCCTAAATTGTTTTAAAAGGGTAGAAATAATATTTAATATTAAGCCAGGCCAGGCAGAACCCTAATAAATTGCAGATTCAGTTAATGCGATCATTTTGGTTCACAGAAGAGTTACTCGAGAGGAAATTTCTGAACAAGTGTGAATTTCTAAGAATATAGCACACAAAATAGCGCTTGTTAACCATAACTTTTCTGAGGTCAATTGGCGTTGGTTTCTCAAAATGTTGGCACGAGAGCACAAGGTCGTATACAACAAGAAGAACAATGGAAACCATCAGTGAGTTTGTGTGGAAATATATATATATATATATATATATATATATATATATATTTCAACTGATCCAAGAGGTGAACACACAACGTATCGTGTCTCACAAGCAATAAGAAAAGAAGTGGAGTACGTATTTTAATCATTGAAGGGAAATCCTATACCTTTGAAAAACCCAAAGAAACATTCATAATAAATGAGATTAAAACTGCAATTTAAAAAAATATTGTCTATATAATCAAATGTACTCACTGCAGCGAGTTTGTACTCAACCATAAATATTGTCTATATAATCAAATGTACTCACTGCAGCGAGTTTGTACTCAACCATAAATATTGTCTATATAATCAAATGTACTCTCTGCAGCGAGTTTGTACTCAACCATAAATATTGTCTATATAATCAAATGTACTCACTGCAGCGAGTTTGTACTCAACCATAAATATTGTCTATATAATCAAATGTACTCTCTGCAGCGAGTTTGTACTCAACAATAAATATTGTCTATATAATCAAATGTACTCTCTGCAGCGAGTTTGTACTCAACCATAAATATTGTCTCTATAATCAAATGTACTCTCTGCAGCGAGTTTGTACCCAACCATAAATATTGTCTATATAATCAAATGTACTCTCTGCAGCGAGTTTGTACTCAACCATAAATATTGTCTATATAATCAAATGTACTCTCTGCAACGAGTTTGTACTCAACCATAAATATTGTCTATATAATCAAATGTACTCTCTGCAGCGAGTTTGTACTCAACCATAAATATTGTCTATATAATCAAATGTACTCACTGCAGCGAGTTTGTACTCAACCATAAATATTGTCTATATAATCAAATGTACTCTCTGCAGCGAGTTTGTACTCAACCATAAATATTGTCTATATAATCAAATGTACTCTCTGCAGCGAGTTTGTACTCAACCATAAATATTGTCTAAATAATCAAATGTACTCTCTGCAGCGAGTTTGTACTCAACCATAAATATTGTCTATATAAACAAATGTACTCTCTGCAGCGAGTTTGTACTCAACCATAAATATTGTCTATATAATCAAATGTACTCTCTGCAGCGAGTTTGTACTCAACCATAAATATTGTCTATATAATCAAATGTACTCACTGCAGCGAGTTTGTACTCAACCATAAATATTGTCTATATAATCAAATGTACTCACTGCAGCGAGTTTGTACTCAACCATAAATATTGTCTATATAATCAAATGTACTTTCTGCAGCGAGTTTGTACTCAACCATAAATATTGTCTATATAATCAAATGTACTCTCTGCAGCGAGTTTGTACTCAACCATAAATATTGTCTATATAATCAAATGTACTCTCTGCAGCGAGTTTGTACTCAACCATAAATATTGTCTATATAATCAAATGTACTCTCTGCAGCGAGTTTGTACTCAACCATAAATATTGTCTATATAATCAAATGTACTCTCTGCAGCGAGTTTGTACTCAACCCTAAATATTGTCTATATAATCAAATGTACTCTCTGCAGCGAGTTTGTACTCAACCATAAATATTGTCTATATAATCAAATGTACTCTCTGCAGCGAGTTTGTACTCAACCATAAATATTGTCTATATAATCAAATGTAATCACTGCAGCGAGTTTGTACTAAACCATGAAGTCTCTTAACATAAAACTAAAACTACATATATATATATATATATATATATATATATATATATATATATATATATATATATATAAGATAGGAAGGTCCACGAAGAGAATTTTAGTACTTTTTTAAAAAAGTTGTTGTTCGATCCAAAATAATTTTCATCTTCAAGAGGACAAATAACAGTTATCGGTTTTATCTCTTTCGCGAAATGAGAAGACGAAGGTTTATTTTAGATTGAACAACTAAATTTTTAAAAAAATACAATTCTCTTCGCGGACCTTCCAATTTTAAATATATCCTTATTCTTTCTATGGACCTACAACAACGATCTTTAAAAAAATAATATATATATGTATATATGTGTGTGTGTGTGTGTGTGTGTGTGTGTGTGCGTTTGTGCATGTGCATGTACGTATTAGCAAAAAATTAAAATGGATCCCAGAGAATGTAAGGGTAAAAATATGAACAAATATTTATTTAAATATGATAATATGCCATTGTAAAACGTTCCTTTTTTTTCTTAAACTATTTCTTGTGTGATTAAGAATACAATGTTAAAATGCTTCTTCCCCAAATTATTTTCAAGAGAAAATATGAAACGAAAAAATACTACGTAAACGACCAAAGAAGGGAAATAATATTCTTCATTCTTTACATTTTTTTTATCATTCGAAAAAGATTTTCGGGTGATACATTATTATATCTAATTATATCATCACTCAGAAGCTAGCTAAACAAAAAAATAAAACTTTTAAAGTTCGCATATTATCATTTAAGAAATAAATACAGTCTTTGAATAATTCGTTTCCACACACACACGCGTGCGTGCGCGCATATATATAATAGTAAAGACACATTTTGTTTTAATAATTCAATTGAGTTCCTTTCGAGTTTCCTGATATCTTGATTTCAGTTTGGAATTGGTGGATGAATCTTCCAAAATTCTCCAGAGCGCTTTGGGATCATTCACAGGTAGCTTGCAGAGTATTTTTTTAAGGAGTTTTGAAAGTGTTTTGGTTTTTATAACATAATCAAAATCTTTAAACGCAGAGTTGGATAAAACTGAGTTGCTGATGAACTTAAAAAACAGAACGTCATCAACTAGAATAGAATACTATCAAGAAATACGGATTATTAAAAAAAACTACACACACACACACATACACACACACATATATATATATATATATATATATATATGTATGTGTGTGTGTGGTTTACATATACTAGACTCGTAATATATATATATATATATATATATGCTTTATGTCATCAATGAATATTTTAAATGAGAACGTTTTTCTGTTACAGTTAATTTCGTATTTGATCACCTCGTTGGTTGGTACAGACATGAATTTATAAATTTCACAGATCAGTACCACATGACTATCAGTCGCTGACTCTGTGGAACCATGCTCTTGTGTCAGATACATTTGAGAACTGTTGGCTCAAAATCAAAATAGATTTCGTTAACTGCTTTTTATAAAAATGACTTTTAGAACATGAAACCCTTTCTTTACCATTTGATCTCATTTTTTTGTTATCTAGTAAATTTTAATTTTATTAGATGGAGTGCTGTGGTCATGTAAGATGTGTCTATTCATGTATATATATATATATATATATATATATATATATATATATATTAACTGGTAAATTAGTCTGAGGAAGAAGGTTGAAGATTTGTTTCCAGTGAATAAATAATTGTTTTAAATATCATAAAATATGGATTGTTGTCTAGATTAATATATATATATATATATATATATATTTATATATATATATATATATATATATATATTAATCTA
Source organism: Sepioteuthis lessoniana (assembly GCA_963585895.1). Classification (NCBI taxonomy): domain Eukaryota; kingdom Metazoa; phylum Mollusca; class Cephalopoda; order Myopsida; family Loliginidae; genus Sepioteuthis; species Sepioteuthis lessoniana. The sequence continues at coordinate 22,331,162 of OY757917.1, read as the reverse complement.
GATGATTCAGGCTTCCTGATGATCCGTTAAGGTGAAACTTTAGTAGAAGATTTTCGACTAGCGATTTAGGTTAATTTTATATATATATATATATATATATATTCGATCATAGTTAATAGGATCTTGCACGTCTCGTCTCACTGAAGTGTTCTCATACAACGAAACAGTCTATCTGTGGACGACAGTATATATGCTTTCCCCCGTGGGTTGATCACTCTAATGGAAATATTAGCCGGTAACGACATACGCTGAAATCCAATAACTCATCGCACGAAGTGAATACTCCAGATAGCCGATAACGTATATGTAGAAAGATATGCATAAATAATTCCGTCATATACGCTAAGAATGAGAATATTCGGGTGGTAAGATGTCCCACTGACGTAAAGCCTGTTCGTTTTCGATCCCAGCAGGAACCATTTTTCAGGTCCAGCCTCCCTGAAGAGTTGTGATACAATGAAGAAGTATATCTGTAGATGAATATATATATATATGAAGAGTAAATAAAGGATTGTAGTCCGACAATATGTAGAAAAACTGATAACAACGATCCAAGAGGAAGGAATTATTTATTAACGGGTAGACACTATAGCGTTTCGGTTCTACTGAACCATCATCAGGACCATGAGGAGTGATATTAATAATTTTAAGTTAACGATGGATGTTTAGAAATGTGAAATACAAAAACCTAGGCGAAAATATGTATAGTAAGAAAAGGTTGGGCGTTTAACTTGCAAATCAGCGTTTGATGTTTAAATTACGTCATTTGACTTATATATATATATATATATATATATTAAATGAGAGAAAGGAAGATCTTTATATGTATAATTTACACAAGATATTCAAATGGTTTGGTGTAGTTTTTTTTTGTTTAATGGTATTTCATGCTTCCTAGTTTGTCTTGATGAAATAAGAAGTTTAATAACTTTTCGAATTACGAAAGTGAACGTTATGGAGAGACTTGAGTTCGAACTCGCTTACTACGATGTCACATTAATCGTCTAAATTTCTGAGATGAAGCTGGATGGTTTTTATCATTAAGGGTTTACAGACTATTGTCTTCATCTTTATTGTAATTCCCACAACGTTTCGGCCTATATGTCCTCCGGCCTTCTTCAGGTGTTAGTCGAACTTCACATTCGAGCATATACTCTTGGGAAGGGTATGAACCCCCTTATCCTCCCAGCTATTGGTAAAATAGTACCACTACTGTTCTTCTAGAAGAATGGCTTTGGCATTAAATAACCTACAAAGTTGATATGCCACTAAACAAAGAAACCAAGCCATCACACAAAAAAATATCTATCAATCTATCTATCTATCTACAATCAAAAATGAGATAAGTATATAAAATTCCTCAATGGTAGGTTTGGAAAAAAATCTAAAATATATGATGATTTACGTTACTCTGAGTTTCACGTGGATCACATAATCATCAAATATTCTGAACATTTTAGGTATAGTGTTCGCCAATGATCCAGTTGACCGGGGTTCAATCCCAAGTCGAGTCATACCAAAGACTCAAAAACGGTTCTCCATATCGCCTTGCTTAACTCTCTGCATTATAAGGTAGAGATCAAGGGTAAATTGAAGCAATCTAGGGAATGGAGTAGCGCCCTCCTCAACACCACAGTGTTGTAGCTATTGAAAAGGGAGCCTTCGGGTCACCCTCGGCAAAGGTCGCCAATTTTACTCTTATTATACATCGAGTAGTTCAAAAAGTTTATACTTCTTATAAATGTTAGTTTTATTATGTACATGTCAGCTTTGTGTGTGCCTCACCCGCATGTAAGACAAATCTGAATAAGTTTTTTCTTGTTTTATAATAAGCAGTATCGTTTTCCGACAAAAAAAGTTTGTTTTTTTTCTAGGTGAGGCTTAGGACTTTTTGAATGATCCCCTATCACACACACACACACATATATATGTATATATATATTTGCCAAAACGTATTGATCTGTTCGGAGGAAAAGTCAGACCTTTATTTTTGCCTGCAAGAATCAAAAACCTATCTAATAGCTCGGCCTATCCTCTCATCTCATTTAGATGGCCAAAGTCCATCGTGATATTTCTCCTTGTATTCCACACAGAAGAAAGTCTATTGACGCTGCCAGTAATGGAATTGCACCAAAATTAGCCCTTGGAATAAGAAAGATGCAAACCAACCTCTTCACGTAAAGGAAACATTTTTGAAAAAGAAAATAGATAAATGTCGAACGTAAAATAAAGACATGGGAATGAAAAGATATCGAAAGAAATGAATAGTTTAATTTTTCTATTATTTTTTTATTTTGTTTATTTTTGAATTACGAAAAATGAAAAGAAAAAAGGCGGGGAATCGCATCGGTTTCTGTATGCATTCTGAAATAAGATAAACGATGGCAAAAAAAAAAAAGAAATGCCAAAGTAAACAATGGTCGAGAAGAAGTAATATTTTAGGGTCTTTTAATCTCAGTTAAGGATGGAGTGGTGTTGTATTTATAAAGATAAGAGAAGGAATGAAACAATGGACTGAAAGAAAACAGAATACGGTTTGTGAGTGGTATTGGGTGAAGGTTCCAAGAGGTAAGCCGTACCTAAGAAGAAAGAAAAATAACAAAAGGCAAGAAGTGATAGATAGATAGATAGATAGATAGATAAGAGAGAGAAAGTAGAGAGAAAGAGACAGAGACAGAGAGACAGAGAGACAGAGAGATAGAGACAGAGAGAGAAATTTATATACATTATAAAAAATTAGAAAGAAAAAAATACAAGATGAATCAGAAAACATATGTCATTCATTTCCTGCTCACGAACTTCATTCTGCATTGAAAAATTTCGTCCCTTTATAAATAGCTGGGGGCCACCATAACGCCTTATTTTGTTCAGTGCCAAGAGATGTGCCGTATCTAAGCAGGAATGAAAAGAGTTTAAAGCAAATATATATATATATATAGAGAGAGAGAGAGAGAGAGGGAGAGGGAGACAGACAGACAGGGAGACAGAGAGATAATAAAGAATTAGAAATAAAATAAATACTTGTATTTACTCAACATCTCTGCACGAGCGGGACATGACACAAGGTCAATTCTTAAGAGTAGTTTAACCCGTCTAATTCAAAGTTTTCCCTCAATCGGTTACTATACCAAGGTTAAACAAGCTAGTCTACCCTATTGTTTAATCCATAGCTGAAGTAAGAACAGTTTGATGCGTACCTTTCCTAAAAGTATTTGCGCTATGTAAAATGCAAACAGCCACTTCCAGGGATTTTGAACACTTGTCAATTTCTTACGACGATAACCGTTGCAAAACGTGTGCCTCCATAAATAAAACAAATCTAAGTTGAATAAGATACCTACTGACATCCTTGCCCAGCGCATGAGCTCCATCCTGCCCGGAAAAATTACAAAGCTGAATAAACTGCGGAGACCCACATGACGCCATTATGTGTGTATTGCAACATTTATGGAGGTGCCCGTGGTGTAATAGTTATCGTCGTAGGAAATGGACACGGCGACACGAGTTCAAATCCTTGACGAGACCGATTGCATTTCACATAGCACTAATACCCTCGGGAAAGGTATGAATCCAATTATTCTCCCTCCAGCTATGGGTAAATAGTAGGACAGACTAGGTTCTTCAGCCTTGGTTAGGCAACTAGTCTTAGAAAAGGAAAACTCTGAATTCAAACCTGTTAATCTTCGCTTAAAATATGCATCCGCGTATTTATCATAACCTCAAAGGCAAGGATAAAAATGTACATTTTTTTTAATTTAAGGAATTATATCATAGGAGTTTAATTATATATAGGAATTGAATTATCGTGACCAGAAAATCCTGCAAACACTTGCGCATGACATATAGAACGAGTGGTCAGCTTTTTGACCGTATTAGGTCTCATCAGCAGTGTATACCTTGACCTTCCCCTGTGACTAGGTAATTTGGCATCGCTTGTGTACAATGTGAACCGGTAGCTAGTGGTAGAGGTACGGCTCTGCATTCTGTGGTTGCTGGTTCAATCTCCAGTGCGGAAGATTATGTATACACAGCTGATGAGACATTATAAAGTCGAAACAGCTGTCCAGTGGTTTCGTAGGTCGCGCGCAGGTGTTTGCCAGATTTTCTGGTCATGGTGATTCAATTTACAATATAATTCCTCTACTTAAAAAAAATGTACACCTGATGCGGCCTTCTCTAACATTCAGCATTATAAGGCACGGATCAAGGGTAAAGTGGAGCAATAAAGAGAAAGGTGTTGCACCCTCTCCCACACCTCGGTGAATTAGCTAATGAAAAGTGAGCCTTCAGGTCACTGTTGACTACGGTCCTCAACTTTACTGAATAACCTAATCATAAAAAATGCGTGCGCGCGCGAGCACACACACACACACACACACACACACACACACACACACACACACACACCACACACACACACATATATATATATATATATATATATATAAATGCATACTTATATATGAATTAGCATTAATATATATATATATAACTTTGCAAAATCGCCTAACCATAAAAAATGCGCGAAGGCGCGCACACACACACACACACACATATATATATATATATATGTATATACATGCATAATAATATATAAATGAACATTAATATATATATATATATATATATATATATATATATATATATATATATATCACTTGGTGGGTTACATCTTTGAACACACTCAACAATACGCAAATATCACCTACACACATGCACAAAAAAGTTTATTCGCAATTTTAAAGTGGTATTCTTCCGACTCTTTCTTTTCGATGTGTTCGATTTCTCCAAATTCTTTGGTATTGAATAAGTTAGGCGGTGGGTAATTGCCACTCAGTAAACTTTTAGATAGACCAAATCGTTGATAAGTGGACGGTTCGATGGTTATTAATGTGTCCCGCAGTAGTGAATATGATTTTAGTGACAAACCACAGCTGTTTGTTGAAGAAATAAAGACCACCGTAATCTGTTCAACTACGTTTATTAGGTCATTAAAATATTGACTTGGTGAACGACATTTTTCGGACAACTACATCGTCATTCCTTCTGTAAAAAATGCGGTCGGCTCCTCTGGTTTAAATTTTCGCTTGTGCAGCATGCAGAATCTTGATGAACCCTAGTCGAAATGTAGATACAATGATAAAGGATCTATAGAGAAGAATAGTTCCATCAGGTTTTCTGTCCTTTCTGTTTTTTCACTGACTGGTTGAGTTTAACGGCATATCAACTCATCTGGAGTTATTCTATGCCAAGAGGTTAGGGAATCGTGTTAATTGTATATTTTTATTTATGATTTTATGTAATCGTTTCTTAAGAGATTTCCCTTTGAATATGAATAATTTTTCAATGGATTTATTGGACTCATAGATGTGTCCCTTACAGGATGTACCATGCTGAGCCTACCTTATGGCAATGGGAATTATGATAATGAAGAAGTTTTCCATGCTCCTTGAAAATCCAGAACTGGACCCTCAACCCCAGATGATGTTTTGTGTTTATCACAAGACACTTCTTTTAAGGGGATCTTCTAAGCCCCAACAACATGTGTGTGTGTGACAACATTCATCCAATGTTGGATAAACTTGGTTTGGTTTGGTTTGGTTTTATAACTGATCATCCTCTGTAGGTTATTAATGTCAAATCCATTTTTATACATATTAACAGTTCTATATTAAACAATACAGTTTAGCCCACAAAAGCAGTTCTATTTCAAACAATTCACTTTAGCATAAGGACACAGTTTAGTTCTATTTGACCCAGAGATGGGAACCTATCAAGAGTTACCACTCCAGGGCAAAGTGGACCTAGGAACGATAGCAACGAAGGGTTACTCCGCATTCCCCAAAGCTCCAGCATTACTGGAACCTCAATATTGGATTGTTTAGTGTCATATCCTGGACACTCGTTGGGGGCTATACCCCTCTATAAAGAAGCAGTGGATGTATTCTACAGCCACAGCTGACTGGGTAAGCTTGATCCGCTCATATATTTAAATGGGAATTTTCTTGGAGTTTGCTGTCTGAAGGTTGTCTCTAGTCAGATTCGTGTTACTGATTTGAATTCAGAGTTTGACTTTCCCAAGTCGGTTTGCTATGCCAGACCCAATACGCCTCATTATTTATAGTCAGAATAGTCGAATGCATACCTTTCTTAATGGTGATAATGCTATGTGAAATTGTCAAAAACCTCGTTCTGGATTTGAACTCGAGTTACCGTATTCGTTGCATTCAACGATAACTATTGCACCACTGGCCTTCCCACATACATGGTAAGATGACCGGTTCTTAGTATTTGCTATAGTTTCATTGTGAATAATTAAATGCATTACTTTCGGATCGACTGTAATTCCTTTTGGAAGTGTTGCAGAAATGGAAGTGCTGTGGCGCTATTTATTTTTATCGACTTTAGAAAAAAAAGGACTTTAACTTCTGTGCGTATTTTGAAATTAGATAAAAGTTGAAAAAAAAAAACAAACAAACAAAAAACATCTTTAACAATGGTATAGAAGTAGAGTTTTAAGGTCTTGTAATATCAGTCAAGAATGGCAGTGGAATAATATGTAAAGAGATAATTAAATGATGGATTGAAAAATTGGGGTAGTAGTAGGATATGATTGAAAATGGAAAAAAGTGGTGAAAAGTTACCTCCATGGAAGTTGAAAAAACAAAGAGTAAAAAGGAAAAAGAGAAAAACAAAACTGAATAGGTATGAAAAACTGAGAAAAACAGCAATGCTGAAATCGACCGATTGACCATTGTCAGAATTGTTCATGGATGTATGGGCTTTATGGTATTGGTTTTTAGGTAAGTAATACACTGTGCTTACTCGTGTATAGGTCGATTTTTGATGATCTACGATGCTGGCAAAAAGCATGAATGATATTTTTGAAGTTGAAATTTAATATAATTCTAATTGAAATTTTATGTTAAAAACTTCAAGTTTGAAATATCAAAGTTGAAATTTTTTAAAAAGTCCAACTTTTGTCTAAACGAGGACCATCAATTGAATTCAAACATTTATACCTTCGATTTTGGATGAATAATTTTAATATCAGTCACGAGCTTGATTGATGCAAAGGTATTTCCAGTAAGATTTCAATGGCGAGACTTTAATTCAAAGATTTTATGTTTTGGTTAGTAAATGTTACGTCACCGAGCACATCATCTCTTGTTTAGTTGGATATATGACAAGTCAACCCTTGGGGAATTGTTCAATGCCATAATCAATCTTTTTTTGCAATCAAATATATGGTTTTCAAAAACTAATTAATCTTTTTTAAACAATTATCACTTTAAGAAAACTATTTTTAATCGTAATTTATCGGCAAATTATGGAAGTAACCATTCCTCTTTAATAAAATCAATATGTACACAGTTATATTTTTATGTACGTCAAACAATTTTATACTTTCAACTAATTAATGATAATAAATATGTGTGCATAATTATAGCTTTAAGATACCATTCTGAATGCAAAGACTTTTCACAGAAGTGTATTGCTTCAATATTCGTATTGAATATTAATGATTTTAAACCAGATCCATTTTGCCTATAGATGATGTATTAATTTTAGGAGATAATTAATCATATTGATTATTTTATCTGGAAAATAATTATGTTAATTAAGTTTATTGTTTGATTTGGTATAATTGTAGGTTGGTTTGAGATCTTTTAGTGGAAGTGTGTACTCACCATTGAAATAAACACGTGCGCACGGGAGGGATACGACAATCATCGCTTGTTATAATAATGTTATGGGACGGGAAAGGAAAACTAAACAAAGTGCGAGTGATGTCTCGTGATAAGATTGATTGGAATGAAGTAAAAAAAAAATACGATGCGATCGAATGACGTCACACCGAGGACTTTGGCTGATTTAATACTTAACTTGAATTTATAAAAAAAAAATGAGATAATTTGAAAATTGAGGCAGTTGAGTAAGTTTGGTTTGAGTTGATTAGTTGAACAAATCGATCAGTCGGTGGGGTATGTCTCCAAGCAGTTGGTTCGTTCATAGAACTTAATGATTTTTTCTCGTGTTTGTGTTTACTTTTATAAAATGTTGGGTCCGAATAAAACACCTTCGTATCTGAAACAACTGAGTCAGTTTGTATTTCGAGATTGTGCCATGATGTTACACACTTCTGATTTGGTACTGTGACAGCATAGAATCATAATCCTATTTACCAACCCCTTCGCTCGGGCTGGATATGACACAAGGTCAATTTTTACGCTGAGTTTAACAGGTTTGAATTCAGAGTTTTCCTTCTCCTAGACTAATAACCTCACCAAGGCTGAAGAACCTAGTCTGTCCTACTATTTACCCATAGCTGGAGGGAGGATAATTGGATTTATTAGTGTATTAGTGCTATGTTAAATGCAATCAGTCTCAGGGTTTGAACTCGTGTTGCCGTGTCCATTTCCTACGACGATAACCATTACACCACGGGCACCTCCATAGAAAGCATAGAATCATAATGACAACTTAAAAGTTACTACCATTCTAGGTAACAGTGGACCTGGGAGTAATGGTAATGAAGAGCCGATTCCACACAAGTCATAACTTCTGAAGTGAAGCTTTACCATCAGAGAGAATTTTGTATCCTATACTGGAAACCTCATGTTTCAGACAGGGGACGTTCACACACAAGGTAATATCAATTTAAAAGAGCAGAGTTTATCGCTTGGCGCCTGAGGTGCACCAAACGAGGGAATGCCGAGAAGATCAAGCTTATCTCAATTCTTGCGTGGCCTCGCACTATAAAATGACTACATGTCAAATATGTGAAGTCAGATAAATATTCTACACTCCTAGTTTTTGGATGGGTTTTACCTCTCTCCAAAATGTGAAAATAGAGAATTTTAGTCTCGGCAAATGGGACTGGGAAAATAGCAAAAAAAGTTAGAAGTAAAAGGGATTTTAAAGGACGTGAAGAATATATATATATATATATATATATATATATAGAAAAATTTCAGTGGACGAAAGATAAGCGAGAGAACAGTAAGTACCGTATTTGATGGCATATAAGGCGCAATTTTTTTTTACTATGCTTCATAATCAGAAAAGGGCCAAAAACGAATTTTTTTTGCTGGAATTATGATTTACTATATATACCGTATTTAACGGCATATAAGGCACACTTTTTTAAAACTAAAATATGTTTTGAAATTACCCAGCGTCCTGTAAGACATGTTGGTTTAAAAATCCCAACCATCATCATCATCATGTCGTACCGCCATCACAGATATTCCTGACCCTCTCTCGCCACTTCTCCCTATCGTTCATCGCCTCTGGTTGGTCTTCAGGGCTACATCCCGTATCCTCACATAGCTGCTGAATGTATGTTCGAGCTGGTCGTCCGGCTTTTGCCCGGCCATATGTGAGGGTCCATAGGAGTACATCACTTATGATCTCGTCCCTGCTTCTCCAGCAGTGTCCTGTATGTCTGGAACCTGGCAACTTCAATTGGCTTAGAATTTACAGTAACTTTTATAAACCAATTTTCATTATTTAAAAGGATATTATGCAGATTAAAATAGATATCATTGATAATATTTCACCACTTTTAACATTAGTACTATGGGTTTTTTTTTCTTGATTTGCCCTGCTGAAATCGGAGTTCGTCTTAGAAACATGTGCGTCCTATATGCCGTCAAATACGGTATATAGACATTTTGTAAGCTTAGCGAGCTATGGAATAGGGTACAAAATACGGCATTTTGTTTGGTTTGGTTTGGTTTAGTTTAGTTTTATGGCATATAAACCATTGTTGGTTATTTAATGCCAGATCCTGTTTTTAGATATATAATGAATATATGATTATTAAGCACATTTTGTAGATACACGCAGTTAAATGATCAAACTGTTCAACTTCTAACAATTCAATTTAGTATAACTGAAGAAAATTAAATGGGTCTGAGTATTTCTATCCATCACTAACAATTAAATTAAATATCAGCTGTTAGTTTATGCACAGTTAAATGATCAAACAGTTTCTTTCTAACAATTCAATTTAGCTGAAGTAATTTGTTTCTTCTCAATCTAAATGATTTATCATGAGTCATTTGTTTTCATAGTATACATGCCCAACAATTCTATTTGACCCATATATAGAAAATTATCAGGTGTAACCACTCCGGCCAGAGTGAACCTGGTAGCGATGGCATTGAAGGGGTATTCAACATTGCCTAAAGTTCCAAAGCTGGAACATCACCATTAGATTGTTTAGTGTCATATCTAGGATATTCGTAAGGGGGGGTCTGCTGAGATGCAGCTGGTGAATTCTAGAGACCCAGCCGACTGGACTAACAAAATAAGAGATATCATTTGAGAACTGAACTCACTAAAAATATTTAACGTGAGTAAAGACCCATGAGAATAAGTAGAATGAACAGAACAATAAAAGAAAGCAAGTTGGAAAGAAAATATGAATGGTTTGGAGAATTAGATAAAGGAAGGAAATAAGAAACAAAGAGAAAATGAAGAAAGAAAATAGAATAAGCAAAAAGGAAATAAAATTAAAAGGAAAGGTTGGCCAAAAAGAATTTAAAGAGGCTCCGTAGAAAAATTCAGAAGAAACAGATTGACAGATAGGTAAGAAGAAGAAGAAGAAGAAGAAGAAGAAGAAGAAGAAGAAGAAGAAGAAGAAGAAGAAGAAGAAGAAGAAGAACTTCTCGATGAGTAAGTGATAATAACTAAAGGAAAAACTGAGCTGAAATTAGAATGAAAAAAAAGGAAGGGAGAAAGGAATAAAAGTAATTAGTAAAATATTGTCAGTTCTAAAAGAACAAAAAAAAAATGAAAAAAGGAAGAAATCTAAAACAAAACAAAATAACAAAAAACAATGTGAAGATAGAGATTAATTAGAAAATTGTTCTCAGGAACCCTAGGGATTTTCTTATCTGATTCTATTTGGAAATAAGGGACACTAAAGTAAAATGGAGGATTTATAAGATGAAAGAAAATTAGCCGATTTAAAGAAAGAAAGAAAGAAAGAAAGAAAGAAAATAGTGTGTTGAGAAAGAAAGAAAGACTAATTCTAAATGAAAAAGAATGCTCAGTAATAAGAAAGAAAGAAAGAAAGAAAGAAAGAAAGAAAGAAAGAAAGAAGAAATGTGTAATTTGAAATGAAAAAAAAAGAATGCATTGTAGAAAGAAAGAAAGAAAGAAAGAAAGAAAGAAAGAAAGAATGTGTAATTTGAAATGAAAAAAAGAATGCATTGTAGAAACAAAGAAAGAAAGAAAGAAAGAAAGAAAGAATGTGTAATTTGAAATGAAAAAAAAAGAATGCATTGTAGAAAGAAAGAAAGCAAGAAAGAAAGAAAGAAAGAAAGAATGTGTAATTTGAAATGAAAAATAAAAGAATGCATTGTAGAAAGAAAGAAAGAAAGAAAGAAAGAAAGAAAGAAAGAAAGAAAGAAAGAAAGAAAGAATGTGTAATTTGAAATGAAAAAAAAAGAATGCATTGTAGAAAGAAAGAAAGAAAGAAAGAATGTGTAATTTGAAATGAAAAAAGGATTGCATTGTAGAAAAAAAGAAAGAAAGAAAGAAAGAATGAATGACAGCGTGAGGAAATCAAAAGAAACGAAAAAAGAAAAAGTAAGAAAATGGTAATCGAAAGAAAGAAAGAATTAAATGAGAGGAACTGAGTGTGAAAAGAAAAACAATTAAAGAACAAACGTATAATGAATAAAAAAAACTTAAGATGAATACATGACACTAAAATTAGTGAACGGATTCTGAAGAAAAAAAGAAAAGCAACTGTCATGGGTATAAAGGTAAAAAAAAAAAAAAACTAGACGTAAGCTGAGGCGGGAGATTTGAAAAAAAAAAGAAGGGGGAAAAAGAAAATGATAAAGGTAGGGTGTTGATCAGAAATAAATTAATAAATCAATAAAGAAGAAGAAGAAGGAGAAGAACGTTTTATTAAAAAAAAGAAAAAGGAAAGAAAGAAAATGATAAAGAGGGTGTTGAAGAAGAAGAAGAAGAAGAAGAAGAAGAAGAAGAAGAAGAAGAAGAAGAAGAAGAAGAAGAAGAAGAAGAAGAAGGTTTTATTAAAAGAGAAAAAGGAAAGAAAGAAAATGATAAAGAGGGTGTTGAAGAAGAAGAAGAAGAAGAAGAAGAAGAAGAAGAAGAAGAAGGTTTTATTAAAAGAGAAAAAGGAAAGAAAGAAAATGATAAAGAGGGTGTTGATGAAGAAAAAGAAGACCAACAACAAAAACAACAACAACAAAAACAACAACAAAAGCAATAATTTTAATTTGTTGAATATGAGGATAGAAAAAAAAACAGATTTGGATTTTGAGAAGGTTAACTTTCTGTCTATAAAGGGATTCTTGGTGATGTAGTGGCTAACCTACTGGATTTCAACATCGTAGTAAAGGAGTTCGAAACCATGTCGCGCTGTTGCATTCATTTTCGAACTATTACTCCAAACCCCAGCAAAAAGTCAAATCCTACCTTTACTGTTCTTCTACAAGCTTTGCTATTAAATAACTCACGCTGATTGATTCAACTAAGAAATCAATCTAAACCTTTTGTATACAAAAAATACACAGTACCTCGTGCGTATCGCATTCACTTCATTGTAGTGATTCCTTAAATGAGCTCAAGAACCTATTATCAAGGGAAGAACTTTTTTTTTTCTTAATTAACCTAGCTTAGCCGAAAGCCAATCAAAATGCGGAATCTAAAAGGCTCTAAGTACATTCCCAATTTGATATGTGGAACATACCTGCTAACCGCTACACTATGGTAAACTTTCCCGTATCTCGTAGCCATAAGGCAGTCGTTCGGGATGTGCCCGTGGTGTAATGGTTATCGTCGCGGGAATTGGACACAGCGACACGAGTTCAAATCCTGGACTGATTGCATTTCACATAGCACTAATTCCCTTGGGAAAGGTATGAATCGAATTATTCTCCCTCCAGCTATGTGTAAATACTAGGGCAGACTAGGTTCTTCAGCCTTGGTGAGGCAACTAGTCTAGGAGAAGGAAAACTCTGAATTCAAACCTGTTAATCTCCGCTTAAAAGAAATTGACATTGTGTCATATCCTGCCTGAGCGGAGGGGTTGAGTAAATATGATAAGGCAGTCGTTCACCCGCAAACTTCGGGTAGTTCAATTATCTAGACGAACAAATTATTATTATTGAATTTGATTCTCACTCAGTGTCTCGTACGTTTCTTTTGATTGTAATAATGTGGGTATTGTAATGATTTTTGTAATTTACTCAGCTTAGTCGGGTAGAAAGGTATTTTATTGCTTATTATAATCAATAGGTGATAAGTTCGTTTTTAAGAAATGGTCACTTGTTTAATGTCTGAGCAGAATAATATTTTGTTGTCTAAATTTCTGAGACGAAGCTTGTTGATTTTTATTATTAAGGGTTTTCGGACTATTGTCTTCATCTTTCTTTTTATTTCAACAACGTTTCGCCCAATATGTCCCCCGGTCTTCTTCGGGTGTTTGTCGAACTCGGGAACTTACACGGAACTTCGAACTACGTCCTTTATTGAATCCACGAGGGGTCGCCTGTTCTGATTCCGTTAGCCATAACCGGGTACAAGTGTTAAGGATTCCTGTATTGTTACTTGCCTGTAGTCAGGATTGAACCTGTAACCTCCAGATGATTGTCTCCAGCAGGACACATGACGTAACGGTTATAGGCGTTGGTTCCCTAAGCTTCAAAGGAGACAATGATCGGAGGTTGCAGGTTCAATCCTGACTACAAGCGAGTAAAGATACAGGAATACTTAACACTTGTACCCGATTATGGCCAACGGAATCAGAACAAGCGACACCCGTTGATTCAATAAAGGACGTAGTTCGAAGTTCCTTGAAGGGTACCGAGTTCGACAAACACCTGAAGAAGGCCGGAGGACATATCGACCGGAAAAGTCGCGGAAATACCAATAAAGATGAAGAAAATAGTCCAAAAACCCTTAATGATATAAATCAGGATAATCTTAACTTCGGGGATCTTGCGGAAACCAGGGCTTCTATTTTGACTTAGTTGTTCATAATCGCTCTTTTTTATTATTTCATCTAATTATATTGTTTAGAAAGATATACTGTGTTATATAGAATGAAAAAAAGAAACATTGTAATAAGAAAGAAAAAAAGAAAATATTGAGAAATGTGAGAAAGAAAGAAGAAAGAAAGAAAGAAAGAAAGAAAAGAAAGGAAAAGAAAAATAGAGGAAAATAAAGAAAGAAAGAAAGCGGCAAAAAGTAAAACTCAGAAAATGACTAAGTAAAAGATAGTGTGGACGTTGATGAGAAAGAAGAAGAAGAAGAGAAGAAGAAGAAGAAGAAGAAGAAGAAGAAGAAGAAGAAGCTAACAAGAAGAAGAAGAAGAAGAAGAAGCTAACCATGGATTTGTCTGACTATCTATCAGGCCTGAATTGACACAAGGCTATTATAATTAGGGGGCTCATGGACACCTCAGAACTATTGCAGGGCTGTCACAATCATGTTAGATATCTTCGGCATTACCATTTAGAGTTGCCTCAGGTGCCAAGTGATTAACTTAGCCTTGCTATGCAGGTAGTGACCGAGGGAACACACCCAGGGAAGTCCAAGCTAATCGTTACACCATCGGAGGAGACTTGTATTAATGTCGAAGAGAAAAATTTAAAAAAAACAAGAAAGAATGAAAGAAGAATTACGGAAAAAAAAAAGAAAAAACTAAGAAAGAAAGAAATGAACGCAAAGGTGTTCATAAAAAACCACAAAAATATTTCTCTTAAGGAGGCAGCGCACGTTGTGCAACGGTTGGCAAAAATACGATTTTCACTTGATCTCTCCTATTTCCGGCCTGATGAGAAACTCACAGCTTTGTAAATGACAACCTTATACTTTCAGTGATTATGGTTGAAAAGTGATCTTTAAGAATGAAAATTAGGTTTCGTAAGGATTCTCTCATTGCCTATTGATGAGCAAAGACAAAGTTTCAAGTGATTAAAACCTGATTAGTTCCTAGTAATTAAGGTAAAAAAGAAAAATGATAATCACTAGAAAGAGCAGGGGAAATGTCAGGGAACAGAATATTTGAACAAAACAAAAAAAAAAGAAAAGAAAAAAGACAGAAAAAATGGGATTAGTGTCTGAAAGAACAAGATGCTACCCATAAACTAAGGTATTTTGACCTTTAAAACTAACCTACCCTAACACCAATATATATATATATATATATATATATATATATATATATAATCATCATCATCATCATCATGTCGTGCTGGTAGTACGGATATCCCAGACCCTCTCTCGCCACTCCTCCCTATCGTTCATCGCCCTAGGTAGGTCTTCAGGACAACATCCCGTATCCTCACTTAGCTGCTGATGTATGTTCGTGCTGGTCGTCCTGCTTTTGCACGGCCATGTGTGGGGGTCCATAAGAGTACATCTCTTATGAGTTCGTCCCTGCTTCTCCAGCAGTGTCCTGCATGTCTGGCTCGTCTAACTTGAATAGTTTCTCGTGATAGGAGCAGGTGGCCGTACAGTTGGTGTCTTGTGGGGTGTGGCCGCCAGGACTTGTTTAAGATTGCTAGTGGTTGATCGTTGTGTCGTTGTCGATCTTTATATATATATATTATATATATAAATAACAGTGTTGGTTGTCACTTTATAGGTTTGTGGCAGAGCCAATGCGATATAATTTGCAGAGTGTTCAATATCGCTGATAGAGCTATTATAAATATTTCTTCAATATCTTTCATTCTCAGCCTGATGATTATCGTTTATAAGACGTCCTGAAACCTGTTATCGCAGACACGTTTTCATGCTATTGAATATATAAAAAAATATATGTATATGTTTACTTATTGTTATTTTCATTATATATATATATATATATATATATATATATATATATAAAATTAACTTAAATCGCGAGTCGGAATTCTCCTACTAAATTTTCACCTCAACGGATCATCGGGGACTCCCTGATGATCCGTTGCGGTGAAACTTTAGTAGGAGAATTCCGACTCGCGATTTAAGTTAATTTTGTAATTGGCTCCACTCGTGTTGAGCACTTTTGTAATTGTAGCATTGCAGCGTTTACGGAGGGTTTAATTTTTCTTTTAACCAACTGACTGCATATCGCTTGATTTTTTCAACTGGTGTGACAGAGCTGGCCTTTTCTTTTTTTTTTTGTCCTATGATATTTTTTTTCTTTTTCTCCCGGGCGGTGATTCGAGATATTTTTATCTCTTGTTCCTGGCGGACTTTTTTCTTCTTTCCTGGTAACCGTGAATTCTGGTAGATAGTAGATTAGTCAATATATATATATATAGGTATAGATATTTTAACATGGTTAAAGAAGTCTTACCATTAACGGCAGGGTTTTTGGTACCTTTCCAAGAAAACTGATGACATACTAAAATTGAAATTCATAATTTTGTTAGAAATGGTTGAAATTTGGATATGTATAACTGTAATTGCTAAATTGTTAATTCTATTGGTTTATTACTGTGCCTAATCTGAAACGAGAAGGGACTGGGTAAAGGCAGTACATAGCTGAAATCGTTTTCTTTTCTCCCTCTCCTTCCTTCCTTTGACTATCCCTTCTATCTGGTTGTAATTTATTTTATTTTCTTATTGGATATGATGAAATCCTGCTAAAAATCATTTTTAGAGTTTTGTGATTCATATCAATGCTCTTAAAAAGATTGAAATAAATTTATTACCCTAATGTGACCGAATATTGTTTTTGTTTTTGTTTTTGTTTTTTAAATTGTATTACTTGCTCAGTTAATTTATTTACATTGAGGTCTCAACCAGGAATATTTAACTTTCGAAACTTAAATAATTTATTTGTCTTGACGGAATTGTTCCCGACACCGGATTTACTCTGGATTGAAGATTATCTTATCTATCTATATATATATATATATATATATATATAAATTAGAGTGGTTGAGAATGATTCAATATTAGAATATATAAGAAGATTCTTAAGAATCTCCAGGAGTGTTCGATTGATGAAAATCCGTATAAGATTTTATGAATTTCATAACGAGCAAATCCATATAATATAAAACACAATAAACCGTCATTGAGCATTTAAAAATTTATTTCAGCTGGCCAATCCTCTTCAGATAGCCAACTTTTTCTGATAGCCATCACAAAATGGATAGAAAAAAATAAAAATAATCTTTCAATGGATACTGACACGTCAAAAACATTTATAAATAAAATAAACAAATCACAATACACGCCACCAGACGATGACAATACATTCGGTACTGATACCAACTTCTGTCCCATATCTTTTTGTCCAGACTTATTTCTTTCTTTATTCATTTATTTAATCTTTTTTTTAAAACGTTTCAGAATCCACTGAAAGAAAATAATTATATTTTTTCTCCCCATTGAGTGACGGAGAGCTGAAGAGTTTGGTTTCTCCTATAGAGACGCCAGCTGAAATAAATTTATTATAGTTAAATGAAGATATGTTGATTTTTTTCCAATTATATATTGCCCTGTTGTCTAGAGCTGTAGAATAAACCAACTGCTTCTCTACAGAGGGATAACTCCTGACCAACAAGTTCCTGGATATTTCACCAAACAATCTGAAAGTGAGGTTCCAATAATGCTTCTGGTTTGGGGAATTCGGAGTACTCCTTCATTGCCATCGCTCCCAGGTCCACTTTTGCTAGGTGTGGTAGCACTTAATAGGATCCTATCTATGAAGCAAATAGAACTAAAATTTATGCTAAACTCAACTGTTTGAAATAGAACTGTTTTGGCATGTAAACTACGTACTTATGCTAAACTGAATTGTTTAAAACAGAACTGTTTGACACAACAGAATAGCTTGAAATAGAAATGTTTTTGACAATTAAACTTTGTACTCATGCTAGGCTGAATCGTTAGAAATAAAAATGATTAGTTGTATAAAGATTGATTTGATATTAAATAACCTACAAAAGCTGATATGCCATAAAATCCAACCAACCAACCAATTATATATATATATATATATATATATATATATATATATATATATATATAGCATTTGCATAGAGTATAGGCTGACATCGTGCACGCACATGTACATACCTATACATTCACACAATAGATACTATATATATATATATATATATATATATATACACAAGAATAATTAAATACGTTTTCAGACTTTTTTCGTATGGTCACTTTTATTGATAGAACACACATGTAACGTACGATTTGCACCAGAGTCCCAATCAAAACATCCGACAAACTAGCCTATAAGAATTGCGCGTAACCCTCGCAACACCTGTCGGATGTTTTGATTGGGACTCTAGTACAAATCGTACGTGATAGAGTGTAAAAGATTTATTTTTAATCAGGTTTAATTCCAATAATTCTATTAAACATTACCCATTAATTTGTACACATAAAAATGCTTTCAAGATCTGAGATGTAATTTGAAAACTTCAATTTTACATGAATTATTTGGTTGCACACAGTCCAATTTGACCCATTGATAGGACACTTACAGGTTCTACAACTCCGAGTGGACCGGGGAATAATGACAGTGATAGGTTACTCAACATTCTCTAAAGCTCCAGGACTGAAACCTTACTGTCAGATGGTTAGTGTCATCATCAAGACACTTGCTGGAGGGTCTAAACCGGCTGTAGAGATGCAGTCAGTCAAAAGCATTTGTTGACTGGCGCATTTACTGAGGCGTATTATTAGAATACGAGGATCATTAAATAAGTTTCCAGACTTTTTCGTATGGACATTTTTATTGATAGTACACACATGTAACTCTAGTCCCCTTCGAAGTAATCTCCTCCGGCTGCAATGCACTTGTTGTACCGTTCCAACAACTTCTTGAAGGCCCCATGGAAGTCCTCTTGTGTGAGCTTGTCAATGACCTTTGTCACAGCCTCTTTCATCTCCTCAATTGTCCTATAACGACAGCCTCTGAGCTTAGGGAATAATCGAAAGTCACAGGGAGCAAAGTATTGACTATTGGGAGGGTGACGAACTGTCTTGGTACCAATCTCGGTCAAATACTCTGTGACAAGGATGAAGTTGTAGACTGATGCATTGTCCTGGTGGAAATGCCACTGACCCGATTTGAAGAGTGCTGGCTTCTCCCGACGGAATCTCTCTACCTGAACTCCCTTAAAATCTCAACATAGTAACCCTAGCCCTAACCCTTTGGGCAATCGACTTTGGTGTTCTGACTTCCTTACTCGTCCCACACCTCTCATCATCCCTCACAGACTACGTGACTTCCTTGAATCTCTTATGCCACTAAAAAAACTGATGATCGATTCATGCAAGATGGTCCAAAACAGTCTGAAGCATTCCATACGTCTCTGTGGCATTTTTTCCAAGTTTAAAACACAATTTTGTTGCATATCGTTCTTCTAAAGTGTCAGATTGCATTTTTGAAAATCACCAGCTGTGACAATCAGGTTTTAGTAGGGTGTATTACAATTACTGTTGTAGCCGTTCATTTGAACCTGAAATCATAAAAATTAGTCAGTCATCTCATAAGAGCCTATGACAATGTTAAATCCCCAACCGAAAAAAGTCTGGAAACTTATCGTATGCACCTCGTATGTATGAACATTTTCCGGGCCATTTGGTGGGTTGAAAGTATGTGAGAATGCATTTGACCCTGTACATAGATGTGTTTTTAAAGTTGTCGGTGTGTGTGTTGGTGTGTGTGTGTGTGTGTGTGTGTGTGTGGTTGAGCTCTATTTAATGTTGATTTAAATCAATAACATTTTTTTCTTATTTAATGTAACGAGCCATCCTCACTCCTGTTATATTTGCATCCATTTAAAGTCACCCTTTTGATCATATAAATGTATTTTGAAATAAATTTTCTTTTCATAAAAGAGTCTCTATTGTAAGTATACTACCAATGTATATCCCGATGCAGTTTGTGCATTTGATTATGTAAGCTACATTTTTTTTAATTACATCGTAAATTTCTGTTTCATATGAATGTTTTTGAATTTTCGAAGGGAAAGAATTTTCCTTCAATGTTTTTATTAAATCCTCCATATCTATTTTTGCGTTTTGAAAATCAATCCATTGTGTTTCCTAAATTTAGATGAGGCTAGTGTGTGCTGTAAGTTTTTTTTTCGTTGCTGTCTGCTTTTTATGATTTTTGTCTTGTATGTTTTTAGTTATATCATTTTTAAGTTAATCTACATTCTTTGATATTTGTATGAATAGCTATGGGTTGTTTTTGTTGCTTGAGACATATTCTAAACGTTCGTGGTTATGTTTTGGGACGGCTATAGTTCTTTTAATGGTATTTTTTATACTATAGGACTTACACTCCTATAATTTAAAATGGCCGGAATGCCACTTGTTCCCAAAACAAAGATGGCGGACGCACGTAAATATTCAGTCTCGGGAAACCATTGGCCAGGAGAACCACATGATCAGTTTTTAAAACCAAGTCCTCATTTGAATTTCGTCCCGCGCTTTTGGAGCCAACTCCGAGACGCGTATTTTCTATGAATACTTCGTCTTCTAACACTCTTCCTCTTTTTCACATTTTCCCTTGCAGGGCTAACACATTCTCTCCAGTGTGACTTCAAAAGAGAATATTATCACTCTCTCATATTCCCCAACAGCCGTCAAACGCCACAAAATATATAAGCCATGCAAACATACTTTTCCTCAGTATACTTTGTCTGTGAGACTTTTTCCAGCCTCGAAAACAGCAATTGCGTCGAATCACAGAAATAAAACATTTAGAAATACGTAGTTAACATGCATAGGACTCTTTTTCATTTAGTTCTTTTTGTAGCTTTTAGTTGTGTTAGTCACACATACACACACACAGAATATTTTCACGAACAGTAATAGAATCATAGTGATGTTTTGAATGTGTTCATTGTTTGTATTGTTAAGATATAAATTTGTTTTGTTTATGCCGCCTTGTTTTGATTGTTCCTTTTCTCCGCACCGTTTAATATCATTACTTCATTTATTACATTTGTCTCCATGTGCCTATTTTACCTTTTTCCATATCAACCAAACATAACATACCACTAAGCAAAACATATACTAAACTACATCCTAAATATTAGGGGACTAAACATATCTACCAAATAACATGTCACCCTACAAATTGGTGACATTCCGACTTGTGAGAACACGCAACCATATAAAAAACAAATTAAATAACATGTCTCCCTACAATGATAATTCCAATCACTTATTTATTCGTGTTGCGAGTGATACGCGCAATTCTTATAGGTGAGTTTGTCAGATGTTTTGATTGGGACTCTGGTGCAAATCGTACGTGATAGAGTGTAAAAGATTTATTTTTATTCAGGTTTAATTCCAATAATTCTATTAAAAATTACCCATTAATTTGTACACATAAAAATGCTTTGAGGCTCTGAGATGTAATTTGAAAACTTCAATTTTACATGAATTATTTGGTTGCACACAGTCCAATTTGACCCATTGATAGGACACTTCCAGGTTCTACAACTCCGAGTGGACCGGGGAATAATGGCAATGATAGGTTACTCAACATTCTCTAAAGCTCCAGGACTGAAACCTTACTGTCAGATGGTTAGTGTCATCATCAAGACACTTGCTGGAGGGTCTAAACCGGCTGTAGAGATGCAGTCAGTCAAAAGCATTTGTTGACTGGCGCATTTACTGAAGCATATTATTAGAATACGAGGATCATTAAATAAGTTTCCAGACTTTTTCGTATGGGCACTTTTATTGATAGTACACACATGCAAGTCTATCTCCTTCGAAGTAATCTCCTCCGGCTGCAATGCACTTGTTGTACTGTTTCAACAACTTCTTGAAGGCCACATGGAAATCCTCGTGTGTGAGCTTGTTAGTGACCACCGTAACAGACTCTTTCATCTACTCAATTGTCTTATAACGACAGCCTCTGAGCTTAGAGAATAACCGAAAGTTACAGGCAGCAAGGTCTGGACTATAGGGGGGATGAAGAACTGTCTTGGTACCCATCTTGGTCAAATAGTCTGTGACAAAGATAGAATTGTGGACTCGTGTATTGTCCTGGTGGAAATGCCACTGACCCGATTTGAAGAGTGCTGGCCTCTTCCGACGGAATCTCTTCCTGAACTCCCTTAAAACGTCAACATAGTAACCCTAACCCTTTGGCCGATCAACTCTGGTGTATTGACTTCCTTACTCCTCCCACACCTCTCATCTCCCCTCGCAGACTCCCTGCTTACCTTGAATCTCTTTTGCCACTCAAAAACCCATTCTCGATTCATGCAAGATGATCGAAAAGGAGTCTGAAGCATCCCATACGTTTCTGTGACATTTTTTCCAAGTTTAAAACACAATTTTATTGCATATCGTTCTTCTAAAGTGACCTCACTTCCAGATTGCATTTTTGAAATTCACCAACTATGACAATCAGGCTTTACTATGGTGTATTCCAATTGCTGCTGTAGCTGTTCATTTGAACCTGAAATCATAAAAATTAGTCAGTCATCTCATAGAATGTATAGCAATAATATACTGAATTTTCAAGAGTTTAAGATAATTCTAAATGCCTGTACAAAAAAGTCTGGAAACTTATTGAGGGCACCACATATATTTGAAACCATATAGTTGTGTGCAAATTGACTTTATTACATAGGAAAAGTTGATAAATAGAATTATTGATGTTAGATAGGAATACTTGAAACCATTTAACTGTGTGCAAACAAATGATTAACTTTAACTACTATTTAGCCCAGTGGGCGGGGGCTTTAGAATACGTCATCTGCGTCTCTGCAGTGGGGTAACTCCTCTCACCGTAACGAGTTTCCTGGATTTGAAACTAACTAATCAGATGGTTAGACACCACTCCTGGAGAATTGAGGCATGTGGAATACTCCTTCATTGCCATTACTTCAAGGTCAATATTGAAACGGAGTGGAAGTATCTTTTGTTATATACTCACATAATAAATATGCTTATATATACATATACATGTTCGTGCAGCATCACAACGACACAGTAATAAGACGCAGTGACAAAGACGCAGGAAGGCTTCTTTAACAATATTTTACCTCTCATTTTATTGCAAGGGTTCGAAAGGGTTGTTCAAGGTTTGCATGTGAGAGGGAGTTGAAGACCGAACATAACTGAAATATTTTGACCCCACTGTTATGACCATCACGTTGTGTCTTTCTTGTTCTCTTGATGCTCAACCGTAGGCCTAGGGCCCACTGCTGGATGCTGACTTTCTTTATTGCATCTTATCAGCATCTTCTCTGGACCCCAAACTCCATCGGAGTATCCGAGAGCCCCCTCGGTCGGGTGTGGCTTTCCCTACCACACCTCGTCTCTAGCTGTCTGGTTCTCTAGTGGTAACTTCTCTGGCTCGTCGAACTCAACTGAATTATATAATCGTTCGACGCCCACTCGATCTTTGAAATCGAATGTTTAATCGTCATCAAGCGGAAATAACTGTCATGCAGTTCAGAGGTCACTCTCTTCCGGTTCGTCAATCTACGAGAGTATAATCGGGATTTTTTTTTTACCTCGTCCCATTTCATCAGCCAATTTCCGCCCACGCGATTTCCTCTCATGACTGCCATTAGAATGTATCACTTCCTTCCGGAGCATCACCTTGAATGGCATTTTTGGCCGGGTAAAAAGGTCAAAACATATCACTTTGAGAGTTCCATCAACGCGTCAAATAGAAATGTTTACTCATTTACTATATTTGAAACCCTTTAAATAAATGACTGATGTTAAACTGAATGATTAGTATCATATAGCAATAATTGAAACCATTAGTTAGAATTATTAGTGGTATAGGTATACTTGAAACCATTTAACTGTGTGCTGACAAATAAGCTCTAACCACTCATTTTAAAATGAAGCAACATTCAAAATATTCACTTAAAGATCATATAAAATAGAATTTGGCATTAAATAACCGACAAGTCATTATATGTCATGAACAACTTACAAACTTTCTAATCTCGACCCTAAGTCCAACCAGGAGAAAAGTTTGATTTTTTGGTGAAAAGAACATGTTTATTAGATCGATGTTACGGAAAAGGTTTTTTTAAAGAAATTAAATCAACCAAAATTGAACAGTAACGTGGCATATCCATTTTTTGAATGAAAATTACTTTTTGGTATTCAAGTAATTTTAACTGACCATTTATATATCTGCCGTCAAGACATCTGGCACTGAACTCTACATTTGAGAATAAGCGGTCAAACATGGATGATGTGTGTTTCAAATTTGTTACGACTGTTTGCTTTGTTTATTTAGATGTGTATGCATCACTCCAATGATAACCATTCTGTTTCACAGAGGCTGATTGAGAGCCATTTAGCGTGATAAATTTGAAGCAACAGTTTTGAGAGACTTTGTCTCTTAATCTTTGCATATTTTTCTCATAGCTATTGTTCAGAGCGTTTTTTCGATTCTTTTTAAATTTTGTATCTCTGTTAAATCCGGACAGGTTGAGCGGGGGATGATATTCTACAGGTATTAGATTTTTGTAATCCATAGGTTTGATTCCATGGGTATTGTTATTTGGTCTGAATTTTTGGAGGTGCCCGTGGTGTAATGGTTACCGTCGTAGGAAATGGACCCGGCGACACGAGTTCAAATCCTGGACGAGACTGATAGCATTTCACATAGTAATAATACCCTTGGGAAAGGTATGAATCAAATAATTCTCCCTCCAGCTATGGGTAAATAGTAGGTTGTGATTGTGTTATTCAGCCTTGGTGAGGCAACTAGTCTAGGAGAAGGAAAACTCTAAATTCAAACCTGTTAAACTCCGCTTAAAAAATTGACCTTGGGTCATATCCTGCCCGAGCGGAGGGGTTGGTAAATATGATTATTTAGTCTGAATTGGCGTTTATACATTAATTATAATATCATTTCTTGCAAATAAAAATGACTGAAATCGAAATTCAGTAAACCAACAACGATTAAATTGTTGTAAAACCACCAACCAACCAACCAACTAACCGATATCTAAAATAGAACAGTTTTAGCAGAGAGAAGAGATTGTAGAGAAGTCAAAAAATATGTCAGTTATTTTTTATCAGTGGGAAATAATAATAATAATAATAATAATAATAATAATAATAATAATAATAATAATAATAATAATAATAATAATAATAATAATGAAAAGAAGCAGAAAGAAGATAATGAACAGTTAACAAAAAAACAAAAAACAAATAAACACTCACGATGAAATAATGAACAAAAATATATTGATAAAAAAGGCACATGGTTTTTGTCGTAGGCTAATTTTCGATAACGAACGTTTCTACTAATGATGACACATCACCACATTCCGACAGAAGCGCCGCCTGTCATCACAGCCCGTCACTAATCAAGTCGGCTCCAGCAGATTGGGCGCGAATTACTTCCCTTCGTTATCGTTGTCTTAATCTGACAAATGAGGACGCGATGTTTTTTCTTCTTTATTTCTTCTTTCTCTCCCTCCCCTCTCTCTCTCTCTCTCTCTGTAAACGCCCACCGCCCCTAGGTGGCGCTCTCTTTACATGTTAGAGAACACAGAATGATTTTTTCTTCCACGAATCCTTTTTTTTTATTTTTATTGTTTTTTTTTTTTTTTTTTTTTTTCAAAATTGAAGAAAATGAGCGAAAAATATTCTTTTTCTTTTTTAGATATTTTATTTCTCTTTTAATTTTAATTTTATTTTATTTTTGTACAAGGTTTCTTTTCTGATAAGTCGTGCGCCACTTGTTGTCTATAATCAGTGAGTGTTGGGAGGATTGACAAAAATAGCGAGTGCTTTTTTTTTTTTTTTCATCTCGTAACTTGACGTTTTATCTTTATTTTTTTCTTTTGTTCTCCCCATCTTTCTGTTCTTCTTATTTCTCTTCATTAAAGCATAATAATGAAATGGAATAGAACGTGTAATAATTTGATCAGAACTGCCATTTCTATAACAGGTTGTCTCTCGATTTATTCTTCTTTACTGCATCCATTAAAAAAATAAAGAGATAACAACATTTATATTACCTCCCTTAGTTTATTTATTTATTATTTTGCTTTCCTCATATTAGAATAACTGCTTTGTTCCCACTTCTATTCATTTCGCCATTATGTTTTGTTTTGTTTTTTTAAACCTTTTTTATCTGTTTTTTTTCCCATTTATTTCCCGCGTATTTTGCATTTTTAATGCTTTCCTACATTAGTTTACATTTCCTTTGATCCTCATCTCTTTGTTTGTTTGTTTGTTTCTTTCTTTCTTTCATTCTTTCTTTCTTTCTGATTTGTCATCATTTTTGTATCAGCATTTTCATCTTTCTTTCTTTCTTTCCTTCACATTATTTTACTTATTCTCTTACATTTTTCATTCTCTTTCTAACTTTCTTTCAGATGTATTATCTTTTTTCTATCCTATTCTTTCTTTCTTTCTTTCTCTCTTTCTTTCTTTCTTTCTTTCTTTCTTTCTTTCTTTCTTTCTTTGAGATTTGTCTTCATTTTTGTATCAGAATTTTCATCTTTCTTTCTTTCTTTCTTTCTTTCTTTCTTTCTTTCTTTGAGATTTGTCTTCATTTTTGCATCAGAATTTTTATCTTTCTTTCTTTCTTTCTTTCTTTCTTTCTTTGAGATTTGTCTTCATTTTTGTATCAGAATTTTCATCTTTCTTTCTTTCTTTCTTTCTTTCTTTCTTTCTTTCTTTGAGATTTGTCTTCATTTTTGCATCAGAATTTTTATCTTTCTTTCTTTCTTTCTTTCTTTCTTTCTTTCTTTCTTTCTTTGAGATTTGTCTTCATTTTTGCATCAGAATTTTCATCTTTCTTTCTTTCTTTCTTTCTTTCTTTCTTTCTTTCTTTGAGATTTGTCTTCATTTTTGCATCAGAATTTTTATCTTTCTTTCTTTCTTTCTTTCTTTCTTTCTTTCTTTCTTTGAGATTTGTCTTCATTTTTGCATCAGAATTTTTATCTTTCTTTCTTTCTTTCTTTCTTTCTTTCTTTCTTTGAGATTTGTCTTCATTTTTGCATCAGAATTTTTATCTTTCTTTCTTTCTTTCTCTCTTTCTTTCTTTCTTTCTTTGAGATTTGTCTTCATTTTTGTATCAGAATTTTCATCTTTCTTTCTTTCTTTCTTTCTTTCTTTCTTTCTTTGAGATTTGTCTTCATTTTTGCATCAGAATTTTTATCTTTCTTTCTTTCTTTCTTTCTTTCTTTCTTTCTTTCTTTCTTTCTTTCTTTGAGATTTGTCTTCATTTTTGTATCAGAATTTTCATCTTTCTTTCTTTCTTTCTTTCTTTCTTTCTTTCTTTCTTTGAGATTTGTCTTCATTTTTGCATCAGAATTTTTATCTTTCTTTCTTTCTTTCTTTCTTTCTTTCTTTCTTTCTTTGAGATTTGTCTTCATTTTTGCATCAGAATTTTTATCTTTCTTTCTTTCTTTCTTTCTTTCTTTCTTTCTTTCTTTGAGATTTGTCTTCATTTTTGTATCAGAATTTTCATCTTTCTTTCTTTCTTTCTTTCTTTCTTTCTTTCTTTCTTTGAGATTTGTCTTCATTTTTGTATCAGAATTTTCATCTTTCTTTCTTTCTTTCTTTCTTTCTTTCTTTCTTTGAGATTTGTCTTCATTTTTGCATCAGAATTTTTATCTTTCTTTCTTTCTTTCTTTCTTTCTTTCTTTCTTTCTTTCTTTCTTTGAGATTTGTCTTCATTTTTGCATCAGAATTTTTATCTTTCTTTCTTTCTTTCTTTCTTTCTTTCTTTCTTTCTTTCTTTGAGATTTGTCTTCATTTTTGTATCAGAATTTTCATCTTTCTTTCTTTCTTTCTTTCTTTCTTTCTTTCTTTCTTTCTTTCTTTCTTTGAGATTTGTCTTCATTTTTGTATCAGAATTTTCATCTTTCTTTCTTTCTTTCTTTCTTTCTTTCTTTCTTTGAGATTTGTCTTCATTTTTGCATCAGAATTTTTATCTTTCTTTCTTTCTTTCTTTCTTTCTTTCTTTCTTTCTTTCTTTGAGATTTGTCTTCATTTTTGTATCAGAATTTTCATCTTTCTTTCTTTCTTTCTTTCTTTCTTTCTTTCTTTGAGATTTGTCTTCATTTTTGCATCAGAATTTTTATCTTTCTTTCTTTCTTTCTTTCTTTCTTTCTTTCTTTCTTTGAGATTTGTCTTCATTTATGCATCAGAATTTTTATCTTTCTTTCTTTCTTTCTTTCTTTCTTTCTTTCTTTCTTTGAGATTTGTCTTCATTTTTGTATCAGAATTTTCATCTTTCTTTCTTTCTTTCTTTCTTTCTTTCTTTCTTTCTTTCTTTGAGATTTGTCTTCATTTTTGCATCAGAATTTTTATCTTTCTTTCTTTCTTTCTTTCTTTCTTTCTTTCTTTGAGATTTGTCTTCATTTTTGCATCAGAATTTTTATCTTTCTTTCTTTCTTTCTTTCTTTCTTTCTTTCTTTCTTTCTTTGAGATTTGTCTTCATTTTTGTATCAGAATTTTCATCTTTCTTTCTTTCTTTCTTTCTTTCTTTCTTTCTTTCTTTGAGATTTGTCTTCATTTTTGCATCAGAATTTTTATCTTTCTTTCTTTCTTTCTTTCTTTCTTTCTTTCTTTGAGATTTGTCTTCATTTTTGCATCAGAATTTTTATCTTTCTTTCTTTCTTTCTTTCTTTCTTTCTTTCTTTCTTTGAGATTTGTCTTCATTTTTGTATCAGAATTTTCATCTTTCTTTCTTTCTTTCTTTCTTTCTTTCTTTCTTTCTTTCTTTGAGATTTGTCTTCATTTTTGCATCAGAATTTTTATCTTTCTTTCTTTCTTTCTTTCTTTCTTTCTTTCTTTCTTTCTTTCAGATTAATTTTCCGTTTTCCCTTACATTTTTCATTCACTTTCTAACGTTTTTTCAGATTTATTATCTTTTTTCTATATCATTCTTTCTTTCTTTCTTTCTTTCTGCGTAATACCGTATTATCCAAGTCATTGTTTCACAAATTGATTCTTTTTTCTCTTCTTGTGGGTTTGTCTTTTTTTTTCTTTCATATTTTTCAACTCCTTTTTTTGCCTGATTTTACACACTCAGATTCTTCCTTTCAGATTTTTTGGCCATTCTTTCTTTCTTTCTTTCTTTCTTTCTTTCTTTCTTTCTTTCTTTCTTTCTTCAGATTTGTCTTCATTTTTGTATCAGAATTTTCATCTTTCTTTCTTTCTTTCTTTCACACAGTTTTATGGATAACATTTTCTTTCACATTTCAGTCTTTTCTATTATTTATCATTCATTTCCTGTCTGTCTCACCTACAATTTTGTTTTCTCTAATTTTTTGGTCACAAATTATTTATTTCTTCATTTCATTACATCAATCTTTTACCCATTCTATTTTAAATTTTTCCTCTTCTTCTTTGCTTCAGATTAATCTTGTTCGTATAGAATTTTACTCTTTCTTTCTTTCTTTCTTTCTTTCTTTCTTTCTTCCTTTTGTACGGAAAATCTTCACTTATACACCAACAAGACGGATTTATACAGGCTTACTCGGTATACTAAATTAGCAAACGACTGAAAAAAAAACTTTCACCCCTACTTTGCAAGAAAATCATACACTTTTGAAATGAATACACGCCGGGTTTGTTCATATTTAAAAAGATTCCCCTTAACTTCCTAACGATGCTCTTTGTCAATTATGTCGACCTCATCCAGAGAATGCATTTTATTTTGTCACTCAAGAATTGTTCTACATAATTTTTGGTTTCGGCATTCCTATGTTCTACGGTCATGGGCAGTTTACCTTCCGCTTATAAACCATTGAATATATATATATATATATATATATATATATATATATATATATATATATATATATATAATTTTCTCCTAAAAAAACAACAATCGGTCAAATAAAAATAATAAATTGAAATAAATGGAAATAAATTTATTATCTTAATGTGACCGATTGTTGTATTTTAAGAGAAAATTATTTGCTCTGTGGATTTTATTTACATTGACTGGGATTACTTAAGTTTGATATTCTATTTTTGAAAACTTTTGTCTTGCTTGGAATTGTTCCCAACTCCGGATTTAATGGATTGAATAATATATATATATATATATATATATATATATATATATATATATATATATATATATATATATATATAAATGGGATGAAAGAATAGGAACAAGAAGTGTTTCAATTGTCCAAAAGCTTTCAACGTATGTCAGTGACTTTTCTCTAAGTCACAGACAGGCTTTTCCTCTTTAATTATTGTTCTATTCAATACTCTAATTAAACGAATAGATTCTATTCTAGTGAAGACGACGTTTTTGTATTTTCGATCATTTGTCCAAAATTTAGTTTGATCTTTTCTCCATCAGTTGAAGGACAACCATCAATCTTCCCCCACCCCACTAGATCGGCTGCACTTCTTGGCTCCTGTTTGCCATTGCTAGTTCTCGTCACGTTTGATATCATCTCATAGAACGCGATTAGCAGATTGCACATAAAAAAAGTATGAACAAAAAAAAAAAAAAAAAAAGAGAGCAAAGCTAAAAAGAATAGCCGAATAGAAATACACGAAGCGAATGAAAAGGAAGGCAAACATTAAAACTTAACTAAATAAAAAAAAGACTACAATGAAAAAGAAAAGAAAAGCCGCCAGAAAAAAATATCGACAAAAGAGAACAAGTTAAACCCTCCTCCATTAAAAAAATTCCCTTAAATTTCTGATCAAAAGATTTGTTAGGGCCTGGAATGAGGTAAAACAAAAACAAAAAAATAGAATGTGAGCAATGGCGCATGTCCGGAAATCAAGACACTACTCTTCCGGTGCCATGGAGAAGTTGCCATTGGAAGTGAAAAGCTTTACGATTGTTGGGAAATTACAGTTTTGAATGACCTTCTTTTGGAACAAATCTGCCATTTTTCTTCATTTTTTTATTTATATTTTTTTTTATTGAATAATTTTTTCTTGTTTATTTGTTCCCACAAATTGTTTGATGCTTGATTACGTTTGTATTGATTGCATTTAATGACGTTGTAAACATCATTTCTTTTTTATTCTCCGTCGTTGCTGTTCAATTTTTCCTCTGCCTCCTTGTTAAAATCTTGCTTGTTATTTGGAGTTCGTTTCATATTTTAACCAGCACATTTACCGCCAAAAATGACAAACATCAAAATGTCACTCACAAACTATTCAGTCGAGAATTAAATTTTCGTATTTTTTATTTCCTCGTCCTGGGGTAGGACGTGATATCGTTTTCTTGACTTTTGGTCTGATAAAATTTAAAAAAAGAAAAGAAAAGAAAAAAAATGTCTGGTGGGATTTACCTGATCCGACCTCGATGTAAGCTCCATTCTTAATAGGTTCTTAATTTGTGCCGTTATATTTCTTATAAAATGTATTTAATTCATTCCAAAACCCGAATTTTAATGTTGAGATGTAATTTCGTTTTAGAAAACAAGAAAAAGTCAAAGAAAGTTTTGTCCAGTAGTGATAAGCCAGCTCTTGAACAATTACGTTTTTCGTAAAAAAAATATTTAATCAAAAGTGTTGAGACTGCTGATTTAAAAAAGTATAAAAATTGACAATGACTTGATAGATGTCTATACGTCTAGAAATCACTTTAAAAAAAAAACTGAGAGCAGATCATTATTTAAATATGAAATTTAGGATTTAAAAAAATTCATTGCTTCAGAATCAATACTTTTTTTTTCTGTTCATAATAATACATTATATTTATCAACCCTCCGCTAGAACAGGATGCAACAAAAGGTTTATTTTTTAAGCGGAGTTTAACAGTTTGCCTTCTCTAATACGGATTGCCAAAGCAATGTTAAAGAGCTCTGTCGAATTTTTGCCAAAACGTTATAAGATCCATTATTTAAATTGGTTGGTTGTTGGGATTTTATGGCATATCAATATTTATAGGTCATTTCATACCAAATTCTGCTTTAACGTATATTAAACCTAAGATTTCTAAACGAATATTTTGTAGATAACTTTTTAGACAAGTAAAATCAGATTTGTTTGCACATGATTAAGTGATTTTAATTCACCATATTCTTTGGAACAACTCAGTCTGTAAGTTGTTTAAATTTCTGAGACGAAGCGTGTTGATTTTTATCATTAAGGGTTTTCGGACTATTGTCATCTTTATTGTTATCTCCACAACGTTTCGGCCGATATGTCCTGCAGGACACATGGCATAACGGTTATAGGCATTGGTTCCCTAAGCTTCTAAGGAGACAATCATCTGGAGATTGCAGGTTCAATCCTCACTACAGGCGAGTAACAATACAGGAATACTTAACACTTGTACCCGGTTATGGCTAACGGAATCAGAACAGGTGACCCCCGTGGATTCAATAAAGGACGTAGTTCGAAGTTCCATGAAGGTTCCCGAGTTCGACAAACACCCGAAGAAGGCCGGAGGACATATCGTCCGAAACGTTATGGAAATAACAATAAAGATGAAGACAATAGTCCAAAAACCCTTAATGATAAAACTCAGTCTCTCTCAAGGATAAACATCATCCAAGTTGACGATACTGATTGCATTTCACATAGTACTAATACCCTTGGGAAAGGTATGAATCCAATTATTCTCCCTCCAGCTATGGGTAAATAGTAGGACAGACTAGGTTCTTCAGCCTTGGTTAGACAACTAGTCTAGGAGAAGGAAAACTCTGAATTCAAACCTGATAAACTCCGCTTAAAAATTGACCTTGTGTCATATCCTGCCCGAGCGGAGGGGTTGGTAAATAGTATCATCCAAGTTGACGTTCTCAAGCAAGTTATTCAAACTATTCACCTAGAAAAATTGCTTTCTGATGCGAACGAAGTCTCTACATCTTATGAGAAAGTGTTTAACAGCGCAAAGCATTTGGCATGACAAACACTGTGGTTGTTATTCCTGTTTGAGCATAAATGAGTGTGTAAATCTTGTACGACGAATGT
Source organism: Sepioteuthis lessoniana (assembly GCA_963585895.1). Lineage (NCBI taxonomy): Eukaryota > Metazoa > Mollusca > Cephalopoda > Myopsida > Loliginidae > Sepioteuthis > Sepioteuthis lessoniana. The sequence goes on along the minus strand of OY757917.1, from coordinate 22,298,270 downwards.
GCAATCTAGTTATAAATGTTTTGTTCACTTCTTGATTTTTCTGAAAGCTGCTCTCCATTTTCCCAATTGCCCTGTCGGCCGAGGCTGTAGAATACACCTACTTCTGCTCTGCAGAGGGGTAAGACCCCCCACCACCACCAACAAGTGTCCTGGATATGATACTTAACAATCTGATGGTAAAGTTCCAGCAAAGCTAGAGCTTTTGGGAATGCGGAGTACCCCTTCAGTGCCATAACTCTTATGTCCACTCTGGCCCGGAGTGGTAGCACCTGATTAGGGTCCTATCTATAGGTGGAATATAACTAAATGGTGGTTGGAGTTTAAGGTTTTTATACATTTAAACTACGTATTTAGGCTAAACTGAATTATTCAAAATAGAACTGTTTTGATATTTAAACTATGTACTAATGCTAAACTAAATTTGCTCGAAATAGAACTGTTTTGACGTTTAAACTGTGTACTTATGATGAACTGAATTATCTGAAATAAAACTGTTTGACATTTAACTCTGTGTATTACCCAGAATACCCTGACTGCTCCTCTGCAGAGGGTTACCCCCACAATGGGTGTCCTGTTATGACACTAAACAGTCTGATGGTGAGGTACTAGTAATGCTAGGGCCTTGGGGAATACGGAGAACCCCTTCATTGCCATTGCTCCCAGGTGCATTCTGGCCCGGCGTGGTAGCACCTGATAGGGCCCTATCTATGGGTTAAATAGAACTAACGGCATACCTATGCTAAAATGAATTGTTTGAGTAAACTGAATAGCTTGAAATATAACTGTTTTTTTACATTGAAACTGTATTTACAGTAAACTGAATTGTTTAACAGAACTGTTTTGACATTAAACTGTTTGTAAACAAAATCTGTACGTATACTAAACTAAATTAGCTGAATTTGAATTGCTTGACTAAACTGAATTGCTCGAAATAGAAATGTTTTTCATAATTAAACTGTATTTACATTTAAACTGCGTGCTTTTTCTAAACTGCTTAAATAAACTGAATAGTTTGAAATAGAAATGTTTTTGACAAATTGTGTACTCATGTTAAACTGAATTGTTTGAAATAGAACTGATTATTTATAAAAAATGGATTTGGTGTTAAATAACCTACAAAGGTTGATATGCCATAAAAACAGACCAACCAACCAACCAACCAATTTCCCAATGTGGGCTATTTGAATTGGTTAAATTTCATAAATTATTTATATTTATCTTCACTTTTTATATTATCGTATTATACTTCCAATCATAATTCTTCTTACATATTAAGCAGCGTCTAAATTTAAAATGTCTCTTATAAAGTTTTTAAAAGTTGTTTAGATCCCTGGCTAAAACGTTACACTTAAAAATAAATTTCGAACGCTAATTACGTCACATAGACTTGAAACAAGACATTGCCAATTGTAATAGAATGTTAATAATTTCTTCATTTTTTCGATTCATATTTAAAGTTAAATATAATTCAGAAGATGAACGAACGTCCAGTGTAATGTCTGCTTTTTGTTGATCTGGTGTATATATATAGATATATATTTCTTTTAAATACCCTGTCCGGTGGCAAAAGCTGCTTGGTATTGCCAGGAGTGGCAGTACCGCCTTGAGCTATCGAAACTGTGTTATCACCCTGGTTGGCGGCTGATGAGGTCAGAGTATCGCACGTACTTTCACACGTTGTATGATGAAAATGAAAAAATTAAAAAAATACCGTGATGATAGTTTAAAATAAAAACCGTTGACAGAATACTCACTATATTTAAACTCATCCTCCGAATTCCTTGTTCAAATATATATGAATATATATATATTGTTACACCACCATGTGTCCAGTGGGTTTGCAAGGTGCTGTTTGTTCCTACCAAGTCCACCAGTTAACACAGGGCACAGACGTTGGCTGTAGTTTGCCGAAAGCTATTTAGTGTTACAGATATCACCAAATCCTAAACAGAACTATATTTTAAAGGCATTAGGCGAGTTATAGGTGAATTATTAAAAGTCAACACAGGTAACTGGCTATCTTTTCCCTTCAAATACAAGGTATTCGACAAATACAATTCTTCTACAAAACAAAAAACAAAAAAAGGACTCTGAACTGCCGTGTTTGGAATAACAATATTAATAACAATATTATTTTATTGAATAAAATAAATAAACAAAGAAAAAAACAATTCAGGTATAAGTCAGGAGCGAGAAAGTCTTTCTGTATCTTGGAAGAGCCTCCACTAAAATATCCGTTTTTCCCCACTTGATATCTGTTAATGGCGGAAGGTGACAATGTAGTTCATCAGTGATAGACATGTTCCGCTTTCCTTTGGACTTTGGGATTTAATATTAGAGCTCGTGCTCTAAATCTCAAGTTTATCATTGGGGAAATATTTCCGCTTTTCTTCTCTATTTTCTCGGAGCTATTCTTTCCTCTCGTAATTTGTCTTTTGTTCACGTCAGCATGAATGCAGCAAGATAAATTTGAATATACTTAAATTGTATGTTCACTTACTTGGGATTCTGTAGAATTTATTCTCTTCCCTTTTCCCCTTCGTTATTGGGTTTCCATAACGCGCTGGTTAAAGGATACACGTCTTATTTCAGATAAGACCAAGATTAATAATTGTCTCTTTCCTCGTGGACAAGTATTTTCTTTGGGTACTCGTTTAACGAGGTTCAACATACCTCGGAGTGCTGGTTCATACAAAGGAGAAGCACTTGATTGTCTCTCAGGGTTCTCTGCGTGGCATTATTTTGGAATTTGGCTTTTTTTCATATCTCAAATTACGTGTCTTCGCTCTCCGACGAAGAAACGGCAACTCCTTATGTGTATTCACCATTTGACGACTAAATGGCAATGAACTAGTCTCCGTAGTTTGAAAATTCACCACATGTTGGCTTTTTTGGCTGTTTCTTCCTCTTGTCACGTGATATCCCACGGAGACGATAGAAATAAGATTAACACTATCCTCCCATTGGAATGAACAGTGGCAACCCGTCAAAAAAGTGACTGTTAAGAAAGAATGTAGGTCACAGAGGGGATATCAACAGGTGTTGGTACTTAGTAACCTCAGGTCGCCGGACACCGGAAGGGAGGAGAAGAGAGAAGCCAAATGATTGGCTGGGACCCCAAAACGGAAGTGGGGACTCCTTCCCCTCAGCGGAAGTAAATAACAAGAAAGTTAGTTGTTTGGCAGGGTTCGTGGCGGGCAGACCAATCAAAGCCAGTATTCCGGGTAGAAGACAAAAGAATATCTGAGACACGAGGGACCCAAGTTCTTCAAGCCAGTGTTAAAAATAGCTTAAAGTCTATTAGCCCTTGAAAGAAGAAAGATTTTCCAGTGGAACCCCGTCGAAAAATAAGATAAGTAATTTTGGGGCTATTTTCCTTTATACCCAAATTTTATATACCACCCTCTCTCTCTCTCTCTCTCTCTCTCTCTCTCTCTCTCTCTCTCTCAATTTGAAGAAAAACAAAAGTCGAGAAAAGACATTTATATTCGTGGACTGTCCATTCATTATACATATTTGACACTTTGAAAGTGTATCGCTTTGTACAGTAAAGGATTCATGTATTTTTATGTTACCACGTGGTCTATGTTGTTCTTTGCAGTTCTGCTACGAATTTGTTGAGTCACATTTCCTTTTCAGCTTCTATTCGCCTTATGTTATCTTGCTTAAAATTGTCCTATAAATTCCTCTAAAATATCACACGGGAAACCGGAGTTGCCGACTACTACAATATGATATTATTACGACTAAAACCTATAGGCTCATATCTTCCATTGTCTAGGGGAAGGAAGGAAAGCGGCCTGGTGGGTGTGTGGATAGTGTGAAATTTGGAACCCCTTGCCAGCGGCGGTCGGTCTGGCCCTAAATTAATCCCTCACGTAATATGCCAGGTCTTTTATGCCTGAGAGAAAAACTCTGAACGAGGACTTATTCTATAGGGGATCAAGTGCCAACCTGCCCCGTCTTCACACGTGCGAAATAAAACCCGTTCTGGGATAAAAGTAAACCTTTCGTGTCACACTCTGTACCAATCATTGTCACAGATTTGCTTCTCCGCCGACGTATAAACGGCCAATAAAGAGTTAGGTTGTCCCCTGCCCATGTCAACTTGTAATAATAGAGAGGGTGGGAGAAAGAGACTGCCTCTCTTTCCATTATTCTGCTTACTAATATAGTCTGCTGATTCTTGCTTACTAACATAGTCGGCCGCCGACCGGGGAGCAGAACCCTCCCCTACAACCCGGAGAATATACTGCGGTGTCATATTTCCTCTTCATAATATATATATATATATATATATATATATATATATATATATATATATATTCTCACAAAATATTCAAGATTACGGTCGTTTCAAGCGTTTCACCTAGACTATCAATTTAACGCAACGAATCGATCTTCAGGTGCATATTTAGATAGTTATTATTTTTCGTTTCAAGGAAAGGAGTAGCGCCCTTCCCTACACCTTGGTGTAGTAGCTATCGAAAAGGGAGCCTTCGGGTCACCCTCGACTAACGTCGCCAGCTTTATTATTATTTTTCGTTAATTTGTATGCGACGAATGCACACACACAATATATATATTGATTGATTGATTGTCACAGTAATCGCTATATATCTGTATATATGTATACATATCTTCTTTTCACCCTGTCACAATAACTTTCTCTACTTGTTCCATTTCATGCTTTTTTGATTGTTCATCATGTAAACCACTTAGTTTGTTTTGTTTTTTTATTCATTAAGATGATTTCCAATGCAGTCAGTACATATACATTTTATATAAAGTTTTAAATTGGATTTGAAACATCACTTGTTTTGCAACCATAAATCTCGCCTCCCGTTTAAGTATTCTTGCTTATTTTAGCAGTGCTATTGTCTGGACGGAATTGATTCTTCCTGTGATCTCCAGTTCCCCAGTCTCTTTTCCAGACCTTTTGGGGGCTTTCCAAGGGTACCAACTACAATTGGTCACTTCCAAAGCCCCTTAAGCCCTCTGACAATATTCAAGTATTTGTGCATCTTTTCGCTTTCTTTTTATTTTTACCTTATACGTTTATTTATCCAGGTCATATACCAATTTTCAGTATGACAAAACTGTAGACTTTTGCACTATTCCCTGCGAATCACCTATCCCACCCAATCGTACCTAGTATTTACTCCTTTTGTGCTAGTTTGTCATCATCATCATGTCATGCTAGCACGGATATCCCTGAATCTCTCCCGCCACCCCTCCCTATCATTCATCGCTTCGGGCTGGTCCTCAGGGCTACACCCCGTATCCTCACATAGCTGCTGTATGTAAGTTCGAGCTGGTCACCCTGCTTTTACTCCGTCATATTAACGGGTCCATAGGAGAACATCACTTATGAGCTCGTCCCTGCTTATCCAGTAGTGTCCAGCATGTATAGTTCGTCTAACTTTGATTGTTTTCGAGTTAGGAGCTAAGTGGCCGTACAGCCGGTGCTTTGTGGGATGTTGCCTCTAGGACTTTTTCAAAATTGCGCGCAGCATTCTTGTGTAGTTGCCGTCAAGCTTTTTCTCCGTATGTTAAGTTAGCATCCATGTAGTGCATCCATATAGCAGTATCGACACGACCACTGCTTGGAAGAAACAGTGTTTCATTTTATCGGTCAGGTCTGAGTTCCATATGACCGACAGCCAATCGTTGCTGCCCATGCCTTTGTTAGCTGCGTGTCGATGTCTTCTTTTGTTGATAAGACACTGCTTCCTAGGTAGGTGAACTTGTGTTGTATTTTGACCTTCACCCCGGCCAAACATGCCATTCCAAAGTGATGCAACTTGACGGCAAATGGGACAAGGTAAAAATCCCATGATACACTCACAGACTGATGCACCGGAAGAGAGTGACCTCTGAACTGCATGACAGTTATTTCTGCTTGATGATCAAACATGCCATTCCAAAAATTGAGTGGGCGATTGAGTGGGCGTGGAACTATTATATAACTCTGTGAAGACAGGAAGTCAGTGAGTTGGGGACCAGAAAAGTTGCTGATAAGATGTGTTAGGGAAAGATACACCCGGCCGAAGAGGCCCTCGGGGCCCCCAGTAGTTTCGGAGACCCGTTGGGGACAAGATGTGGTAGAGAAAGCCAGCACTCAGCAGAAAGCTGAGCCCCCGGACCTCCGGTTGAGCAGCCCTGGAGAAGGAGAAAGACACAACGCTGACGGCCATAAGAGTGGGGGTCAATATATTGCAGTCTTTGTTCGGTCTCCAACTCCCTCTTACACACAAACGTTACAATAAAATGAGAGGTACATATCTTTCTAAAGAAGTCTTCGCTCGTCCTTTATCATTGTGTCGTTGTGATTCTTTCTGCCTGTATATGCATGTGTATATGTAGATGTATAGGCATATGACAATACAACACTTGTCAAATAGTTTCTTAGAGCTTCTGCATAGTGTGGAAATGTCACCTGTTTGATAAAAGCACATGTATTCCGTTTTGTGTGCATTGCCATGGAGGTCAATGCCTGCAGCGGCTCGTTTCAGACTATGCAGTAGTGTTTCGGCTTGGGCGGGTGCATTTGCCAGAATCGCTATGTCATCGGCGTAGTCGGCGTCAGTAATTGATTTTGCGGGGTACCTTCTGCTTCTTTTCTTTGTCAGCTCGAAGCCGTTTTCTAGACAGATGATAAAGAGGTATGGGGCTAATGTGTCCTATTGCAGTACTCCTGCTACAATGTCGAAGTAGTCTGTGTCTCCATCCGGAGAACGTACTTTCACTTTGGTGTTTCAATAGAGAATCATTATGGCTGCGGCGGTCTCTTTTGGTATGCCGTATGCTAGTAGAATTTGTTCCATCTTCCCTCTGTGAATGGAATCAAATAATTTCTTGCACTATTCCCTGTGGATTATCCTTTCAACCCATTCATATCTATACTTTTATTCCATTTGACCTATTTTACTGCATTCGGTTTATGTTTTTGTTTTTTTGCGATTAACTGTTTTATCTATAGCACCGCTAAACCTACGCTTGTTAATAAACACTTTCATATATATATATATATATATATATATAAACACTTATATATATATATATATATATATATATATATATATATATATATATGTATACGGAGAAATAGTGGATTTTGGTAAATCTGAAAAAAAGTGGAAAAGTGGATAAATCGAACGCTTACAACGGGTTGACTGGTAATATTTCGTTCTTTATTGACAGAAAGTTGACAAATAGTATTGTCGCCTGTACGTTTCTTGCCCGTTCGCTTATTTTGTAATAAACTGTCTCATCTTTTTTCCAACTTATTCAACACCAGCCATTCTCCTGTTAATTATCAATGCATTATTTTCTCTCCATGGGGTGGGTCAAAATAGTATTAAATGATGATGCTTCGCTGAAGTTGTAGTAACATAAATTCTTCTGTTCTTCAGAATTCTTCTAGTTGTTCTTGTTGATTTTAGCAGGGCTATAGTCTAGAGGGTCATGATGCTTCCGTTAATCTGCCGTTTCTCCAGACTTTTTCCAGGCTTTTAGGGACCATTACCACGTCCCCAACAACTTGTATCACCGTTTCTTCCACAGCTTTTAAGCACTCTGGCAAGATACAGATATTTAAGTAGCTTTTCGCTTTCTTTAATTTTTATTCCATGCTTTTCATTACCGAAGGCAGATTCTGGTTTGTGCAGTTAGCAATTATCAGTATAGTCAAATTATAATTTCTGGCACTATTCCCTGTGGATTATCCTTTCAACCCATTCATATCTATACTTTCATTCCATTTGACCTATTTTACTGCATTCGGTTTTGTTTTTTTTTTTTTTTTTGCGATTAACTGTTTTATCTATAGCACCGCTAAACCTACACTTGTTAATAAACACTTTCATATATATATATATATATATATAAACACTTATATATATCTATATATATATATATATATGTACGTATACGGAGAAATAGTAGATTTTGGTAAATCTGAAAAAAAGTGGAAAAGTGGATAAATCAAACACTTACAACGGGTTGACTGGTAATATTTCGTTCTTTATTGACAGAAATTCATCAGGCTAAACATTTTCTGAGTTTTTCTACATTTTGGCAATTGAAGAAATAGTAAAATAAACGAGATAATAAAGTTATAAAGGGAGAGAAAGAGTCTAAAGACAAGGAGCAGATAAGGGAAGAATTGGGAGGGAAGTGGATATGGGTTTAAGTGATGGCGGTAGGGGGTTGTTGGATTTGGATGTAACTGTCTGGGTATATGGTTAGAGCTAGATGGCATAAAATGTATCTGATTTGATCAGATAGAGGTCAATTGATTTTCGGGAGAAAAAGAAAGAGGAAAAGAAAGAGGAGGGATGGAGGAAGCAGGGTTTCCCCTCTTTTTTGTTCTCTTTTTTTATTGACTATCAGTAGCTCTGGTTGTCTAGTTGTCTGGCCGAGATTAGATGATCCGTTTGTATCACATTATTATTATTATTATTATTATTATTATTATATCTTTAGTTTTACTTTCACTTTCGGGCAATCTTTCACGTGGTCTTTACCCTACACCATGAGAGAAGGGAGTTAGTTATTTTATAAGTATTCTATGTAGTAAGATTTTTGCTGCCTCTTTTATATGATATTTTTATTCACATTGTTAGTACCTTGCTAAATAGTTCCAAAAAGTGATTATTTTTTGTTTCTAAAAGAGGCTGGGACAAACAGGAATCTTGTTAATATGTTTATCTATTCTTTTCCTGAATATACCCAGTGCTCTTACTATTACTGGCACAGTGGTACTTTTAATGTGCCACTTTTTTTCAATTTCTATTTACAGGTCTTTGTATTTACTTATTTCCTTATGTTTTTGACTGATATGTTATTATCTAGTGGTAATACTATATCAGTTATAAAGCATGTTTTCTTTTATAGTCTATAACCACTATATCTTGTCTATTGCTCTTTATTTTTCAATCAGTTTCGATAGCAAAGTCCCTTCTTTTGTTTTTGTATTTCGTCTTGTTTGGGGTTTATGCCATATTTCACAATGATTATAATTATGATCTTTTACTCATTAGAGTGTTTTTTACACACTGCGTTAGCTGATGGGTTCTCACTGGTGTATGAGTGACAGCAGGTTTCCTCGAGTCTCCAGGACTCATCTCAGTATTCGAGCTGATCTTAATAATACTGTGGTATGGATGTTCTTTACTTGTCGCCTTATTTCAAAATTATTATTGCCCAGTCAGCTGGGGTTTTAGAATACACTGACTGCACCTCTGCAGAGGGATAAGACCCACCTCTAACGGGTGTCCTGTATATGACACTAAACAATCTGATGGTGATGTTCCAGCAGTGCTGAAGCTTTGGGGAATGCGGAATACCCCTTCATTGCCATCGCTCACAGGTTCTTTCTGGCCCGGAGTGGTGGCACCAAATAGGTCCCTATCTATGGGTTAAATAGAACTAACAGCATACTTATGCTAAAATGAATTGTTTGAGTAAACTGAATAACTTGAAATAGAAATGTTTTTGACAATTAAACCGTACTTACATTTAAATTGTGTGCTTATGCTTAACTGAATTATTTCAAATAGAACTGTTTTTCGTCATTAAAACTGTATTTACACTTAACTGAATAGTTACATATAACTGCTTGAATAGTTTGAAATAGAAATGTTTTTGACAATTAAACTGTGTACTTATGCTAAACTGAATTGTTTTCAATAGAACAGAGTACTTACATAAAAATGGATTTGGCGTTACATAGCCTACAAACGTTGATATGCCATAAAACCCAACAAACCAAACTAACCAAACCATCAAAATTATTAGCAATCCTTTGGGGAGTGACCAACGTGCACTAACCACAATTGGTATCACCGTCATCTTTATGAGCCATTGTTATTTTTTTTAGTTCTCTTGAAGGATTAAACGACTTATCTCTCTTTTCACTTTAAAAAAAAAGAATTCACTTTGTCGTCCGTCGGGTTGGCAGAGTTTACAATCCTCCGGGTTCTATTTTTTTGCTGATTATTCCTTGGTCTTGTCATCTGGCTGACAATAGGTGATCCGTTTTTATGCATCTTATTTTCTTGGAAAGTTTCTTGTTTGTACATCTAAAATTTGGTAGTACGGTGAAATATTTAATCTCTTGCTCAATACCCGGTGGAACAGCTTTCCCACCCAGTCTTGCCTAGTATTGTGTCTTTTGTGCAAGTTGGCTACATTCACTTATAATATGATTAACAGTTTCATCTCTGTTTCCACATAACCTACACTTGTTATTCTGTTGCATATTATCAATTTATGTTTTTATTTCTTCACACCAGCGTGAGCTGATGGTTTCCCACTAGAGTCCGAGTGACAGTAAGTCTCTAAAGGTCTATAGTACTCTTCTCAGTATTCTTGCTGATATCAACAATGAAGTACTCTGGATAAGTACGATTCATTCTCCTATTTCAAATTTTTCTTTGTTCTCTGTCCAAGTTCTGGGTGACCGTATCAAGTGCACCAATTGTTATTATTATTATTATTATTATTATTATAGTTACTCGTTGAGGGTTTTTTCACATCAGCGTTAGCTGATGGTCTTTCACTGGAGTTTGAGCGACAACAAGGTCTCTCAAGGCTTTTGGACTCTTCTCGGTTTCTGGCCGATCTCAAGAATACTGTAGTTCAGATGGTCTCCACTCGTCCTGTTATTTCCAAGTCCTCCAGTTCCTTTATTAATCATTTCATGAATGTATCATGGTATAATCGTCACTTTCATGTTTCACAGTTGTTTCATTTCTTTAACAAAGTCCAGGTACTTATTTGTCTTTTCACTTTTAATCTTACTCTGTGGTCAGCCAGGACAGCAAAGTCCACAATTCTGCAAGTTCTATTTTTTTGTTGATTATCATAAGGTCTGGTCATCTGGTCGAGATTAGGTGATCCGTTTGTATCTCAAAATCCCAGAGGAGTTTGTGTCTCATTTTCCAGGACATATGCTGTGTTGTGCATATACCATTTGTTCTTATAGTCAAATTTCAATTTCTTGCACAATTCCCAGTTGATCACCTTGCCCACCCAGTCTTTTCCTTTATAATTATCCTTATTTACTCATTTAGATTTTTTTTACATCAGCATTAGTTTTAGTGACAGCAAGTCTCCCCAAGTCTCCAGGACTCTTCTCAATATTCTGGCTGTTCTCAATAATGCTGTAGTTTGGATAGTCTCCACTCGTTCTCCAGCCTCCAATGCCTTTCGTCCCTTTAATAATCCTTTGGTGACAGCACCAATCACGATTGATATAATTGCCACATTCATGTTCCATAGTCTATCATAATTACTATTATTATCATTATTATTGTTGTTATTATTATCATTATCATTATTATTATTCATTTTTCACGTCAAGAGCAATTGGTTGCTTTCAGAGAAGACTAAATATTTTTTTATTCATTATCCTGACGCAGATAGTAATAAATGTCATAATCATAATAAATTCAAAATGTTGTAACTTTCATTTTCAACCTTGCCAATGATTTCTATAGTTATTTTTTTTTCTCAATGATATCCTTGATTGGCAATGGTAACACAGTTATTGGATGTATTATTTCCCACTGAAAAAAGAATGTATTATTCTTTATAAGTTAAATTCTTTTATTTCTAAAAAAAGTTTCTCAAGAAAGCAGCTTATTTTTTTATCAGAGCACTGGTTCCTTGCCTTCTTTCACTCTTTGAATACACAACCTTCACTTAATCGTTTCGCCATTGCTATGCTATACCCCCTAATTCCCACTATAAGACCATTCAATTTCTCGTCCAATGCTTGGAACCAAGTATTATCCCGCCAGTACATCGCGGTATTCCCACCATTTTGTTTTTCTTCCTGTTTTGTTTTGATGCCATTTTAATGTGTCTATTAGAGCCAATGTGAAACCAGAGATTGAAACCAGTAATAAAGATGATGGCTAATGCTCCATCGACGAGGATCCGTGGAATTTTCTGCTATTTGGGAATTGTTTTCCACAGAACGTTTTTCTGCGCCATTTTCTTTTGGAGTTTGATTCGCTTCGTATTCGATAGACGATGTGAAGCTTAATCAAATGATACACTGAATGTTTGAACTGATTGTTCCAGTGGATGGGGTGAAGAAGTAGTTCAGGGAGCAGGAGTGATGAAGAGAAAAAGAAAGAGGAGAGCAAAGTTGATAGAATCGGGGATAAAGAACCAAAGTGAGGAACAATAGAAATGTAAAGAAAGAATTAGAGTAAAAAAAAAAAAAGAAAAAGAGAGAGGTCCTCGAAATAAAGAAGTTATGGTGAAAGAAAGAAAGAAAGAAAGAAAGAAAGAAAGAAAAAAAAGGAAAGAAATACATGCAATTCGAATGAAAAATGGATGGCGGGATTAAAGTAAAAACTAAAACAAATAAGCAAATAAACATGGGCAGAAAGAAAGAAAGATATGCCTATTAGAAAAGAGGATGATAGAATTATTTACACAAAGTTAGAAATAAGAAAGAAAGAATGAATGAAAGAAAGAAAGAAAGAAAGAAAGAAAGAAAGATATGCCTGTAGAAAAAAGAATGATAGAATGAATTGCACAAAGAAAGAAAGTAGGAAAGAAAGAAAGAAAGAAAGAAAGAAAGAAAGAAAGAAAGAAAGAAAGAAAAAAAGAAGGAAAGAAAGATATGCCTCAAGAAAAAATAGTGGTAGAATGAATTGCACAAAGAAAGACAGAAAGAAAGAAAGAAAGATATGCTCTAGAAAAAAGAATGATAGAATGAATTGCACAAAAAAAGAAAGAAAGAAAGAAAGGAAGAAAGAAAGAAAGATATGCCTTTAGAAAAAAGAATGATAGAATGAATTGCACAAAGAAAGAAAGAAAGAAAGAAAGAAAGAAAGAAAGAAGGAAAGAAAGATATGCCTCGAGAAAAAAGACGATAGAATGAATTGCACAAAGAAAGAAAGAAAGAAAGAAAGAAAGAAAGAATGAAAGAAAGATATGCCTCTAGAAAAAAGAATGATACAATGAATTCCACAAAGAAAGGAAGAAAGAAAGAAAGATATGCCTCTAGAAAAAAGAATGATAGAATGAATTGCACAAACGAAGAAAGAAAGAAAGAAAGAAAGAAAGAATGAAAGAAAGATATGCCTCTAGAAAAAAGAATGATACAATGAATTCCACAAAGAAAGGAAGAAAGAAAGAAAGATATGCCTCTAGAAAAAAGAATGATAGAATGAATTGCACAAAGAAAGAAAGAAAGAAAGAAAGAAAGAAAGAAAGAAAGAAAGAAAGAAGGAAAGAAAGATATGCCTCTAGAAAAAAGAATGATAGAATGAATTGCACAAAGAAAGAAAGAAAGAAAGAAAGAAAGAAAGAAAGAAAGAAAGAAAGATATGCCTCTAGAAAAAAGAATGGTAGAATGAATTGCACAAAGAAAGAAAGAAAGAAAGAAAGAAAGAAAGAAAGAAAGATATGCGTCTAGAAAAAAGAATGATAGAATGAATTGCACAAAGATAGAAAGAAAGAAAGAAAGAAAGAAAGAAAGATATGCCTCTAGAAAAAAGAATGATAGAATGAATTGCACAAAGAAAGAAAGAAAGAAAGAAAGAAAGAAAGAAAGAAAGAAAGAAAGATATGCGTCTAGAAAAAAGAATGATAGAATGAATTGCACAAAGAAAGAAAGAAAGAAAGAAAGAAAGAAAGAAAGAAAGAAAGAAAGAAAGAAAGAAAGATACGCCTGTTAGAAAAATGGATGATAGAATTATTTGCACTAAGAAAGAAAGAAAGAAAGAAAGAAAGAAAGAAAGAAAGAAAGATATGCCTATAGGAAAAAGAATGATTGAATGAATTGTACAAAGAAAGAAAGAAAGAAAGAAAGAAGGAAAGAAAGATATGCCTGTAGAAAAAAGAATGATAGAATGAATTGCACAAAGAAAGAAAGAAAGAAAGAAAGAAAGAAAGAAAGAAAGAAAGAAAGAAAGAAAGATACGCCTGTTAGAAAAGTGGATGATAGAATTATTTACACTAAGAAAGAGAGAAAGAAAGAAAGAAAGAAAGAGCACAGTCAATGTTGAAAAAAAAGAAATGCCAATAATGAGTGGCCACAAAGCACAGATGATATAATTGAAGAAAGATTAAAAAATATAAAAGAAAAAAGAAAGACTAATCTGAAAAAAAAAAACGAAAAATATGGACTCGTAAAAGTGGAATTGTATAAAATTTTCTCAGAAAGTGACATAGACATTTAAAGAAAGAAAGAGAGAAAGAAAGAAAGAAATCAACTAAAAAAGATCGTCATAAAGAAATAAATGAATGAATTTATAAATAATGAACAATAAGCAGTCAGGAGAAAAAAAATCAATGAAAACAGATATAAAGTAATATAATTTTGTTTCATAAGAAAAGAATGGAAAAAAAAATATTAAAGTAAATAAGGACTGAAGTAAAAAAAAAAAAGGAAGATATTTACTGCACAAAAAAAAGTAGAAAAAAAAAAGAAAGAAAGAAAGAAAACAGAAACAAACAACTAAACAAACGTAGCCAGTCTGACAGAATAAATGATAGAAAAAGAAAAGAAAAAACAGGCTAGGAAGAAAGAAAGAAAGAAAGAAAGAAAGAAAGTAAAAGCAACGTCTATTTTAGAAAAAAGATTTTTTCTAAAGTGTCCACAAAGCATGAATGATATAATTGGAGAAAGATTGGAGATATAAAAAGATGTAAAAGACAAAAAGAACGAAAAATATGTGCTCGGAAGATTTGTATGAATAAAATTTTGAAAGAAACAGACATGGAGATTTGAAAAAAAAAAGAAAATTAATAAAAGTGTTTAAGAAAGAAAGAAAGAAAGATAAGTTTTTAGAAAAAAGAATGATTGAGTGAATTGCACAAAGAAAGAAAGAAAGAAAGAAAGAAAGAAAGAAAGAAAGAAAGAAAGAAGGAAAGAAAGATAAGCTTTTAGAAAAAAGAATGATTGAGTGAATTGCACAAAGAAAGAAAGAAAGAAAGAAAGAAAGAAACGGCTAAAGAATAAAGAGGCTAGAATTATTTACACAAAGAAAGAAAGAAAGAAAGACAGAAAGAAAGAAAGAAACGGCTAAAGAATAAAGAGGCTAGAATTATTTACACAAAGAAAGAAAGAAAGAAAGAAAGAAAGAAAGAAGTTAAAACGAAAGATAAAAATTGACATTTGCATTGAGAGAAGGGCGAAAAAAATAGAAACAAAAAAGAAAAGAAAATGGAATCAACGAAATAAGAAAGAAAAATTTGAAGAAAAGAAGAAATTCAAATTGAAAAAATGGAACGCAGAAATATATTTTTTAAAAATGTTATGGTCCCTTACTCGGTAACATCTATCTTAAAAATGTTATTTTGTTTTGTCTGATACAAGGATATGATTTAAAACTTTTCGGAATTGATTGACGTAGTACTAGAAGTTGAAACTTCGACACAGTGAGGGACACACACACACACACACACACACACACACATACATACATACATGCACATATACATATATATATACTGGTATCATTCATTTTGCGCACATCTTCAAGTTCACGGGGAGAAATTCTCGAAATTTCTTTTTCTGATTTAAACTGATTAGATCACCAAACACTTACGAAAAAACTTTTTTTTTCGTTTTCATGGAGGGTTCATTTTCACATTCTAATTTAATGCAGATTGATCACCCATTTCCAGAAGAATTATATAAAAAAGACCCTATCCTCCGGGAAGTAAAAAATAAAAGAAAAGAAAAGATTTCGACCTGTCTGCTGACTTGCCTTTTTGAATTCTAACTATTCCTGAAATGGATGATCATTAAATTGAAATGGGAATGTGAATCCCCTAATAAAATGTCAAATGATTATATGTTTTTTAGAAGAAAAAATGCGTTAATTTTGAGGATCTAATCAGTTTAAATCACAAAAATTAATAAATAGTTAAAAAGTTTAAAAAAAAATGAACTAATAAATTAGAATTATATAAAAAAATATTTTCTTTTGAAACTGAACAGGTACTCATATGGAGTTTATATATATATGAGCGTCCTGCGTGTCTAGCCACACTGAAGAGTTCTGATAGAATGAAAAAGTCTGAGGATGACAATATATACGCTCCCCCATGGGGGTTGTGCACTCTGGCGAAGGAATTGTTGGCCGCCGCTTTCATAATGCAATGCTCTTCGAAAGAATTGAGCACTCTGGTAGCCGATAGGGTATAAAAATGTAAAAACGGACGCTGCTGCTGCAGTTGCTACATAAATACCTAAAATAATTCCCTTGCCAACGTGGTCCGCTTGGTGGCCGAGTTGTCTGAGTCTTACTCTGACATAAAGTTGGATGGGTTTAGATCCCGGCTTCGAGCGTCCTGTGTATCTAGCCACACTGAAGAGTTCTGATAGAACGAAACAGTCTGTCTGTGAATGACTATATATATATATATATATATATATATATATATATATATATATATATATATATATGATATCCCGAGAAGATGAGTTGGGAATGATGCGAATTGAGAATATATAGACCCTGTCGGCTAGGGGTGTAGAATACACAGACTATCTGAGCAGAAGGGTTAGACTTCCCCAGGAAGTGTCCTAGATATGGAACTAAACAATCACTTACTGCTATCGCACCCAGTTGCACTCTGTCCTGGAGTGGAAGCACTCTATAGGGTCCTCTCTGTAGGTTAAATAGAAGAAAACATTGTACTTATGCTAAAGTGAATTTTTTAAAATCGGACTGTTTTAACATTTAATTGTGTGTAAACAAAAACTGTAATTGTGCTAAACTGAATCGTTTGAAATAGAACTATTTTTGACATTTAAACATGGTACTTATGTTAAACTGAATTGTGTGGAGTAAAACTGTTTATGTATAACATTGATTTGGCATTAAATAACTTACTATCGTATATACGCCATAAAAGCAAACCAAACAAAATCAAACCTTGGGAAAGTATAAGAAGATTCTTATAAATCTCCAGGAGTGCCCAATGTACGATTATTAATATATAAATTTATGAATATCATCCAGTGGAAATTTATATACTTTGAAGAAAAACTCGACGGCTGTCATTTGGCTATTATAAATTTATTTTGACAGGGATATCACACTGGGTTGGAGTCAGCCTCTAAGAAAATTTGGGGCTGTAGGATACACCGACTGCTTCTCTGCAGAGGGATAAGCCCCCCCCCCGCCAACGAGTGTCCTGTATATGACACTAAACAATCTGATGGTGAGGTTCCAGCAGTGCTGGAGCTTTGGGGAATGCGGAATACCCCTTCATTGCCATTACTCCCATGTCCACTTTGGCCCGGAGTGGTAACACCTGATAGGGCCCTATCTATGGGTTAAATAGAACTAACAGCATACTAATGCTAAACTGAATTGTTTGAAATAGAAATGTTTTTGACAATTAAACCGTACTTACATTTAAATTGTGTGCTTATGCTTAACTGAATTATTTCAAATAGAACTGTTTTTCGACATTAAAACTGTATTTACACTTAACTGAATTGTTACATATAACTGCTTGAATAGTTTGAAATAGACATGTTTTTGATCATTAAAGTGTACTCATGCTAAACTGAATTGTTTTAAAAAGAACAGATTATTTACATGAAAATGGATTTGGCGTTAAATAACATACAAAGTTTGATATGCCATGAAACCAAATAAACAAACCAACCATCTAAGAAAATGTCCTTTTGATCCTGAAGGTTGTTTATTTGTTTCTTTCTCATTGAGTATTTTTATAACCTTTTCTCTCCATTATGTGATGACTATTTAAAGAGATTGGTTGCTTTTATCTATGGTCAGCTGAAATTAATTTATAATAGCCAAATGACTGTCAGTTGATATTTCTTCAATTATATCGATCTATCTATCTTTGTCTCTGTCTGTCTGTCTGTCTGTCTGTCTCTCTCTCTCTCTCTATATATATATATATATATATATATTGTCATCCAAAGACAGAATGTTTCGTTGTATCACAGGTCTTCAGTGTGACTAGACACAGGAGACGATTACAGCTGGGATCGAAACCCACCTAATTTTCGTCAGAACGATAACATATCTTTCAGTCAGGAAACGGCTCAAGGGCAGCACGGGAATTTAACATATATTCATTATCTTTCATTTGCTTATATTTTACGTTATCGTAAAGTGCTTAATTCGTTAGAAGAGCTTTGTATTACGCAAGTTTACAACAATTAATTCCTTCGCCAAAGGGCTCAACCGCCTGACAGACTTTCGTTTTAGTGTGGCTAGACACGAGAGACGCTTCAAGCTGAGATCACTTCCATGAAATACGATATATGAGAGCAGCTGTAATTCAGTTAAACATCTCAACCGCTAGAATGCATACACAGGCAGGTTGGTTATTTGGGTTTTATGATATATCAACCTTTATGATTATCTAATGCCAAATTCAATTTATATATATATATATATATATATATTGGTTTGTTTGTCTGTTTGGCTTTAATGGCATATCAACCTGTGTAGGTTATTTTATGACAAATCCGTTTTTATTCAAATTAACAATTCTATTTGAAACAATTCTGACTTGCATAAATATACAATTTAATTGCCATAAACATTTCTATTTAGAGCTACTCGGTTTAGTTAAACAATTTTAATTCAAACAATTCCGTTTAGTATGTGTATATTTTTTGTTTACACACTGTTCAATGTCAAGAGAGTTCTATTTATAACAATACAGTTTAGCGTAAGCACAATTTCAATGTCAAAAACAGTTCTATTTCAAACAATTCAGTTTAGTAGAAGTACGCAGTTTAAATGTCAAAACACTCCTATTTCTAGCTATTCAGTTTTGCATAAGTACACAGCTTAGTTCTATTTGACCCATAGATATCACTCCGAGCCAGTATTGACCTGTGAGTGATGGCAATGAATGGTTACACCGTTTTCCCCAAAGCCCCAGCATTACTGGAACAACGCTATCAGATTGTTTAGTGTCATTTCAAGGACACTTGTTGAGGAGTTTATCCCTCTGCAGTGTCAGTGTATTCTTGAGCCCAGCCGATGGGGCAAGCATACGCATGATATTTGGTTATCATGAATGAGCTGATTAAATAATGGTATACTAAAGTAAGTAAAGTTGTCTCCCTTTAGTCGGGGGCAACCAGAAGGCTCCCTTTTCAATTGCTACTACACCGAGGTGTAGGGGAGGGCGCTACTCCTTTCCCTGGATAGCTCCACTTTATCCTTGATACGTACCTTATATTGCTGAGTGTTAAGCAAGGCGGTATCAAGTACGATTTTTAAAGTCTTTGGTATGACGCGACCAGGGATTGAACCCAGGTCTACCGGACCATTGGCGAACACTCTACCCTACTAGACCTATGAGCCTATTGTCACAAATTGTCTTAATTAGATCGATAGATTTTAAGGGCATGTTAACCCATCGAGGGATATTTTATACCTTGGGATCACATTTATTTATGTTTCGTATTTACATTTTTGTGCACTTGTTTTTCAAGAGTTTTTTTTTGTACACGGTCATGTCGAATCGGAGTAAATGTTAAACAACTTATTTTGACACTTAGAGGTGACACCCAACGGGTATCACCAGTCTGAATCAGGGTGGACCTGGGAGAAAAGGCAAAGAAAGGATAGTACACGCTTTACAGATTTCCAGAAATGGAGCCTCACAATCAGATACTATTTAGTGTCACACCCAGTGTAATGGATACATCCAGGTAATTTTAAATCCCACTGAGTAACCTATTCATTCTTCAATGGTATATATATATATATATATATATATATATATATATATATTTAATGAAGTGAGAGTTTATATACATATATGTTTTGATATGCTTACATGTGTCATACACCGAGCATTTCTGTAGAATTCTATGAAACTTCTCAACTCATCGACTCTATCCCATTATATATATATATATATATATATATATATATATATATCAGTTGGTGACCTTAGTCGAGGGTGAACCGAAGGCTCACTTTTCGATAGCTACTACACCAATTTGTAGGGAAGGGCGTTACTCCCTTCCTTGAATTGCTCCTCTTTACCCTTGATCAATACCTTATGTTGCTGAGTGCTAAGCAAGGAGGCATCAAGTACCATTTTTTAAGTCTTGGTTTGACTCAACCTCAGATTGAACCCAGGTGTCCCGGGCCATCATGCTAATGTCCGGTAGAGGCCCGCAAGTGAATTTGGTATTTTCGATTTTCATTTTTTATAACTTTGCTTTACGTGTGTTTCAACCTTCATAGCCTCCTGAAGACAACTATAAAGGTTGAAACACGTGCAGAACAAAGTTATAAAAAAAATAAAAACGTAGAATATCAAATTCACTTGCGAACCAATTAATTTTATTATATTTACTTTTCTCTCGCATGATGAAACAAAAAAAAAATTACACACACACATACACACACACATATATCATCATCATCATCATGTCGTGCCGCTTGCACGAATATCCCTGACCCTCTCTCGCCACTTATCCCTATCGTTCATCGCCTCCGGCAGTTCTTCAGGGCTACATATCGTATCCTCACATAACTGCTGTATGTATGTTCGAGCTGGTCGTCCTGCTTTTGCTCGGCCATATGTATTCCCCAGCAGTGTCCTGCATGTCTGGTTCGTCTAACTTGGATAGTTTTCGTGATGGGAGGCAGGTGGCCGTATAGTTGGTGCTTTGTGGGTTATTGCCGCCAGGACTTGTTCAATATTGCTCGCAACATTCTTAGATATTTATATATATATATATATGTGTGTGTGTGTGTGTGTGTGTGTGTGTTCGTGTTTGTGTGTGTGTGTGTGTGTGTGTGTGTGTATAACTAGGCCAGATGTTGTTTACTGATAGCTTTACAATATGTATATATTTCTAATAATTTTTTTTTCAGTAGTTTTTTCTAATCTATTTCAAGACCAAATTTTACCATTTTTTGTTTTCAGTGGTTTTAGATCTTTACCATATGCTTTTGAGCAAAATTTGAACTGCTTTCTGAGGGAGAGTTCAGTTTTGGTTTAATCTGCGACTTTTTCCAGGAGGCCTCCAAGTTTTTTTAGAAGCCTGAAGATTATATCGGCCCAAAACAGGATCGATAGAAAGCAAATAAACATATAAATATCTTAATTTGATGTTAATTACAAACGTATCAGAAACAAAATGGAAGTCAGGAAGTGGAAGTTTGCGTCAGAGAAAAATCTTATGCGCATGCGTGAACGAACTGGTTCACCGAAGATTGGCTGTTTGCGCAAGAATTGTTTGATCGGCATACTTTGAATTCGAAAATAAAATCAATTCCCATTAAACTTTAAAAACGACAAAGTGAAGCGAATCGAGTCAAGTGAAGAGAAAAATACATTAAAAAAAGAATGAAGAGAAAATACTAAAGTCAGCTTTTCTTTTCGGTATTATTCATTGATGTTTTTTTGTACAAAGTGAATCTGGAGTTAGGTTAGTGGTTAGGAATACTGTTATGCTAATAAAGAAGTCGGGCAGTTGACGCTATCAGTCCCCTTCGGCATAAATATTTTGTTTTGAATATGGAAGGCAATTCAAATATTGTCGGAAATTTTGAGAATGATTTAATTATGGTCTGTGTTACAGTGTCTAATATTCCTATTTTTTTATGTTTATCACTCTTTCAAATGGTTTAACATTCGACAATCTCTAAAAATGTGAATTTACCTCTATTTGTTTTTACAGTTAAACTCGCGTTTCTTCGTTGCATGACCATCCAGTCGACAGGGTTTAGAATAAGTTATAGTACAACCTGCATTGGGGTAAGATCCCCCCATCAGAAAATACACTTTACTGTATCTGATAGTCTATAATCTTCAAGATTTAGGGAGTGTGGGGTACCTCTTTATTGCCATTACTCCCAGGTCTATTTTAACCTGGAGTGGTAGGACCCGTTAGGATTCTCTCTATGAGTCAAACAAATCTGTTTTAAGATAATTCAGTTTTGATGTAACCGTGTAAGAAATAATTAAAAAAGACACGTAAGAAATAATAGAATAAATACATTTAAATATCATCATCATAATCATCATCAGTATGTCGTGCCATCGATATGGATATCCCTGACCCTTTCTCGCCACTTCTCACTATCGTTCATCGCTTCCGGCTGGTCCTCAGGGCTACACCCCGTATCCTCACAGAGCTGCAGTATGTAGGTTCGAGCTAATCGCCCTGATTTCGCTCGGCCATGTGAGGGGGTCCACAGGGGTACATCACTTATGAGCTCATCCTCACTTCTCCAGCAGTGCCCTGCATGTCTGGTTCGTCTTATTTGGATAGTTTTCGTGATGGGTGGTAGGTGGCCGTACAGCTGCTGCTTTATTAGGTGTTGCCTCCAGGAGGACGTGCCAGTGGTTTAAGGAGGTGCCCGTGGTGTAATGGTTATCGTCGTAGGAAATGGACACGACGACACGAGTTCAAATCCTGGACGAGACCGATTGCATTTCACATAGGTATGAATCCAAATATTCTCCCTCCAGCTATGGGTAAATAGTAGGGTAGACTAGGTTCTTCAGCCTTGGTGAGGCAACTAGACTAGGAGAAGGAAAACTCTGAATTCAAACCAGTTAAACTCCGTTTAAAAATGGACTTTTTGTTATATCCTGCCCGAGCGGAGGGGTTGGTAAATAAGGATATCACGAAATATGGAATATTTTAGAATCTACAGCTTGGTATTTCGCAGTATCCTGGGTAAGATACGAAAATGAATTGTATTCTGAAGGTCCAGTTCTAGAGATTATGACAGTGTGAAATATCTCTTCATTGCCATTACTCCCAGTTTCATTCTGACCCCGTGTGGTCGTACCTGGTACAGTCCAATTTATGTGTTCAACCGATCTATTTAATAAGATTTTAGTCTTTGACAAGACTGTAGGCAAAAAAAAGAAGATTTTCAAGGACAACAACACCAGAATTGTTAAATGGACTTACAATTAATGCGATTCATGAACCTATCGGCATAAAATAACCCAAGATGTGTTGACATGCTCTTAAAATCAATCAATCTAAGTATGGTTCATTTTTATTGTTTATTGCTGTTTTTTTTCTTTTTGCTAGAGTAATCCAACTGATTTGTGGCCGATTTTACTTGACTACACCGCTGGATCATTGCTCTAGTGGGTAGAGTGTTCGCAAATGGTTCAATCCCAGGTCACATCAAACCAAAGACTTTAAAAATGGTGCTTGATACCTCCTTACTTAACTCTCGGCAATATAAGGTACGTATCAGCGGTAAAGTGGAGCAATCCAGGTAAAGGTGTAGCGCACCCCCTCTTCACCTCGGTGTAGTAGCTATTGAAAAGGGAGCCTTCTGGTCACCCTCGACTACGGTTGCCAGATTTACTTTTTTTTACTTTACTTAGGATGACACTTTTAAATAAAAAGCAGAAGAAAAAAATCTATTTGTGTGATAGATTGTGGAGGGTTAACCCATTTTCTTCCGGTCGAATTTAATCTAGAGTTTTTCTTTTCCTAGACTGGTTGCCTAACAATAAGACTATACAAAGGGAAAGAAGTGGATCTATGTATTTCTCAAGAGATTTACTGCAAAGAGAATGAAGACGGCGTCATTTGGAACTGAAATTCGTTTGAAGGCTTAGATCATCTGCATTTCGGTTACATTTGAACTTTCTGAAATCTGCACCTGGAGACACTGAGGTCATCATTTACTCATCACACTAGGAAGTGAAACGATAGATCTTTCATTCGTTGCATAACAAGTGTACATTAGCACAGAAAGTTCGTTGTCATTTTTTTTCCATTTTGTTCTTTGTTTTGTTTTGTTTTTGTATCTTGTATTTTTGTCATGGTATTTTTTCGATGGCTTTCTGGAATTAGCATATAAGTTCAACTAACTCGGAAGGAGCGTCTCATTTCCTGAAAATGACGTCAATAAACGAACAGCGAAGGCATGAACTGCTATCGATACGTTGTCTACCATATGGAAATCAAACCTATCCGATAAAATAAAACGTAATTTTTCCTAGTAGCGTTCGTGTCGATTCTAATATATGGATGCACCACATGAATACTGAGTAAACGTATTGAGAAAAAGCTTGACGGGAATTGCACAAGAATTCATATTGAACAAATCCTGGAAGTAACATCCCACAAAGCAGCCGCTGTACAGCTAAGTACCTCCTATCTCTAAAGCCATCCAACTAAGACGTACAAGACATGCTAGAGACTGCTGGGGAAGTGAGAACGAACTCATAAGTGATGTTCTCCTATGGACTCCTTCGCAGGGACGGGTAAGTGTTGGATGACCAGCTAGAATCTATCTACAACAGCTCTGTGCGGATTCTGGATGTGGTCTGCCTGGAGCAAAGAATGATAGAGACGAATAGTGAGAGAGACAGACAGGAAAATCGGTACAAGCAGCATGACATGATAATGATGATGATGATGTATTTCTTTTTTTATTCTAAGCTGATGTATTCGGATTATATTCTGACAATGGTTGTTATTCTAATTACACCATTAAGGCTGTTCTTGTCTCCGTCTTTCATCAGGTGTCTATCGTACAAGACAATATTCTGATGATTGGTTAGTTGGTCAGGTTTTATGGCATATCAACCTTTGTAGGTTATTTAACGCCAAATCCATTTTCATACAAATAATCTGATCTATTTCAAACAATTCAGTTTAGCATGAGTACCCAGTTTAATTGACAAAAACATTTTTATTTCAAGCTATTCAGTTCATACAAACAGATCTAATTAAGCCAATTCAGATTAGTATAAGAATAGATTTTCTTTACACAGAGTTAAATGTCAAAAAGGTTCTATATTAAACAACTCAGATTAGTAAAACTACAGTTTCAATGTCAAAAACAGTTCTATTTAAACAATTCAGTTTAGCATTAGAACGAAGTTTAGTTCTATTTAGCACATAGATAGGGGTCTATCAGTTGCAACCATTCCGGACCAGAGTGGACCAGGGAGCAATGGTAATGAAGGGGTGCTCTGCATTCCCTGCAGCGGTGCAGTCGGTGTATTCTACAGCCTCAGCCGACTGAGCAAATAATATTCTGAGAACTTCAAATCGAATCCTTTATAAAACAAATCGTACGATCAGACTTTATGTTCTCCAAAACCTTTTTCTGTCTTTTCCTTAAGAATTCAATAAATAAAAAAAATGTTTATGATAAACATTAATGGAAAAACTTGACACAACAAACTGAACATATATTTATCTAGTGAACATAAATATTTAAAACGTTTAACATGAGTAAAGGATGTTTGTTCCTCAGGGAAAAAAAACGGGTAAATCAATCAAGACCTTGCTTAAATAATTCATTTTAATCAAATTTATATAATTAATTTGATTCTTTATTTTGGACTTTCAGACATCTGATTAGAATCAAATAATAGTTGCCTCTTCATCTCAGGATATTCCGTCACATTTCTTTCATGAACGGGTATTTCTTGTTATTTAAACATTAATAAACAAGTGGCCTTCAACAAGAAAAAAGGTTAGATTAATAAATTACCATTAACTTTACTTAATTAATTCTAATTTCAACACTTTAGTCGCGCTATTACGTTCACTTTCGGGCAAATACGCTTGGGAAAGGTATGAACACCCTTATCCTCCCAGCTATGGGTTAAATAGTACCACTACTGTTCTTCTAGGAGAATAGCTTTGGCATTAAATAACCTACAAAGGTGGATATACCATCAAATGAAGTAACCAAACCATCAATGACAACATTAAAATAATTACGTTCTTGATTTTAGATATCGTATTTTTTCGAAATATTTAAACTTCAATGTTTGCTGCCATGAAAGTTTTTAAAAATGAATTCGTGTTTACAACCGAAGTAGAAAGGATTGCATAATGACATTTCAAGGGATACCAGATGAGATCAAGGGCATGAGTTACACAGTTTTACTTAAATGGGTGGTAAAATTATCACTACTGAAGCTTAACATTTCAGTAATTGACAATTCAAAGATATGTGTACAGTTTAGCAACTTAAATAATAAAATGATGTCTGGCCGTCTAGACAAGGGAGTGTCAATTTAAGTAAAAAATGAATACAGTCTAGTTACATTGTAAACAACAGTTTTTGGCGAAAGATGTTGATCAATAATTTTGTATTACATTAATTCGGGAAACCCAGCATGGAATCTAAGAAAAATGTTGGTGTGGTGGTGCTCAAGGCAAATTTTCATCTCTCAATATCAATGACTTTCATTTGGAGAAATATATATATATATATATATATATATATATATATATATATATATATATAATTTCTCTGAAATTCTAACACACATCTATGCAGGCATGCACATACACACACACTTATATATATATATATATATATATATATATATATATATATATATATATAATTTCTCTGAAATTCTAACATACATCTATGCAGGCATGCACATGCACACACACTTATATATATATTTGTGTGTGTGTGTGTGTGTGTGTGTGTGTGAGTGTGTGTGCTAATATATATATATATATATATATATAATTTCTCTGAAATTCTAACACACATCTATGCAGGCATGCACATACACACACACTTATATATATGTATATATATATATATATATATATATATATGTGTGTGTGTGTGTGTGTGTGTGTGCTAATATATATATATATATATATATATATATATATATATATATATATATATATATATATAAAAAGACAGTGATAGATATATAGATAGATAGATAGGCGTACCTGCCTATCTATCTTTCTATCTATCTATCGTATTTATATATATATACCCACACACACACACACACACACACACACACACATCCACACACACACACACACACACACACATATATATATATATATATATAAGTATGTGTGTATGTGCATACCTGTATAGACGTGTGTTAGAATTTCAGAGAAATTATATAAGGCTGAAATAGAAATATAGATTCATTGATTGAGAGCTTACCTTAACTTAGCTTAGCTTAGATAGATAGATAGATAGATAGATAGATAGATGAGTCGCTCATAGTATAATGGTTATCAATGTACGATGTGAACTTGGCTAAGTTAATTCAAATCCTGAAACAGGCTGTTCGCATTTCCCATGGCTTTTTTACACTTGGGAAAACTATGACTCCAATCATTCTATCTCCAGCTAGGGATAAATAGTTGGGCAGATTAGGCTCTTTAACATTGATATGGCAAACGGTCGAGGTAAAGGAAAACTATAAAATCAAACCAGTTATAGACCTTTAGGGAGATCGACTTCCCCCAGTCTATTCTTGCACAAAGAACGCAACAAAAGTAGCGCCCTTATGGTCAACTCGGGTTACAAAACCTGTAATGATTATGATTGGATATTGTTCATGTGAGTACATTTTTTTCACTCTTTTGAACTGCCCACCTACAGTGCCATTTCATCACCACATTAACAAATAAGACTGCGAGGTGTATGTCATGAAAACAGTAGGGTACAGGCATTCAAATTAATCAGCGTAAAATTCGAAGGTTGATTGGAAAATAAGATTTACCCCAAGTGACTTTGATAATTCTGGGAAAAGGAAATAATGACCATATAATGGATGGTTCCTTTCAGACATGATTAAATTTGTTTGCTTTGTGACAGCACTGAATTATATGCTTTCTGCGTGAAGCATCGATCAAGACGTGAGGGGAATTATTTACAAGGATTCTAAGCCAAAGGCAATAGGGATTAATTCGGTAAGGTAAGGCGAAATCTTGCAAGCCCACAAATAAAGCAACTGCATAATAAGGAAGGGACATTTTCTGCAAGATGGTCCAAAAGTAGTCTGAACATTCCATACGTTTCTGTGGCATTTTTTCCAAGTTTAAAACAGAAATTTATTGCATATCGGTCTTCTAAAGTGTCCTCACGTCCAGATTGCATTTTCGAAATTCACCAGCTGTGACAATCAGGCTTTAGTACGGTGTATTCCAATTGATGCTGTAGCTGTTCATTTGAACCTGAAATCATAAAAATTGGCCAGTCATCTCATAAGATGTGTAGTAATAAAATAATGAATTTTCAAGAGTCTACAACAATTTAAAATGCATTTACAAAAAAAGTCTGGAAACTTATTGATGGCACCACATATTTAACAAATCAGTTATGTTAATAATTTAAAGAAAATTGTCTGTGCAGGGACCGAATACAGTCTAGAAGACCTGAAAAGTGCAATGGACGAGAGACAGATGGCGAGATAGAGCGTCACGGGAATCCTTGGTGTCAGCACGAATCAATGATGATGATGATGATGATGATGTGGATGTATCCTCTGCAGTGGGATAAGACTACCCTCCTCACAAAAAAAAAAAAAAGTGGTGTCTGATATATTACACTAAATGGCTTAAGATCATGAATATGAATATGTTTTAATAAACTCTTCACTTTGTACAAAATATTTCTATTAATGCTGCCTCTATCTTTTTGCATTTTGAAGAAAATTGCCGTAAAGTAGATAACAGGTGTTTACCGACATGTAATTAAAAAAAAAGATGATAGAAATTCTTAGTTGAAATTCTAAGTAGCCAAGTCGACTGCGTCTGTAGAATAGACCGGCTGTAGCTCTGCAGTCCTGGCGAGCGCCCCGGGACCTGTTCTGGACTTCGGTCCGGAGCGTGGCCCTGGAAAAGGAACAATGGCAGACTTGGGGCCTTTAATTAGGCACCTAGTTTCGACTAGGCTACCTTCGGGTGGGCGAGCTGCATTTTTGTCTCCTTTGTCCCCCATGCACGGCACTAGACCAAGCGTCTAGTTTAAGCCGTTAGCTGGCATACGTGCCCGGACCCACATTTGGGTTCGTGAAACTGCTTGCCTCATCAGGCTCACATTGCACTAAGTGAGCCGATGAGCAGCACTGACAAGCAGGGTTCGAGTCTCGGCTCGTTCCCGACCTTCCCCTCCCCTTTATCCCCACTTTAATCGGCCTTCGGGCTTTTGACCTTGTGTCAAGTCGTTTCTGGTGGGAGGCAGCGACAAATACTCGGCTGTAGCTCTGCAGAGGGATAAGAACCTCCCAAAGAGTGTCCTGGGTATGACATAAATCATTTGGTGAAATCTTTCAAGCCCACAAATAAAGCAACTGTATAATAATGAAGGAACATTTTCTGCATTATCACATTGAATTCAATAAACGACATAAATAATAAAATGATCATGGAGAGTTCACAGTGGGATAAATTGGACGTTTCGTGGAAATTTGAAATGAATACCGTAAATTTGTCAAGAAATATGATACAATGGACACACGTTTAATTACTTACATTTAATTTAACCACCAATCAATTTATGACGTCTCAATAGTGTTATATAGTTATATATGTAGATTCACATCTACATATATGCACATATATATGTAGAATAATTCACAGCAACACAACGATAAAGAGGCATGAAGGAAAACGCAGGAATGAAGGACGCATGATAACGACGCAGGAAGGAAGACGCAAGAAGACTTCTTTAGAAAAATATTCACCTCTCACTTTATTTGTAAGGTTCGAAAGGGTTGTTCAAGGTTTGCCTGTGAGAGGGTGCTGGAGTCCGAACATAAACTTCATATTTTGACCCCACTGTTATTGACCGTCATGTTGTGTCTTTCTTGTTTCCTTGATGTTCAACCGGAGGCCAAGGACCCACTCTGCTGGATGCTGGTTTTCTTTATGGCATCTTATCAGCATCTTCTCTGGACCCCTAACTCCATCGGGGCTTTCCGAGGTCCCCCTCGGTCGAGTGTGGCCTTCCCTACCACATCTCGTCTCTAACTCTCTGGAAGTCTGCTGGTAACTTTGGCACCCAACTCAACTCAATTATATAATAATTCAACGCCCACACGATCGCCCACTGGATCTTTGAAATCGAATGTTTAATCGTCATCAAGCGGAAATAACTGTCATGCAGTTCAGAGGTTACTCTCTTCCGGTGCATCACTGTAGTGGCACAATGGGACCTTCACCTTGTCCCATATCATAAGCCTTAATCCGCCCACACGATCTCTTTCGATTACTGGCCATTGGAATGTGTCACTTCCTTCCGGTGTATCACCTTGGAATAGTATTTTTGGGCCGGGTCGAAGGTCAAAATATAACAATAGCCCTATTTCGAAAAGTATTTAATACTTATAGGACATCTGGAAATCTATACCATTAATCCGTAACTTTTAACAATCAATATGTAATATAGATCAAAATTCATGGTTTGGAGTCTCTTTTGATTTTGTTTTTACTCACATTTCTGCTTTGAAAAATGTCATAATTTACGTCAGATACATAATATAACGAGGATCATTAAATAGGTTTCCAGACTTTTTTCGTATGGCCACTTTTATTGATAGTACACACATTAAACTCAAATCCCCTTCGAAGTAATCTCCTCCATCTACAATGCATTTGTTGTACCGTTCAAACAATTTCTGGAAGGCCCCATGGAAGTCCTCTAATGTGAGCGTGTCAATGACCTTCGTCATAGCCTCTTTTCTCCTCAGTTGTCTCATAACGACAGCCTCTGAGCTTAGGGAATAACCTAAAGCCACAGAGTAAAAGGTCTGGACTATAAGGAGGGTAAGGAACTGTGTTGATGCCCATCTTTGTCAAATAGTCTGTGACAAGGATAGAGTTGTGGACTGGTGCATTGTCCTGCTGGAAATGCCATTAACTCGATTTGAAGAGTGCTGGCCTCTTCCCTAGGAATCCCATCATGAACTCCCTTAAAACCTAAATATAGCAACCCTTACCCTAACCCTTTAGCCAATCAACTTTGGTGTATTGACTTCCTTACTCCTCCCACACCTCTCATCACCCCTCACAGATTTTCTTCCTTCCTTGAATCTCTTATGCCACTCAAAAATTGATGTTCAATTCATGCAAGATGGACGAGAGAGACGGATGGCGAGATAGAGAGTCACGGGATTCCTTGGTGTCAGCACGAATCGATGATGATGATGATGATGTGGATGTATCCTCTGAAGTGGAATAAGACAACACTCCTCACAAAAAAGTGGTGTCTTATATATGACACTAAATGAATATGAATATGTTTTAATAAACTCCTAACTTTGAACAAAGAGTTTCTATTAATGCTGCTTTTTTGCATTTTGAAGAAAATTGCCACAAAGTAGATTACAGGTGTTTACCGACATGTAATTAAAAAAAGATGACTGAAATTCTTGGTAGAAATTCTTAGTAGCCAAGTCGACTGGGTCTGTAGAATAGATAGGCTGCATCTCTGCAGAGGGATAAGAACGCCCCAAAGAGTGTCCTGGGTATGACATAAATCATTTGATATCGAGGTTCCAGCTCTAGAGCTTTTGGAAATGTGGAGTAGTCCTTCATTGCCATTGCTCCCAGGTATACTCTGAACCAGAGAGGACCTTGGAGTTTCACATTTAAACTGTGTGTAAAAATGACTTACGTTCAAACGAATTGTTAGAAGTAGAACTGTTTAATCATTTTAATTCTGTATAAACAAATCATCATCATCATCATATCGTGCTGGCAGCACGGATATCCCTGACCCTCTCTCGCCACTCCTCCCTATCGTTCATCGCCCTAGTCAGGTCTTCAGGACAACAACCTGTATCCTCACATAGTTGCTGAATGTACGTTCGTGCTGGTCGTCCTGTTTTTGCGCGGCCATGTGTGGGGATCCATAAGAGTACATCTCTTATGAGTTCATCTCTGCTTTTCCAGCAATGTCCTGCATGTCTGGTTCGCCTAACTTGAATAGTTTTCGTGATAGGGGGCAGGTGGCCGTACAGTTGGTGTCTTGTGGGGTGTTGCTGCCAGGACTTGTTCAGGATTGCACGCAGCATTCTTGTGTAATTGCCATCTAGTTTCTTCTCCAGCCGTTTTGTTAGCGTCCATGAACTGATGTATAATAATTGTTGCTGATACTTGCAACCATTTGACTGTGTACATAGGAATGAATAGTGTTGAATAGAATAATTAACATTAAATAGCAATACTTGTAACCTCCTCACTGTCTACAAATAAGGGATTAAACAGAATTATTCATGTTAGAGAGCGATAACTGAAACCATTTGACTGTGTAGAAACAACAGCAATACAATTTAAATGAATGCAAACAAATGATTGACAGTAAATTGAATTGTTTGTATTAAATAGAAATGCTTAAAGAACATTTCACAGTGTGCAAAAAATATCTCCGGCTCGTATAAAAATGTTATATATTAAATTTGTTTTAAAAGGATGTATTCATTATATATGTAAAAACAGGATTTGGCATTAAGTAACCGACAAGGGTTGAGATGACAGAAAACCCTATCAAACCCAAACTCAAACACTTAGTTCTGAGATTTCTTTTTATCCAAATTAAGATAAAGTTTGGTCAAAATTTTGCTGACATAAAGACCTGAAGAAAGGAACATCTTGTAACAACTTGACCCAGTAAGTAAATTGGTTTGGTTAGTTCAATGGCACAACAACCTTCATGGATTATCTTATGCCAAAGCTTTTCTTGTCGAATGACTGCAGTGTCACTATTTACCCTGTTGCTGGTGGAGTCATTCTGACATAGGCAGATTAATATGTGAAAAAAAAGGAATTAGTTCTTGGTGGTTTATATATTCATAATTTCCAAGGTTTGTCTTTTATTAAAGCAAAATTTGCTAAATTTCTCCCTAAAAAATTATAGTAATGTTAATAATAAAAAATACATGTATGTATATATGTATGTATATATGTACGTATATATATATATATATATATATATGTGTGTTTATATGTTTGTATATATATATATATATATATATATATATATATATATATATATATATGTTTATATGTTTGTATATATATATATATATATGTTTATATGTTTGTATATATATATATATATATATATATATATATATGTTTATATGTTTGTAAATATATATATATATATGTACAGAGATGCATGCGGGTATACATTTTAATTTATATAGGTGTGTGTAAATATATATACATATATATGTTTGTGTGCATGTATATATGTATATAAGTGTGTGTTTATAAATATGTATATATACTTGTGTATATATATGTATATATTTGATTATATATATATATATATATATGTGTGTGTGTGTGTGTGTGTATGTATATATATATATATTTATATATATATATATATATATATATATATATATTCATTTACTATTTATTTATCAATATATACATATGTGATTGCTGGTATATATATATATATATATCTGTGTATATAAGTTTTCATCTCTCTCTCTCTATATATATATATATATATATATATATATAAGTGTCTGTACGTGTGTTTGTTTGTTTGTGGTTCTAACTATGGGCCACATAGATCTGTTTAAAAGTTATTTGAATTCGACAAAAATGACATTCTTTTGGGGATTTTTAATAGACAGATGATGAAATATCAATAGCATGACTTACGAATGCCTCAGACGCCCTATAGATCTCTCTGGACTCAGGTGAAGTATATAAATCTAGTTCCGATGCTAACTTGGTCATCAGCAGCGATGACAGCAGGCTAAGTGCACGCTGTTATGAAATCCAGAAACTAGTTTTGTAAACATCATTTACTAAAATGGTAAATAGTTACGCCAAGGTCAGCAGTCCCCAGTTGACAAAACGTAAACACATTTGTTTATATTTAAAATATTCCAGTCATCGAATCAGAATGTGCTGCTTGTTTATCACACTACCAAATATATTTCATCCAAAAGAACTGCTCTTGATATGAAGAAAAGTTTACATATTTCAGTGAGTTTGAATTATAGACGATGCTGTCTGTGTTTCCCTTCGGGCTAAGGCATTTGAGAAAGGCATGAATCATCTCTTTTAACATATGCTATTATTTGTATCATTATTGTGATGAAGTTAATTGATAGTAAAATAACAGAGTTAATTTGTTTTGGAGAATATCGTAACTGTAATTTTCTTCCCAGATGTCTGGAATGGGTTAATGTGAAAATCCGATTTTTTTAGTTTAATCAGAGAACAGGTTGATTTTTGAGAAGACCAAGTGAGGTCTTGTGTAGTGAGAGGTCAAACTGTGTTAGGATTTCGAATCTGGTTAGAGATAACAAACAGATGGGCTAACGATATTTGAATAAAAAAAAAATTTACCTTCTGTCATATCCTGCCCCAGCCGAAGGGTTGGTAAAAAGGGGGTGCCAGTGGTGTAATGGTTATCGTCGTAGGAAATGGACTCGGCGGTACGAGTTCAAATCCTGGACAAGACTGATTGCATTTCACATAGCACTAATACCCTTGGGAAAGGTATGAATCCAATTATTCTCCCTCTAGCTATGGGTGAATAGTAGGACAGACTAGGTTCTTCAGCCTTGGTGATGCAACTAGTCTAGGAGAAGGAAAACTCTGAAATTAAACCTGTTAAACTCTGCTTAAAAATTGACCTTGTGTCATATCCTGCCCGAGCCGAGGGGTTGGTAAATATGGATATTTGAATATCGTTTTGAGTTAACAAGTTTAGAGGAAATGACCCTTGAACTTAAATTTGAACGATAGCTGATTTGGAATGTATTTTCAAAGTGGGAATATATTTTGAATTGTTAAGAGATTTTCATGTAATATATTGTTAGTGTGAATCACTAGTTAGTTTGGGGTTTTGGACTGCGGAGAAAACGGATCGACTCGTGTTGAGAGTCGTAAAGTACTCAAGCAGTCAGCCGAGAGAAACTCAAACACACATACATACGCTCGCATAAGTGAATGACTCCAGCATTTCACCAAGCTACCAATGTTAACTTAAGATCGATACACATAGTGCCAGTCTGTATTCTGTTTTCTATAACTACAGATGCCATACAATAATTGATGGTATTTCACATGGTATACTCTTATTAAACTGTACATATTTAATCATCTAACATGATTGTATTTTCGGAGAAGGGACCGATATATCCTGTTCAGTGAATTCGTCCTCGGAGGAAATTACCATTTTTAGCTCTCGAGCAAGGTCAAGGTATTTTTCTTGCTCAGTCGGCTGGGGCCGTAGAATACACCGACTGCTTCTCTGCAGAGGGGTAAGACGCCCCCAACAGCGAGTGTATATGACTCAAAACAATCTGATGGCGCGGTTCGAGCAATGCTGGAGCTTTGGAGAATGTGTAGTACCCCTTTACTACCATTGCTCCCAGGTCCACTCTTGCCCGGAGTGGTAGCATCTGATAAGGGTCCTATATATGGGTTAAATAGAACTAAACGGTAGTTGGCATTTACTGTTTTTCTGCATTTAAACTGCGTATTTATGCTGAACTGAATTGTTTACAATAGAACTGTTTTTCACAACTAAACTGTACTTACATTTAAACTGCGTGCTTATGATGAACTGTATTATTTGAAATTGAACTGTTTTTGAAATTGAAACTGTTCTTACACTAAACTGTATTGTCATATATAACTGCTTGAATATTTTGAAATAGAAATGTTTTTGACAATTAAACTGTGTACTCATGCTAAAGTGAATTGTTTGAAATGGTTATTCACATAAAATGGATTTGGCGTTAAATAACCTACCAAGGTTGATATGCCATAAAACCCAACAAACTAAACCAAACCAAACTAAACTAGTTATTTTTCGAGTTGTTTGCTTTTCTTTACTTTTGCTCGTTGATCTGCTGGAATCGTGATATCCTCTAAGTGACTGGTTCCTGTCTTCTTCTTAACCTTAAAAGATGTTGGTATTATAGCTTGGATTGAGTGAACTGTTTTTCTGTCAAAATCCCGTCTATTTTTGTGCCTATCATTTTTCAAGGGAGATTCTGGTCTGTGTATGTACCATTTGTTCGTACGTTCAAAGTTTAATCCCTTGCACAATTCCCTATGGACCATCTCCTCCCATACGTGCCTGCTGTTTTTGTTTTTTTTCACGAAAGGCTATCGGACAGCAAGTCTCATCAGGTCTCCAGAACTCTCCTGAGTATCCTAGCTGATCTTAATAACGCTGTGTTCTGGTTAGTCTCGAATATTTACCTAATCTTCAGCTCATCTAGTCCGTGCTCATATTCATCTGCAAGAAAACTCTCATTACCAGAACGATATAACTGAGAAGGTGATTCAAGCGATATCCCATATGATGAATAGCGAAATGACTATAGGTCTATTTCCGTGAATGTAATTGCTGGTATAATGGTTACCGTCGCTGAAAATGGACACGGCGAGCTGAGTTCAAATCCTGGACGAGTTTGTATGCGTTTCACATAATACCCTTGGAAAAAGTATGAATCCAATAATTCGCTCTCCAGCCATGAGTAAATAGTAGGGCAGACTGGATTCTTTACCCTTAGTATGGCAACCAGTTTAGGAGAATGGAAACTCTAAATTCAATACGTTATACTCAATATAAAAATTAACCTTGCGTCGCACCCTGTTAATGCGGGAGTGGTTTGTAAATATATATTTTGTAGAGGGTCAAAATGACTCAGTTAAAAATTATCTTGACTTAGATGAAATAAAGCTACTCTCGGGCGAAGAAAATACCAGTTGAATTGTGTAAATAACAATCAATATAAGAACAATAGTTCGAGATGTGTAAATATTGTAAATAACAATGATAAATCATCATCTCAGAAATTTAAATTCTTTACTGTATTATCACTCGATGTACATTTTTCTTTTTTAAGAAGAGGAATTGTATTTTGAATCGAATTACCACGACCAGAAAATCTGGCAAATACTTGCGTGCGCGACATAAGGAAACACTGGACAGCTGATTCGACTATATTATTTGGTCACGCAATTACAATGACTAGTTGATTTGTCGTCACTTGTGTGCGATGTGGATCGGTGGGTCAGTGTTGGAATTTCGGCTCTACATTCTGTGGTCGCTGGTTCGATTCTACAGTGGGGGAGATCACGATATATTTTTCATTAACATTTCTTATTTAAAATTGTTTTTAATCAGTTGACGTTTTATTTATTTATTTATTTATGCGATTTTAGTTGGTTGCGATAATGTTATCAACCTAGCCTCATAAGTAAAACTTTGTAAAACTCGAAAAAACCCACCCAAAAATTTACTAAACTCTTCTCAAATATAAGATCAATATATTTAACTACTCAAGGATTGGTTTGGTTTCTTTGTTTAATGGCATATCAACCTTTGCAGGTTATTTAATGCCAAAGGTATTCTCCTAGAAGAACAGTAGTTGTACTATTTAACCCATAGCTGGGAGGATAACTTTCCCAAAGGTATTTGCCCGAAAGTGAACGTAATAGCTCGACTGGAGAACGAACTCGTTTACTACGATGCCGCAGTCCATCGCTTTAACAATTACACCACGAGGACACCCCACTACTACTCACGGAGAATGAGTTTTCCAGTTGTAATAGCTAAACTGGACCACTGTGGCCTTAAAAATGAGTGAGTTCGAAATCCAATGGCACTTTCGCTTTTGAAAATTAACAAATCAGGAAAAGTGATAACCTTTTTTAACTTGCCCCGCCAAATAGTATCATTGCTGTTTGTCTTCAACCATAACGTAAGTTTTAAGTAACCAATGACAGTTTGATATGCCATAAAACCAGAGAAAACAAATAGCGGAAGTGATATATTTGCTTTACAAAACTGAATTTTCAATTTTTTTATTTAAATTGTTTTTCTTTCATGTTGACTTTTATTGTTGTTGTTGTTGTGGTTTTAAAGTTCTCTCACTCGTTGAAAAAGCTCTTTAACTCAAGTGGACGCTTCCCCTGAAGCTTTTCTTGTGCCGGAATAATCTGACAGAATTCACGACTCAATTTGTGCGAAGCCCCCTCTATGAAACCGTCTTGTGACATATTCTGACCCTTCGGGATATCAGATATACGAGGTGCATACGATAAGTTTCCAGACTTTTTTTTCATTTGGTCACTTACAATTGACGTAAACTCTTGAGAATTCACTATGTTATTGCTATACATCTTATGAGATGACTGACATATTCTTATGATTTCAGCTTCAAAGAAACAGCTACAGCATCAATTGGAATACACCCTAAAAAATCCTGATTGTCAAAGCTGCTGAATTTCAAAAATGCAATCTGACACTTTAGAAGAACATGATGCAATAAAATTCTGTTTTAAACTTGGAATAAATGCCACAGAAACGGATGGAATGCTTCAGACTGCCTTTGGACCATCTTGCATGAATCGAGTATCAGATTTTGACTAGCATAAGAGATTCAAGGAAGGAAGAAAATCTGTGAGGGATGATGAGGAGTGTGGGGGGAGTAAGGAAGTCAATACACCAGAGTTGATCGGCCAAAGGGTTAGGGTAAGGGTTACTATGTTGTGGTTTTAAGGGAGTTCAGGAAGAGATTCCGTCGGAAGAGTCCAACACTCTTCAAATAGGTTCAGTGGCATTTCCACCAGGACAATACACCAGGCCACAACTCCATCCTTGTCACAGACTATTTGACCAAGACAGTTCCTCAACCTCCCTATAGTCCAGACCTTGCTCCCTATGACTTTTGGTTATTCCCTAAGCTCAGAGGCTGTCGTTATGAGACAATTGAGGAGATGAAAGAGGCTGTGACGAAGGTCATTGCCACGCTCACACAAGAGGACTTCCAGGGGCCTTCCAGAATTTGTTGGAACGGTACAACAAGTGCATTGCAGCCGGAGGAGATTACTTCGAAGGGGACTCGAGTTTCATATGTGTATTATCAATAAAAGTGCCCATACGAAAAAAGTCAGGCAACTTATGTTATCCTATTTACCCAACCCCTCCGCTCGGGCAGGATATGACACAAGGTCAATTTTTAAGCGGAGTTTAACAGGTTTTTAATTCAGAGTTTTCCTTCTCCTAGACTAGTTACCTAACCAAGGCTGAAGAACCTAGTCTGTCCTACTATTTACCCATAGCTGGAGGGAGAATAATTGGATTCATACCTTTCCCAAGGGTATTAGTGTTATGTGAAATGCAATCAGTCTCGTCCAGGATTTGAACTCGTGTCGCTGTGTTCATTTCCTACGACGATAACAATTACACCACGGGCACCTCCATAAACTTATCAGGCAACTTATCTTATGCACCTCATATCAACTTCTTAAGGTGTAACACAGCATGACAGCACAAGAGCATCCAAAATGGTTAAACTTCATTAGTTTCTGTTACGTATACGTATTATTAGATTTCGAAATTTAAAAATAAAAACAGAAATCGACATGGTTTTATTTCAGAAGGTTTATTTATAATTTCAAATTCGCGCAATTGTTAATGTATTCAGTGTAATTTCCACAGGTACTTCTAGCCAAACATTAAACTCCGCATTATTTTTCTTTTATGAGGAAAATATTTTAATTCTATTTCCTTCCTTTATCTTTCTCTGTATTTGTGTCAATTAGCATTAACCAAGAATTCAAATGTTCTGCTTTCGAAGGCCGCAGTTCTTCGCTTTTATAAACTATTTAGCAATGCTTTTACTACTAAGAACTTTTTTTGTGACGCTAAACGAACTACGCGTTTCGGAAATCGTTTTTACCTGCTAAAATGTTCAGCGTTGGATCTGATTGAATTGAAAAGTCGTTATTTTCCATTTTTGATGTGTGGGGACATCAACTGAAAATCGAAGAAGACGATAAATAACGTTCAATAATTTGATTTATTTATCGATCTAGTTAATTCATTTTTCCTTGAAAAAGATATAAAATAACTTGCATGGCCTCATTGTAGGACATAGGAATCAAGTACAGTAGTTACTGTAATTAAGCATTGCGTAGATAGGTTAAAAATGCATCTATTTGCTTAAATTACTCGTGGATCAATAGTTATCGTCCTAAGTTCAAATCCTGGACGGGGTAGTCACATTTCGGATAGTGCTAATACTATTGGAAAAAGCATGAATCCAATTATTCTCTCTCATAGTACGGGTAAATAGTTGGGTTTTTTAATTTCGGCATGGCATCCGATCTAGGAGAAAGAAAACTCCGAATTCAAACCTGTTTAAATTCTCTTAATAGTTGACCTAATACCATATCCTGCTTGTACAGAAGAGGTGGATATATACTCTACCTGTTGTTAGCTTAAGTGGTCACCCATCTAATTATTGAACTGGTTTATTGCTGCTTAACTTCAGTAATCAGCGTGACCTGGTAGTCATTCACTTGTCGCCGGATGTTATTTACTCTGTTTTCTTTAGGTTAAATGCCCTGCACAATCAAACAGGTTCTCTTTGAGTATAAAGTCTTTGATGACACCAGAAAGCGCTATTTCCACGCAAATACCATGAAGAACTTATTTGAGAACGTCCACATGGATAATGTTTTGTCGTTCTTGAAAGTGACCCAGTTGATATGCCATTAAATCCAACCAACCGACCAACCAACCGGACTCACTCAAATGGCTTACAGCACCCATTTAAATATTGAAGAGGTTTATTGCTGATTAACTTCGATAATCCTGCGGCAACCAATGACTTCAACATCATTAAATTCAAAGATGCTTCGAATGTAGTTGAGGTTAATGCGAATATGACGTGTAATATATTTATTTGTGTGATTCAAGAGGTTGTCACTTGATCTTGGTCAGAACCTAAAAACCGTCGATCGTCATTCTACGTTCCTGTGTTGATAAGACGTTGGTAAACACGGATGTTTTCTTTATTTTGATTTCTGATATAAAGGACACTGTCCTGATAAAGAAGAAGAAGAAGAAGAAGAAGAAGAAGAAGAAGAAGAAGAAGAAGAAGAAGAAGAAGAAGAAGAAGAAGAACAAGAACAAGAACAAGAACAAGAAGACTATTTTGGGTCGTTTATATGAATTAAAGGAATGCATGAATTTATATGAAAGTAGACAACAGGGGAACTGTTTTTTTTATTTTTAAATTAGAGATAATTTTGTGTAGTTGGTAAGACATTTTTCTGAGAATTATGCCAGCTCTTGGACACGGTCAAGATCAGATTCCATTATAATTTTTTTGCGCTTGTTCTAACTGATGAATTTTCATGGGAGTCTCAGTGACAGTAAATTTCCTCAGTTCTTCAGGACTCTTCTTAGTATCTTGTAAGATTATAATAATGATATAGTCCGGTTGGTTTCAATTCGTCCACTAATATCCAGTTTATCAAATCTGTTTTGCAGGTTATTGGGGATTGTTCCACTGCCTTTCGAACAACTGATACATAGAGCCTTCAATAAGTTTCCAGACTCTTTTTGTACAGGCATTTAAAATTGTCATAGACTCTTGAAAAATGGGTATGTGGTTGCTATACATCATATGAGATGACTGACCAATTTTTATGCTTTCAAGATTCAAATCAACAGCTACAGCACCAATTGGAACACAACCTACTAAAGGCTGATTGTCACAGCTGCTGAATTTCAAAAATGTAATCTGGACGTGAGAACACTTTAGAAGAACGATATGCTATAAAATTCTGTTTTAAACTTGGAAAAAATGCCACAGAAACGTATGGAATGCTTCAGACTGCTTTTCAACCATCTTGCATGAATCGAGCATCAGTTTTTGAGTGGCATAAGAGATTCTAGGACGGCAGGGAGTCTGTGAGGGATGATGAGAGGTGTGGTAGGAGTAAAGAAATCAATACACCAGAGTTGATTGGCTAAAGAGTTAGGGTTAGGGTTACTATGTTGAGGTTTTAAGGGAATTCAGGAAGAGATTCATAGGGAAGAGGTCAGCACTCTTCAAATCGGGTCAGTGGCATTTCCAGCAGGACCATGCACCAGTCCACAACTCCATTTTTGTCACAGACTATTTGACCAAGATGGGTATCAAGACAGATCCTCACCCTCCCTATAGTTCAGACCTTGCTTCCTATGACTTTTGGTTATTCCCAAAGCTCAGAGGTCGTCGTTAAGATACAATTGAGGAGATGAAAGAGGCTGTGACGAAAGTCATTGCCACGCTCATACAAGAGGACTTCCATGGGGCCTTCCATAAGTTGTTGGAACGGTACAACAAGTGTATTGCAACTGGAAGAGATTACTTCGAAGGAGACTAGAGTTTTACGTGTATACTATCAATAAAATTGCCCATACAAAAGAAGTCTGGAAACTTATTTAATGATCCCTGTATCTCAGTCACCCTCATGTTCCTTGATTTTTTATTTCTCTAGTATGTATCCTGGTACTGGCCACAATTCACTTTTACTCTGTGTTTTGCCGACGCTGTAAATCCACTAAATAACATCCTTTTTTTATCTTGTTGGTTGTTTGGGTGGGTGGGTGTTTATTTTTTTACGACATATTAACCCTTTTTGGCTCTGTTAACACCGAACTAAGTCATTTTAGTTTGGGTTGGTTTCATGGCATATCAACCATCGTACGGTATTTAATGCCAAATACATTTATAAATATATAAACAATTCTATTTCAAAAAATTCAGTTTAGCATAAGCACAGTATTTGGTTCTATTTGAACCATATATAGGACTCTATTAGGAGCTGTCACTCCAGTCAGAGTGGACCTGGGAGTGAGGGCAATAAAGAGCTACTCCAAATTCTCCAAAGCTTCAGCATTACTGGAGCCTCACAATCAGATTGCCATATCCAGAACACTCGTTAAGGGAGCGCTACCCCGCTGCTGAGATTAAATCGGTGTATTCTGTAGCTCAAGGTCACTGGGTCATTTAATCTTGAAAAATAAACTAGGTCTGGTCCTCTACCCTTGATTGGGTTATCCGTTTGTATCTCAAATAATTTTATTCGTCTTAGTTTCAGGAACATTATTATTATTATTATTATTATTATTATTATTATTATTATTATTATTATTCCCTCATTAGAGCTTTTCACATCAGCGATAGCCGATGGTTTTTCACTGGAGTCTGAGTGACAGCAAGTCTCCTCAAGTCTCCAGGACTCTTCTAAGTATTCTGGCCGTTCTCAATAATGCTGTCGTTTCGAAGGTCTCTACCCGTCCACCAACTTCCAACTCCTCCAGTCCCTTTAGTAATCCTTTAGTTACTGTTCCAAATGCACCAATTATAATTTGTATAATTGTCACCTGCATGTTCCACAGTTTTATTCTGTGGTCAGCTGGGACAGCAAAGTCGACAATTTTGCAAGTTCTCTTTTTTTTTTTTGCTGATTATTATTAAGTCTGGTCTTCTGGCCGGGTTTAGGTGATCCGGTTGAATGTTAAAGTCCCATAAAAGTTTATGCGTGGCATTTTCTAGGACCGGTGCTGGATTGTGCATATACCATTTGTTAGTATGGTCGGATTTAAATTTCTTACACATTTCCCAGTGAATCACCTTGCCGATCCAGTTGTGTCTCGCCTTATACTCCTTCTGTGCTAATTTGCTGATTTCGCTTATTATATGATTGGTTGTTTCATCTCTGTCACCACAAAGCCTGCATTTGCTATTTTTTTGAGTCTTATTCATTCTCGCATTGATATGATTGGTTCTTAAGGCGTTGTCTTGCGCTGCTATTAAAAGGGATTCTTTTTCTCTCTTAAAGTTTCCTTTTCTTAGCCATGTCCAAGTTTTGTCGTGTGAGATATTGTTTATTAGTCGTTTAAACCGCCCATAGAGTTATTTTCCTTCCCATTTTTGTTTCCTAGTTATTATCATTCTGTTGTTCATCTTGTTCTCAGTATCGTTTTTGGTGGCTGTAATGAGTCCTCCTTCTTGTTTTTGTATATAGTCCCCGAGTCGTTGTATCGATGCATCAACGCTGTCTTCAATGCTGGAAAGTCCTCTTCCTCCCTCTTTTCTTGAAACATATCGTCTGTCAACGTCGTCTCTGGAATGTAAGGCCTTATGCATTGTCATTAGTTTCCTTGTTCTTTGGTCCATTTGTTTAAGTTCGTCTCTGGTCCACTTGAAAAAGGGTCCGGAATATCTAACTAGGGGTACAGACCAGTTATTTATTCCTTTGATAAGATTTCTGCTATTGAGTTTTGTCTCGAGTAGTTTTCTAGTTCTCCTGAGATATTCTTTTGGAATTTTGTTTTTCATTTCGACTTGTTTGTTGGTGTCAGCCTCCAAGATTCCTTAGTATTTGTAGGTCCCGTTTTCTGCGAGTGTTCTGATCTTGTCTTGGTTTGATAGTTCTATTCCCTCAGTTATATGTCGTTTGCCACTTTTCATGAGGGGCAGACCGCATTTTTCAATGCCAAATTCCATCCCTATGTCTTGGCTGTAAATTCTGTGTGTATTAGGGTTTCCAGTTCTTTTTCGTTTTTTACAAATAGTCCAGTTCTTTTTCTTTTTTTGCAAATAGTTAATTTTTTGCAAATATTATTATTATTATTATTATTATTATTATTATTATTATTATTATTATTGATATTTAACTTTATGATAGAAACTGAAAATACCTTAGTTACCCGGCTTATGTTGCAGCTGTCAATTTCAAAGCAATTCATATAAATATTAATGGCAGCTGTTTTTCTACTGTTTTTGTTTGTTGTTTTTCTTGTTTTTTTTATTAAAAAAAAACACACAACAAAATAAAATAAAAAAAATTAACCCGCTCGCTATATCCTCTTTTCATCAACCTGGATCCTAGAAAATCCTCGTAATAAGTCTTTAGCGCCAGTGCCACCATTTTGGAATGTTTTCATTAGTTTTCAGGTTATTTTTAAGACTTTATCTTACACCTGCTTCCTCTATTAATTCGCTTAACATCGATACGAGTAATCGTTTTCCTGTGATTGATTTTTTTTTGTAAATCGATCTAACTTATAATTAAAACTCGTTACTTTAAATTGAATACCTGGAGAAACTGTGTTTTGAGGTGGAGGGGGAGGAAGGAAATAGGAAGCAAAGTACCAAGCACTTTTTAAAGACCACAGCATACACGATGTTCCTTAGAAAACATAAAAAAATATATTAGTTGAAAAGTGGATATAAAAGCAATCATAATTAAAACTCAAGCCGTTATAGTAAAATGGATATTTACGATACGAATGTAGAAGTATACATCGGCAGAAACCTTAGAATCCAACAACCCAGTCGGAGATGCGTAGCTAAATTAAATGCATGGGGGTAAGATCCCCCTAAATAGGGTGTCCTGGGTATGTCACTTAACTTAATTTGATAG
The DNA here is from genome assembly GCA_963585895.1 of Sepioteuthis lessoniana. NCBI lineage: Eukaryota > Metazoa > Mollusca > Cephalopoda > Myopsida > Loliginidae > Sepioteuthis > Sepioteuthis lessoniana. Next base: position 22,253,287 of record OY757917.1, on the reverse strand, counting down.
TGAGATGCAAGTTCTGGAGATCTTGTTTTTTTGTTGATGTTTTTGGTTTGTTTCTTTGTTTAATGGAATTTCAGCTTTCGTGGATTATCAAATACCGAAGCAATCCTTTTAGAATAACTGTATTGGTAGTATCTAACATCTAGCTGGACGCACAAAGTGGTTTAAACTTTTCTCAAAGGTATTAGACCGAAAGGAAACGCAATTGTACAATTAGTGTTCGACCTTGCTTACTGTAATGTGTTAGCAACAACGCCAAGTGCATTCCCTGGATATTTGGGGTGGCGTGGCGTATCCCTCTATTGTCATTATTACCAGGCCTTCTTTGAACTGGTTGTTATAGCATCCATTTGGTTCCCATCTATCTTTAAAAAATGATTCGTATTTGATAAGACCATTTGCAAAATATAAAACACTCCTAAAAAAGAACAAAAGAAAAAGATATGAATATAAATGAGATTCCCTCACCTTTTGTCATAAAATAACTCTCTTTAGTTTGACTTGCCGTTAAATTATATCCGTATCAATCAACTAAATCTATAATTGTTTCTTTAAAGATTATTATTATTATTAGTTTTTTGAAACCATCAACTGAGGGGGTGTCTTCGAGGTGTAATGGTTAAAGCGATGGACTGCAGAATCGTAGTAAGCGAGTTCGTACTCCAGTTTCGCTATTGCGTTCACTTTCGGGCAAATAGCTTTGGGAAAGGTATGAACCCCCTTATCCTCCCAGCTATAGGATAAATAGTGGCACTACTGTTCTTCTAGGAGAATAGCTTTGGCATTAAATAACCTACAAAGGTTGATATGCCATTAAACAAAGAAACAAAACCATCTACTGTATTGCCCAGTTGGCTGGGGCTGGAGAATGCACCAATTGCTTCTCTGCAGAGGGGTAAGACCTCCTGCCAACGAGTGTCCTAGATTTGATACTTAACAATGTGATGATGGTGATTTGGGGAAAGCAGAATCCCCCTTTTTTTGCTATCGCTCCAACATCAATTCTGACCCGGAGTGGTCGCACCTGATGGTGTTCTATCTATGGGTCAAATAAAACTAAACTGTGTACTTATGCTAAACTGAATTGTTTGAAATGGACATGTTTTTGTATAACAAACTGAATTATTTGAAATAAAACTGTTTTGACAGTGAAATTGTGTACTTGTGCAAAACTGAATTGTTTAAAATAGGACTGTTTTTGGCATGTAAACTCAGTATTTATGATCAACTGAAGTGTTTGAAATAGAACAGTTTTTACTTTTAACAGAGAGTAAACAAAAACTATACTGACACTAATCTAGATTGTTTAAAATAGAACTGTTTATATGTACGAAAATGGCTTTGGCATTAGATAACCAACAATGGTTGATGAGCCATAAAACCAAACCTACCCAAACCATCTACAGTAAATTGGGTTGTGCTATCGATCTGGTATATAATACGACCTCACTATTTTTAGCTTAAAATTTGGAATTAGACACAGATCTGCTGTATAGGTCGGCCGCAGAAAATACTGTAGGCTACTAGAGACGCAAACCTTACCCTGTCGTCCTAAATGACAAGAGGCTATAATCATCTGTAGCAAAATGCATAATGAGATTATTACAGTTTGACTTTATAAATATATATGCGTAAATACTTTTAAAATTATAATTCTGTATATTAGAAACAAGGTTTTAATCGTCAACAAAATAACCTTCAAGTAACCTTTTTTTTAAATGTACCCTATAAATATAGTAATAAGGCTATTGTGTGTCTATTCAATAATTTATGATTATTCCTTATCAAACTGTCATTACAACAATTATATAGGGAGTACGCAATTATTGTCTGAAATTAGAATTCCATGAGCCTTATACACAAATTGTAAATCTTTCACTATCAAAAAAATGTGCAAATAATCAACTTACGATTGTAGTCTGATTGGTTGTTGTGACGTTCTGGTTAGTATTTACAGTCATTGCATCAACTGTTGAAAACGTTGTGTGATACAGCGTCAATATAACATTTAATTTGCATCACAGTTTTAATATCTTACACTAATCTCTGTGTTGATTTGCAAGATATCTTCACGAAACACGGGTTTGTTTGTTTGTTTGTTTGTTTGTTTGGTTGGTTAGTTTTATGGATAATCAATATTTTGGTTATTTGATACCACATCGATTTTTTTTATAAATAAACAGTTCTAATTCAAACAATTATGGTTAGCATAAGAACACAATTAAATTATTAAAAATATTCATGTTTCGATTTATTCGGTTTAGTCAAACAGTTCTATTTCAAACAATTTAGTTTATTATAAGTATATTTTTTTTTGTTTACACTCAGATACTTTCAATATAGTTCTATTTCGAACAATTCAGTTTAGCGTAAGTACAGTTTCAATGTCAAAAACAGTTCTATTTCAAACAATTCAATTTAGCATACAAAAATAGTCCTATTTCAAACAATTCAGAATAGAAAAAGTATGCAGTTTAAATATCAAAACAGTTCGATTTCAAGCAATTCAGTTTCCTTCTATTTGACACATACATGGGACCTTATCAGGTTTGACCACTCCAAGCCAGAGTGTACAAGGGAGGGATGGCAATGAAGGGGTATTCAACGTTCCCTAAAGCCCCAGAATTACTAGAACCTCACCATCAGATTTGTTTAGTGTTATATCCCGACACTCGTTGGGGTAGTCTTACACCTATGCAGAGTTAATCTACAGCCCCAGCCGACTGGGCTGACATGGTTTATGTCATATTGAGAAAACTCGTTGGGGGAGGGTCTTACCCCTCTGCAGAGATGCAAGCGGTGTATTCAACAGCCCCAGCCGACTAGGCTGAGATAGTTTAGTGTAATAAACAGGACACTCGTTGGCGGGGTGTCTTACTCCGCTGCTGAGATGCAAGTGGTGTATTCTACAGCCCAAACAGACTGGGCTGAGATAGTTTTGTGTCATTTCAGGACACTCGTTGGGGTAGGGGTTACTCCTCTGCAGAGATGCAAACCGTTTATTCTATAGACCCAGCCGACTGGACTGAGATGATTTAGCGTAATATCTTGGACACTCGTTGGTGGGAGGCTCGTAACTCTCTGCTGAGATGCAAACGGTGTATTTTACAGTTCTCACCACAACCAACAGACTGAGCAAATGAGTTTTAAATGGAAATGTTTGTGGCAGTCTGTTCAAGTTTCAGTAAGGGGTGTATTTCATAAAGGTTTTTATATCAGACCAGCTGTATAAGTCGACTCCTAGTTTGTAGAGATTTTAAATCTTTAAAGTTTGACTTGGACGCTGTAATTTACAGTAAATGTGTGAAAATAAATGATAATATACATAAAATACAAGGGTTAGTCAAAAAGCATTGCCTTTTTCTTATGTATAGGAATCATTACCCTCACAGCTACATGTATCATACATCAAAATTAAGGTGGTCCTTTGTGGATCACATCACTACTTCTCAACATAGTCACCGTTCCTCTCAATAGCAATGTTCCACCTTCGAATCGGATCATGTATCCTTGCCTCGTGAAATTCTGTTGACTGTTCTTTGAACTCTTTCTTCTCTGCAGTTTTCACTTTCTTTTTTTTGTTTCTTCTTAAACCCTCTTCTAGTGGCCGAGGAGATGATAGTCTGAAGGCTCAAAATCTGGTGAGTATGGAGGATGTAGTAAAGTAGTCCACCCGAATGACATGATTATTTCCGTTGTACTTAAGCTTGGGTGTGGACGACCATTGTCATGTAGAATGGGAACATTATCGATTGGCATGATTTCATGTTATGGATAGGATACTAAACAATTTGATGTCGAGGTTCCAGTAATGTAGGAGCTATGGAGAATGCGGTGTACCCCTTCATTGACATTATTCCCAGGTCCACGCTGGCCCGTAGTGGTAGCACCGGATAGGATCCTATCAATGGGTCAAATTGAAATGTTAGATATTTAAACTACTTATGCTAAACTGAATTGTTTGAAATAGAATAGTTTAAAATTTTTCTGTGTGTAAACAAAATAAACTGTACTCATGATAAACTAAACTATTTGAAATAGAACAGTTTACATATATAAAAATCAAATTAGCATTAAATAACCTACAATGTTTCATATGCAATAAAATTAAACAAAACGAAACCGTTCACAAATCCCATATCGACATATGCATAAACAGAATCTGGCAATAAATAACCAACAAAGGTATATATGCCCTAAAAACCAACCAAGCAACCAACAAAATTGAACTCGTGTTGGGTGAAGATATTTAACAAATCAACTTAGGAATTCAATTTGGAAATTAACTGAAATTCAGTCCATTGAAATAGAAACGACATATGAGCTTCTATTGAGACGAGTCTTTCTTGTGTACTTAACTTAGCCTATTTAACGCTTTTTTATAAGATTTAGATCGGTTCCAAATTGGAGAAAGACTGATTAATTTATTTTTTATTCTAATGTGTTAAAATGTATTTTCAGTTATCAAAGAGAGAAATATTTACTTAAATTTTGTTGGGGAGGGGGTCTTGATCATCGAATTTATGAATCAAATCAAATAGTATTGTATCCACAGTAAAAGAAAGATTAGCAACTCTAATGAAGGACTTGAATGGTTAAAAATACAAACATACAGATTCAATTTTTTAAGCTTCTGGCAGCCTCTTTTTAAAATAAAATTTATCGCTTTTATTATGTATGGAAAAAAAACTGATTTTACACACACAATTACATAAATAGATAGATAGATACGTGGTGCCTTCAATAAGTTTCAATTTTTTTGTACAGGCTTTTAAAATTATCATAGATTCTTGAACATTCAGTATGTTATTGCTATACATCTTATGAGATGACTGACTAATTTTTATGATTCCAGGTTCAAATGAACAGATACTGCAGCAATTGGAATACACCCTACTAAAGGCTGATTGTCACAGCTGGTGAATTTCAAAAATGCAATTTGGACGTGAGGACACTTTATAAAAACAATATGCAATAAAGTTCTGTTTTAAACTTGGAAAAAAAGTCACAGAAACGTATGTAATGCTTCAGATTGCTTTTCGACCATCTTGCATGACTCGAGTATCAGTTTTTGAATGGCATAAGAGATTCAAGGAAGGCAGAGAGTCTGTGAGGGATGATGAGAGGTGTGGGAGGAGTAAGGAAGTCAATACACCAGAGTTGATTGGCCAAAGGGTTTGGGTTAGGGTTACTATGTTGAGGTTTTAAGGGAGTTCAGGAAGAGATTCCTTGGGAAGAGGCCAGCACTCTTCAAATTGGGTCTGTGGCATTTCCACCAGGACAATGCACCAGTGCACAACTCCATCCTTGTCACAGACTATTTGACTAAGATGGCCATCAAGACAGTTCCTCAGCCTCCCTATAGTCAAGATCTTGTTCCCTGTGACTTTTCCCGATTCCCAAAGTTCAGAGGCTGTCGTTATGAGACAATTGAGGAGATGAAAGAGGCTGTGACGAAGGTCATTGACACGCTCACACAAGAGAACATCCATGGGGCCTACCAGAAGTTGTTGCAATGGTCCAACATGTGCATTGCAGCTGGAGGAGATTACTTCGAAGAGGACTAAAGTTTTATGTGTGTACTATCCATAAAAGTGTCCATACAAAAAAATTCTGGAAACGTATTTAATGATCCTCGTAGATAGATGGTTGGTTGGTTGATTTGTTAGTTTTATGTCATGTCAACACTTGTTACGTTATTTAATGGTGAACTGTTTTTCAATCAATTATCTTACGGGATAAACTTTAATTCTTATGGTTAGAACATTAGTTAGCGGAAAATTACCGATTTAATCAAATGAAAACTTTTCCAATCCCTTTGAAAACATTAATTCGGTTGCAATGAATTATTATATTTATCTTCCTGAATCCTTTCTCTAATTTCTATCATAAATGAAGAGTAATGGAAGGAATACTGGATAACAATTTAAAATATGGGGATAAATTTGCTTGATTTAGCACAAGGTTAGAAATATCATACATATCTAAAGAATCGAAAAACTAATAATGGTCTTCTAAATTTACTCGCTAAAAGTTAAACAACTGATTCATCCAAAAGAAACGAATCATTTGTTTCTTAGTTAAGCAATGATAATAGCACAGAATACAGAGAACTAGGAATCGAACCTGCCGTTTCTATTCTGGCTTATACAATTTAAACTATAATGCTATTCTGGAGGTGCCTGTGGTTTAATGGTTATCGTCGTAGGAAATGGACACGGCGGCACGTGTTCAAATTCTGGATGAGACTGATAGCATTTCACATAGCACTAATACCCTTGGAAAAGGTATGAATCCAATTATTCCCCCTCCAGCTCTGGGTAAATAGTCGGGCAGACTGGGTTCTTCAGCCTTGGTAAGGCAACTTGTTCTAGGAGAAGGAAAACTCTGAATTCAAACCTGTTAAACTCCGCTTAAAAATTGAGCTTGTGTCATATCTTGCCCGAGCGGAGGGGTTGGTAAATAGGATTATTATTATTATTATTTGAGAGTTTCAGCTCATGGTCTTTCACTAGAGTTTCAGTGACAGCAAATCTCTCCAAGTCTCCAGGACTCTTCTCAGTATTCTGACCGTTCTCAAAAATGTAGTAGTTTAGATGGCCTCCACTCGTCCTCTTAATTCCAAGCCCTCTAGTCCTTTTAATAATCCTTTGGTGACTATACCAAAAGCACCAATCTCGATTAGCATAATTGTCGCCTTCATGTTCCACTGTTTTTTCTATTCCCTTGCAAGGTCGAGGTACTTATCCTTCTTTTCATTTTCTTTCAGTTTTATTCTGTGGTCAGCCGAGACAGCAAAGTCCACAATGTGACAAGTTCTCCTTTTTTGTTGATAATTCAAAGTCTTGTCTTCAGGCCCAAATTAGGGGATCTGTTTGTATATCAAAGTTGCATACGAGTTCATTTGTGTTATTCTCTAGGACGGATGCTGGGTTGTGCATATACCATTTGTTTGTATGGTCAAATTTAAATTTCTTGCACAACTACCAATGGATCACCTTTCCCACCCAGTCGTGTCTGGTCTTATACTCCCAAGGTGCTAATTTGCTACATTCGCTTATCATATGGTTGATGGTTTCGTCTCTATCACCATATAACCTACGATTGCTATTTTGTTGCGTCTAATCTATTCTTGCTCCGATATGATTGGTTCTTATGGCGTTGTTTAGTGCTGCTATTAGGAGAGATTATGTTTCTCTTTTAAAGTTTCCTTTCCCTAGACACGTCCATGTTTTCTCGCGAGAGATGTTGCATATTAGTTGTTTAAAACGCCCATAGAGTTGTTTTTCTTCCAGTTTTTTGCTAGTTATTGCCATTCTGTTGGTCTTCGTGAGGTCAGTATCGTTTCTGGTGGCTGTAATCAGTCCTCCTTCGTGCTTTTCTATGTAGTCCTCGAGTCGTTGTATCGATGCGTCAACGCTGTCTTCAATGCTGTTAAGTCCTCTTCCTTCCTCCTTTCTTGATACATATTGTAATGGGATGTAATGCCTTATGCATGGTCATTAGTTTTCTTGTTCTTTGGTTCATTTACTTAAGTTCTTTGGTACACTTATCAAATGGTTCCGAATATCTAATGAGGTGTACAGCACAGGTATTTATTCCTTTGATAAGGTTTCTACTTCATAATTTTGTCTCGAGTAGCTTTCTGGTTCTTCTGAGATATTTTTTAATTTTTTTCTTTCGTCTCTACTTCTTTTATGGTATCAGCTTTCAAGGTGTCCAAGTATTTGTACGTTTCCTTTTCTCCGAGCGTTCTAATATTGACTTGATTTGGCAGTTTATTTTAATTAATATCTTAATTCTTTGAGATGTTTTCACTCCAGGTTTAGCTGGAGGACATCCACTGGAGTTTGAGTGACAGCAAATGTCCTCAAGTCTCCAGGACTCTTCTCAGTATTCTGACTGATCTTAATGATACTGTAGTCTGCATATCTCGACTTTTCCTCTTATTTACAATTCCTCCAGTCCCTTTACCAATCCTTTGGGGATTACCACTATAATAATATTCATTATTATTATTGTTTTCATTTTCTGCGAAGTTCTCACTCCGGTTTTAATTGGCTGTTCCTTACTGATTTCTGAACGACTAGAAGTCTACTCTGGTCTTCAAGACTCTTCGGGGTATTCTACCTGATCCTACAGTGTTGTGGTCTGGATGGTGTCTTTTCTTACTTTGATTTTTTTCCTCCAGTCTTTTTCTCAAACCTTCGCAGACTGTTCCTAGCGTATCAACTAAATCTGGTATCAATGTTACCCCATTTTCCACAGCTTTGACATTTCTCTTTTAGGATATTTATATATATATATATACATATATCTCAAATGGGTGAGATCGGCACAAGGCCTTTTTAAGGTGGGTCTGAGTGCAGGGCTATTGCCCAGACATGTCCAGTAGCTCAAAAAATGTCTCAAGCCCCTTCAGCATTAACCTAGAAAGGGGCACCTCAGACAACAGGCTCGAGGAAGGTCGCCCGCGTGACGTGAATGCTGGGCTACCGCGGCACCCACGACAGGTAGCCTCGACCGAGTGAAACACCACCGGCAAAAGCAATTAGGATATCTTACCTCCTCACAATAGAGTCTAAAGTATTTTTAAAGAATTGGATATAACCATCAATGTTCATAGGTAGGGTATATAACAAGTCTCAAAACAGGAGGAACTCTTATTAATTTAGGAACGAGCTCTGAAAAAGATTCTCTCTCTGATCTTCTCTCTCTCCCTCTCTCATCCCCCTCTCTCTCTCTAAACATTCATAATTGATTATCTACGGACAAAGTATAAAGATTACCGTAAACTGAAATGCCTTGGCTTTGTGTCAGTTTAACATAACAACCAAAATACCTTTTACAGAGAAAGGAATCGTGAAACTGCTTACTTTTCAAAAAATAACGTTTTTTTGTTTTATGGCATATTAACCATTTTAGGTTACTTAATGCCAAATCCTCTTATATATTAAATATGTATAACTTATAAACACATTTTGTTGATAAGGTTTTTACACGAGCCTAAGCTCATTCTTTTGCATACAGTTAAACATTTTTAATATTTCTAAACATCAGTCATTTTTAAAAGTAGTTAAATGATCAAATAGTTGTATTTCTAACAACTCAACCTAGCATTAGTCGTTTGTTTGCACTCAGTTTAAATGTCAGACAGTTCTATTTGACTCTTTGATAGGGCTCTTTCAGGAGCTACCACTCTGAGTCAAAGTTGACCAGGGAGCGATGGCAATGATGGTGTATACTCCGCATTCGTCAAAGCTGCAGTATTACAGGATCCCCACAATCAGATTGTTTAATGTCATATCCAAGACTCTCGTTGCCGGTGATCTTATCCATCTGCAGAGATGCTGTCGGTGTATTCTACAGCCCCGAAGGACTGGGCGGCTGAGAATCAAGGACCGAATAAAATTCGACAAGCTCGCAGCATTGAAGGCAAATGGAGGCAAGAAACACATAAACGTTCAACAACACGCAGCTGAAAGAAAGTGATAGCTATTGATTGATGAATCTTGTAACGATTAGCCATCATCCAAGAGAGAAGTCCTGCGCTGATCATCCAACATATCTTTTGGTTTTATTTTTTGTTTAATGGTATATTAACCTTCATGGGTAAATGGTTGTCACAGCCATTGTTGCCGAAGAACAGAACTGTTACTATTTAACATAAAGCTTGTGAGATAGAGAGATTCATAACTTTCTCCAAGGTATTAATGTAAAAAAGAGGTATGTAATAACGTGACTGGACTTTGAACTTCCTTTCTTCAAGGCTGCAGTTCTGCCCTTTCTTCTTTACGCCACAGGGATTTCCCCACATATATATGTGTGTCAGTGTCCGTGTCGAGAAAGAAAAAGAAAGTGACAAATTATATCAAGCGTGGACACCAATATCATTATATGTTTACTCAATTGCAAATCTGATTGGAAATTGCTTTTTTCTCTTATAAATAATTTTGCGCGAATGGGTCTTATTTGCTGGTTTACAATTACACGTGCAAACATCAAAATTATAATTACTATTATTATAACACAAATACAACTACTACTACTACTACTACTACTACTAATAATAATAATAATAATAATAATTTGCAGTCACTCAAACTCTAGTAAAAAACAATCAGCAAAAGTGACAATTGTACTAATTGTGATTGGTGCTTTTGGCACAATAACTAAAGGATTATTAAAAGGCCTGGAGGACTTGGAAGTTGGCGGACGGGTAGAGACTATCCAAATGACAGCATTACTGAGAACGGCCAGAATATTGAGATGAGTCCTGGAGACTTGAGGAAACTTGCTGTCACTCAAACTCCAGCGAAAAAACCATCAGCTAATACTGATGTGAGAAACTTTAAAGGAGTAAATAATAATAATAATAATAATGATGATAATAATAACACTCATAAACTCCTATGGGACTTTTACATACGCACCTAATTTCGGCCAGAAGACCAGACCTTATAATAATCAACAAAAAAAAGAGAGCTTGCAAAATTGTTGACTTTGCTGTCCCGGCTGACCATAGAATAAAACTGAAAGAATGTGAAAGAAGGATAAGTACCTGGACCTTGCTAGGGAATTGGAAAAAAACTATGAAACATGCAGGTGAAAATTATACCAATTGTAATTGGTGCGTTTGAAACACTAACTAAAGGATTGCTAAAGGGACTGGAGGACTTGGAAGTTGGCGGACGAGTGGAGACCATACAAACTACTACATTATTGAGAACGGCCAGAATACTGGGAAGAGTCCTGGAGACTTGAGGAGACTTGCTGTCACTCAATCTCCAGTGAAAGACCATCAGCTAACGCTGATGTGAAAAACTCTAATCAGCGAAAAAATAAATAAGTAAATAGTAATAATAATAATAATAATAATAATAATAATAATAATGGTCCCTCAAACCTGGATAATACACCGTCTAAAAATGTGCAAGATATCAGACCAAATCATAAAGTTTATCTAGAAAATCAGGGAAAACTGGAGAGTGGAATCGACTGCAAGAGGAAAAAGTTTAGCTGATGTAAAAATCCAGAGAAGAAAATTCCACGGTGATGACCTATCACAAATATCAACTTATTATAGCGATGATGCCACTCATGTTTAGGAAATGCACAGGCGGAGACAAACTTTGTAAATCGCAAGAAAAGATCAATCTGATTATATTCATGGACAACATGAAACTGACTGTCAAAAATGAAAATAAAAATTAGAAACCCATATACGGGAAGAATCTGGATATTGGAATGGAATTTGACAGAGAAAAATACTCCATGAGAATCGGGAAACGACGCATGTCAGAGGGAATAGAATTACAAAATCAAGAAAAAAATCAGAGTCAAGAAAACGTAGAAACACTTGAGAAAATTGGAAGTGGACATAATCAAAGAAGTGGAGATGAAAGAAGAAATTAGGATGTCCCAGGAGAACGAGAAACCTACTCAAAACCAAACTATATTGCAGGAATCTCATCAAAGGGACAAACGCCAGGGCTGTCCCTCTTGTAAGATATTCGGAACCATTCATGAAGTCGACGAAGAAGGAATTTAAATAAATGAACCTAAGAACAAAAAAATAATAACGATGCATAAGGCCTTACATCCCAGAGACTAAGTACACCGACTGTATGTGCTAAGAAAGGAAGGAGTGTAACATAGGACCAATGTGTTGTACTGCAAAGAAAGAAGTCCGAAGAAAAAGAAATACTCAAACTCGAAGGTAAGGGAAGAAAATATAGCAGTCGTTTATTATTCACTTAGGGCTATGATTGTTGCAACTCGAAAAGTTCACTTTAGTTATATTCTTCTTCTCCCTTCCTCTTGGTGGTCACGGCGGTGTGGGTGAGAGCTGGCTGTTGACGCACACCTGACAGATAGGTCGTAGCAGACTGGGTAGGACGGGTCGAGGCCTCGGAACCTTTGACGCACCTGTTTTGAAAGCTACCTTCAACTCTCTCAAAATCTCGTGACTTGTTTTCTTATATACAGATTTTGGGGAACAAATCGAAGATACCTGAATGTTCGATGTCACCAGTGAAACTGTTGCGAAACACGTGATAATTCATCTGTGATTTTTTAAAATCACGTCTAACTTTGCAGGTCATTCTGCCCGCACGCGCTAGTCTCGTGATACCTTCACTGATTGACTAGAGCCGATGCGCTCGCGCGCTCTCAACGACAGCGCCCGTCCGTAATATTACAGGAGGAAGACAAGTAGCCAACATTCAAGATGGTGTTGATGCCTCAATTAAACAACCCTAAGATTACATTAAGAATTATGAAGGAAGACTGATTAGAGTCATCAGAAACAATACAGACAACACATGCATTAACAAAACAAAAATAACCAGTTAACGAAAATGGAAAGAAAAACAACTGTATGGACATTTTAAGCAACAAACAAGCAAAATCCCACATGAGAAAACTTGGACGTGGCTAAGGAAAGGAAACGTTATGAGAGAAACGGAATCTCTTTGATAGCAGCATAAAGCAACACCTTAAGGACTAACGGCCCAGGTGGATAGAAAAAGCATAAGTTTCCGAATTACAATACATGTTTACCTGTGCGATTTTCAAAACACAAAGTGTCAGCGCACCGACTAACATGGTACTTTCAACAACAGTGCGTCCCTGCCACGCCTTGAACTGCTTTGGTCACACCACAAAATAGCATGAATCAAAATACTTCAAAACGTTTCACTCGCCCTCATCTCTGTCATATTGACTTTATTTATTTATTTAATTCACCTTTCGTTTCCTTTGCCCTGAATCTTTAATTTAATTTAGTAATATTTTCTTTTTTTTTTCTTTTTTTAAAAACTTCTGCAAACAATTAAAAATAAATAAAACCTTTTTCTTATTTTTTTAGACGCGATTTTTTCTATGCCGTAATGTATTTTTCAATAATCTAATTAAAGTCGGAGAATATATTACACACACTTATAACATAATTTTTAATGAATATTTTTCTTATTTATTATTCGTAGTATATCACCCGTTGACTTGAAAATGATTAACTAAGGGAGGTTACTCTGTCATAAAAAATGTGAAGTCAGTTTTATTCGAATGTCTCATACTTTTGTTTGTTTTTTAATTTTTGTATTGTGTAATATATTTATGCATAGAAATTAGAAAAAAAGATTTTACAATAAAGTATAGATGCATTTTTTATTGAAGAAGAAAATAAATGAAAATGAAAATATTAATTTTTAACAATTACTAACAGAGAAATTAGGAAAAAAAGAAAGTGAGTGTAATAAAAGACAAATAACGTAATTGTTTCCTTGAAGTTTATTTAAATATAACGTAACAGTAGTCCAGTCAAGGTGGATATTCCCTGAGTATTTCTAAATCCAGCGGGAGATAACTTCCGTCAACTTCATCAAAGAGAGCAAAGCCATAAAAAAGTGAAGGTAGAACGAAAGAAAGAAATTTAAAGAAAAAAAGAAAACACGTTTGTGAGAGAAAGAAAAAAAACAGCGATAGAAAAACAGAAAAGGAAATTGGCTAGAGAGAAGGGGTAGAAAAAGAAAGAGAGAGAGAGAGAGTTGGAGAGAGGGAAAGACAGAATGCATAAATAGCCAGAGAGAGAGAGAGAGAGAGAGAGAGAGAGAGAGAGAGAGAAAGAAAGAAAGAAAGGAAGGAAGGAAATGAAGCAAATAGATCGAGAGAAAGCAAAATGAAATTTTATTTCTAAGGATTTATCTCAGGAACGACCTGTTCTACCCAGAGAATAATGCATGCTTCAGTTACCGTGGTAATACGAACATTTCTTGATTGTCTTTTTCCTCTGTGATAAGAAAGAAAGAAAGAAAGAAAGAAAGAAAGAAAGAATCCGGATTGTAGAAAAGAAAGAACTGGAGTCGAAAAAAGAAAGAAAGAAACAAAGAAAGATTCCGGATTAGAGAAAAGAAAAAATTGGAGTTGAAGAAAGAAGGAAAGAAAGAAAGAATGTGTATAAATATAAAGGTGGATATTCCCTGAGTATTTCTACATCCAGCGGGAGATAACTTTCGTCAATTTCATCAAAGAGAGTGAAGCCATAAAAAAGTGAAGGTAGAAAGGAAGAAAGAAAGAAAGAAAGAAAGAAAAGAAAGAAAAAAAGAAAGAAAGAAAACACGTTTGTGAGAGAAAGCAAAAAATAGTGATAGAAAAAACAGAAAATGAAATTAGCACGAAATATGGCTGGAAACATACTTTTTATATTTGTTGAAAAGAAAGAGTGACAGCAAGTCTCTTCAGGTCACTAGGACTCTTCTGAGAATTCTAGACGTTCTCAAAAAATGCGGTTTTCACTAAGGTCTCCATATTTCCTCTGGTTTCTAATTTCGTCAGTTATCGTCACTTTCATGTTCCACAGCCTTTCCGCTCTCTGTCATGATCCTAATCTTTGTCGTTTTGTTTCCCTTCATTTTCACTTCAAGGTCCGCTTATACAGAATAATCCAAGAATCGACTAGTTGTACGGTTTTTCTTCTTAATTCTAGCAATGAGTGAGTGGTCCATTTTTATCTGAAAATTTCAAAGAATCTTACGAATCTTATTTTCCAGGACGGATTCTGGCTTTTGCATATAGTCTTGGGTAGAAAGGTCAAAGTTGTATCTCTTGAACAATTTCCGGTGGGTCACCTTTCCAACCCAGTCATGTCTTGTTTGGTACTCCTTTTCAATTTGTTTGCTCTATTCTCTTTATTTTGCGATAAACTGCTTCATCCCTCTCTCTCTTTCTCTCTCTCTCTCTCTCTCTCTCCATAATGTAAAATTGCTATTCTTAGCAGCAGTGTATACCGTAATCTCCACCACTGGAGGTCGAACCAGCGACCACAGATTGCAGAGTCAAAACTTTAAAAGTGAGCCCTCAGTCCATACCGCGCACAAGTGACGCCAAATTAATGTTGTATATTGACCTCCGACCCTGCCAAACATTCTATTCCAAAGACGGCGGAAGTGCATATTCCATTGGCGTAGGCGAGCTTGGCTGACAATAGGGGACAGGGTTAAAATCCCACGGTACAGTCGCAGACTGATGCACTGGGAGGGAGTGACCTGTGAACTGCATGGCAGGTATTTCCGCTTGATGACGATCAAACATGCCATTCCAAAGATGGTGGAAGTGACACATTCCGATGGCCAGTTATGGGGAGATATTGAGTTGGTGATTGAAATATTATATAACTCGGTGAAGACAGGAAGTCAGTTAGTTTGGAGATCGGAGAGTTTTTGGAGATCAGGGAGTTTGGAGAAAGATGTGGTAGAGAAAGCCAGTAACCAGCAGAAAGCTGGGCCCCCGGGCCTCTAGTTGAGCAACCCTGGAGAACGGGGAGGAAACTCTGATGGCCATAAGAGTGGGGAGGTCAATGTGTTCCAGTTCTGTTCGGTCTCCAAATCCCTCTCACACACACAACCCTTTCAAATAAAGTGAAAGGTATATTTTTCTAAAGAACTGTGTCGCTCATCTTTATTGTGTTGTCGTTATGATTCTGCATGCATATGAGTAAAACACATTAACTAGTCATGGTATTTTCAGCTCTGCAATCTGTGGTCGCTGCTACGGTTTCTAGTGGTGGAGATCAGGGTATACACTGCTGATGAGACCTAATAAGGTTGAAACAGCTGTCCAATATTTCCGTATGTCGTGTGTAGGCGTTTGCCAGATTTTCTGGTCATGGTAATTCAATTCACAATATAATTACTCTACTTGAAAAAAAGGAAAAAAAAAAAGAAAAAAGAAAATGTACAACTTGCTATTCTTGTACGCATAATTAATTTTTGCTTTGATTCATAAGTAAATTAGCCGACCATAGACGAGGGCGAAACGATGGCTCCTTTTTCAATAGCTACGACATCGAGGCGAGGAAGATAGCGTCACTTCTTTTCCAGGATTGCTCTACTTATCCTTGATTCGTACTTTATAATGGTGTTTATGAAGCCAGGAGGCCTCAAGTACCATTTTTTAGTCTTTTTGGTCTAAATGCAATTGTTTTGTGATACTATTAAAGAGATTCAATTTCTCTCTTGAGGTTTTCACTTTTTAGATCTGTCCAGGCAATCTAATATTAGTATTAGGAGAGTTTTTCTGACCATCGTTTGCTCATGGTTTCTCGCTGGACTTTGTATGACATCTAGTTTCCTCCAGTTTTCAAGTCTGTTCTCAGTATTCTGGTCGATCTTTATAATGCTTTATTATTATTTTACCTCTGGCGATTTCATTAGACGAAGAGTATACGATAAGTTTCCAGACTTTTTTCGTATGGATACTTTTATTGATAGTACACACATGAAACTCTAAGCCCCTTCGAAGTAATCTCCTCCGGCTGCATTGTACTTTTTATACCATTCCAACAATTTCTGGAAGGCCCCATGAAAGTCCTCTTGTTTGAGCGTGTCAATGGTCTTCGTCACAGCCTCTTTCATCTCCTCAACTGTCTCATAACGACAGCCTCTGAACTTAAGGAATAACCAAAAGTCACAGGGAGCAAGGTCTGGACTATAGGGACGGTGAGGAACTCTCTTGATGCCCATCTTGGTCAAATAGTCTGTGACAAGGATGGAGTTGTGGAATGGTGTATTGTCCTGGTGGAAATGCCACTGACCTTCCCGAACTCCCTTAAAACCTCAACATATGAACCCTAAACTTTTGGCCAATCAACTCTGGTGTATTGACTTCCTAACTCCTCCCAGACCTCTCATCCTCCCTCACAGACTCCCTGCCTTCCTTGCATCTCTTATACCACTCAAAACTGATACTCGATTCATGCAAGATGATCGAAAAGCAGTCTGAAGCATTCCATACATTTCTGTGGCATTTTTCCCAAGTTTAAAACAGATTTTTATTGCATATCTTTCTTCTAAAGTGTCAGATTGCATTTTTGAAATTCACCAGCTGTGGCACTCAGGCTTTAGTAGGGTGTATTCCAATTGCTACTGTAGCTGTACATTTGAATCTGAAATCATAAAAATTGATCAGTCATCTCATAAGATGTATAGCAATAACATAATGAATGTTCAAGAAACTACGACAATTTTAAATGCCCGTACGAAAAAAGTCTGGAAACTTATTGTATGCACCTCGTGTCATCATTAGCTGATGGTCTTTCACTTGAGTCTGAGAGACAGCAAGTCTCGTTAGATCTCCAGGACTCTTTTCAGTATGGTAGCTGAACTTAACTATCTGTAGTTTGGATAGTTTCAATTTAGTTGATTTTTTCAAGCCTTTAGAAGCCGTTCCGAACGCCCCAACAATATTTAGTAATTTAGAAAGTCACCCTGATTTTTCATGGATTTTCTTTTTAGTTCTCTGGCAAGGTCCTGGAATTTGTACTTTTTTTGCTTTCTTTCATTTTCGCTTTGCGGTTCACTGGAAAGAAAAAAAATCCATTCATAACAAATACTTCATTCTGCTCATTAGCGCTGGGTCCGTTTATTTCGTCATAGTTAGGTGATCCATTTTTATTTTTAAAATCCCATAGAATTTTTATGCGCCACATTTTTTTGGGTCGGAATCTGGTTTATTCATATACCATTTAGTAGTTGGGTCGTATTTGAAATTTTTTGCCCAATTTCCTTTAGATCATTCTCCCCTTCAAATGTCAATCAAAAAAATCCTTTCCTGCTAATTTTCAGTATTCACTTATGTGATTAAACATTATTATTATTATTATTATTATTATTATTATTATTATTATTATTATTAAACCATTTTACATACCAGCATTAGCGAGTTTTCTTCCACTGAAAACTTTGTGACAGCAAGTCTCTTCAAATTTCCAGGACTCGTCTGAGTATGCTTGCCAACCTGAAAAATGTTGTGGTCTGGATATCTCTGTTCCTTCTCTGAATTATCTCAAGTCTCTTTTCCAAATGATGTATAGCATAATGAGTGAATATACATAGATGAAAAACGACCATAACAATTTTTTAGAAAAATATAAGTCCCGCATTTTATTCTGGAAAGAAGTTGAAGTTTCTGTGGTGTATGAGAGACAGACGGATGGAAAGACGGAGGGAGACAAAGACAGACCGCTATATTGACCCATAACTTCTTCTCTTGACCATACCACTTCCTCTACTTCTCGGCCGGGGGTATCAAGAGGTGCGCTTTCCGTGATTGAAAGCTGGGTCTGACTCACACTGGTTCCCACTGACTCGGACCCTCACACGGCGTCTGCATATATCATTTCATAACGCCCACAACCTCCGATAAACCATGTGACTGCTTCCGCTTTTTTACGCAGGTGCGTCCCATTCAGAGAAATCACTTTCTGACGGCTCGGTGAAGGGTCAATATGCAGCGCAAACATTTTGGGACCGTTCCAAATGCACAAATTACTATTGATATCACTGTCACTCTCTGATTCCGCAACTTTTTCTGGTCTCTGGCAAGATGCAAGTATTTGTGTATTTTTTGCTTTCTTTTATTTTTACTCAGTGGTCGGTTGACATGGAAAAATCCACTAGATTGCAAGTTATCAGTTTCTTGCTAATTAACTCTTTGGTTTCTTTGTTTAATGGCATATCAACCTTTGTAGGTCATTTAATGCCAAAGCCATTCTCCTAGAAGAACAGTAGTGGTACTATTTAACCGATAGCTGGGAGGATAAGGTGGTTCATACCTTTCCCAAGGGTATTTGCCCGAAAGTGAACGTAATATCGCGACTGGAGTTCGAAATCGCGTACTACGATTCCGCAGTCCATCGCTTTAACCATTACACCACGAGGACATCCACCTAAATTAACTCTTGTTCTGATCTTCTCGCAGGAATTAGGTGATCCGTTTATCTCAAAACTCCAAAGAATTTTTAGCGTTTGATTCTGTTGGACGGGTTCTCGTTTGTGCATACGCCATTTGTTTGTATAGTTAGATTTTAATCTCTTGTTCAATTCCCAGTGTATACCCTTTCCCACCAAGTCGTATCTAGTCTTGAGCTTCTTTTATGATATGTTGTTGCATTCAGATGTCATGTGATAAACCATTACATCTCTGTCTCCACATAACCGACACTTACTAATCTATTGCATATTATATATTTTCGCTTTGATATCATTGCTCATTATAGTATTATTTGTGTAGCAATTAAAACATTATTTATACTCCTTTGAGAGTTTTCACACCAGCGTTAACTGATGCCCGTGGTGAAAGGAGGGGCCCGTGGTGTAATGTTTATCGTCGTAGGAAATGGACACGGCGACACGAGTTCAAATCCTGGACTAGACTGATTGCATTTCACATACTACTAATACCCTTGGGAAAAGTATGAATCCAATTATTCTCACTCCAGCTATGGTTAAATAGTAGGACAGACTGGATTCTTCAGCCTTGGTGAGGCAATTAGTCTAGGAGAAGGAAAACTCTGAATTCCAACCTGTTAAACTCCGCTTAAAAATTGACCTTGTGTCATATCCTGTCCGAGCGGAGGGGTTGGTAAATATGGTTAACTAATGGTCTTCCACTGGAGTTTGATTGATTGGTTGCTCGGTTTTAACATCATATCAGCAATTGTCGAATATTTAATGGCAAATCTATATTTATTCAAATTAACAGTTCTTTTTTGAACAATTCAGTTTAGCATAAGTACAAAATATGCCAAAAACATTTCTATTTCAAGCTATTCAGTTAAGTCAGACAGTTCTATTTCAACCAATTTGCTATATTATGAGTATAGATTTTGTTTACACACAGTTAAATGTCAAAACAGTTCTATATTAAACAATTCAGTTTAGGCTAAGTACAGTTTCAATGTCAAAAACAGTTCCATTTCAAACAATTCAGTTTAACATAAGTACGCAGTTCAGTTCTATATAACCCGTAAATCGGAACCTATCAGGTGCTACCATTCCTGGCTAAAGTGGATGGCAATGAAGAGGTACTCAACATTCCCCAAAGCTCCAGCAATACGGGAACCTCATCTTCAGATTGTTTAGTGTCATAACTAGGACACTCGTTGGAGGGGGTCATAACTCTCTGCAGAGTTGAAGTCGGTATATTCAACAGCCTTAGTGGACTGGACAAATTGGAGTTTCAGTGAAAATGTTTTGGGCTCTTATTATTATTTTGGCTGATCTTAATAAAGCTGTCGCTTGGATGGTTTGCTAACTGTAACACTATGTAATGGTTATGTAACACTATGTAGGTGGTCCGCCAAGCAGACGATCCCTTTGTCTGTTTTGGCGCGAAACAAAACAAAGGCCTGAGTTCCCGATCTTAGACGTGACCGGAAGTGGGTAAGGGAACGCGAGTAGGAGTTGGACAAAGGAACTTAGAGAATGCAGTTGGCGAAGGGTGACGCGAGTGGCCTGTCGACACCGGACATCTGAGAGACCAGTTGGCATGAGATAGGGTCCAGCCGCAGTGAGGGAAGACTAGTCAAGATGAGTCAGCACTCCTCGTGGGTTGTAGAATTTTCGCCAGAAATCCACGCTAGCGTTAGTCTACATATGCACATAGGGAATGCAATGTTACATAACTCCTCCTCTTGCACTTTGAGTTAACCCAAGCTCATATTGTTCGTTTGTACTTTGTTCTTTCCTCCCACTCCCTTGATTGTATTTCTTGTAGCCATGAAGAAATGTGCGATGCCCCTATCAGAACCACGAGTTGATCACCGGCCAAGAAGTGAAATGGTTTCGAAGACGATGATGTAACGGGGGACCGAGTGGGTATTGTCACATAACGTCCTCTTATTTCCAAATCCTTCTGCCATTTTACGAATCAATTTGGGATTATTTCAAACGAACTATTTACAATTGAAATCCCCGTCACCTTCATTTTGCATAGTTGGTATTTTTAAGCTCTCTAGGAAGGTCTTGGTATTTATCACTTTTTAATTTACGTTCGATTTTACTCAGTGGTCTGTTGGGACAGCAAAGTCCACGAGTCGGCAGGTTCTCATTTTTTTTGTTCACAATCATTTGGCCTGGTTGTCAGACCGAGATTAGGTGATCCGTTTCTATCTCAAAATGCAAGAGAAGTTTGTGAGTCTCATTCTTCAGGGTGGGTTCTGGATTGTGCATATACCCTTCACTCGGGCAGGATATGACACAAGGTCAATTTTTAAGCGAAGGTTCGAATTCAGAGTTTTCCCTCTCCTAGACTTGTTGCCACACCAAGGCTGAATAACCTAGTCTGCCCTACTACTTACCCATAGCTGGAGGGAGAATAATTGGATTCATACCTTTCCCAAGGGTATTAGTACTATGTGAAACTGCAGTCAGTCTCGTCCAGGATTTGAACTTGAGTCGCCGTGTCCATTTCCTACGGCGATAAAAATTACTCCACAGGCACCTGGATTGTGCATATAGCGCTTTAGATCTTTTCTTTACCCAAGACCTCATAACCGACATCTACTATTTTGTTGTATGTTATCTATTTTTGCTTTAGGACACTTTGTCCTTATGGCGTTGTTTTTTGTTGATGCTAAAAAAAAATTCAGTTTATTATTATTATTATTATTTACTCATTAGAGTTTTTTGCATCAGCGTTAGCTGATGGTCTTTCACTGGAGATTGGGTGACAGCAAGTCTCCTCAAGTCTCCAGGACTCTTCTCAGTATACTGGCCGTTTTCACTAATGCTGTTATTTGGATGGTGTCCACTCGGTCGCCAACCTCTAAATCCTCCAGACCCTTTAATAATCCTTCAGTTACCGTGCCAAAAGCACCAATCACAATTAGTATATTATTATTATTATTATTATTATTTCTCTCGAGTTTTTTTCACACAAATATTTACTAATGGTTTTCATTGAAGCTCAAGTGACAGCAAGTCTTCTTAGCTCTCCAGGACTCTTATCAATATTGTTATGCTGTCTAAATGATTCCAATCCTACCATGGATCTCCAGTTCACCAACTCTCTTTAACCAGCTCTGCTATTATTATTATTATTATTATTATTATTATTATTGTTGTTGTTGTTGTTGTTGTCAAACAATTTCCTTAAATTGATTAATGTTTCATTTGCCGTTTCGCAAAAACATAGTTTGACTAAAATTTCTTTTATTCTCTATAATTTGTTATATTACTCTTTGGCAAGATCATCTTTCTTTTAAAAAAAATGCTCGATACTATTAGAAAATATTAAAAAGAAAAATTAACTCTCTCTTTCTTTGATTAATTACATCTTTTCAAAGATTTGATTATTGGCCAAGTTTGTCGGCAAATTTGCACATTAATTATCTGCGATATATCATTGAATATACTCGTGTATAAGTCGAGAAAATATTCGCAAGTATCTTCTCGAGTGATTGAAGGCATATATGTTTTATGCAAACTTCTTTATATATATATATATATATATATATATATATATATATATATATATATAATATCCTTCAAAATAATTCCCATGGATGACTATAAAACGACGAAGACATCATTTCTATCCCAGAAAAAATGTGTTAAGTCTTTGACTGACACTGCCTCCTGTTTGTCACAATCATATGAATTTTTTAATCAGTTTCCTAATGACCCTCGCAGGGCTTAATTTCGATTTCTGAGAGTACAAAAAATAAAATCAAAGAAAGACCGGAACTGTAATAGCACTGGTATATTCTTTTTCTAGAAAAAAAACAAACATATTCACAGAGTGACATTTACAATTGTTTCAGGCTGACAACCTTCATTGAAAAGCAGCTCATCAAAGTTAATTCTTTACTAAACATTGGCAGGGTGAGACGTCAAGTATATATAATGAGAGTCACTTTGGAGCTATTTTCCTCCGTCGGTGGTTGAGCAGACTTTATATTCCACAGTCTTTTAGTTTTGTGCCAACAGGAGGAGGATACAACTTAATTTCCATGATTCTGTATTAACTTGTTAAATGTTTCTATCGCAATGATATGAAGTTTGACTTAGATTTTCTTTTGATGTCATCCTTTACTGGTTTCAAAGGTCGTGACGATATCCGAAATTTACGTTTGAAATGCCTTAAAAGGAAAACAATTACTGTAAAACAAACCTAAATAATTCACGAAAGCAAATAATTATTGCTAAACCTTAACGAACACTGAAAATGCATTTTTAATAGAATTTTGTTAACAACATTTTAATGTAAATATCTTATTGTAAAGTTGGCGACCATAGTGGAGGGCGACCAGAGGCTCCCTTTTCAATAGCTACTACACCGAGGTGAGTGGGAGGGCGTTACTCCTTTCCCTGGATGGCTCCACTTTACCCTTGATACGTAGCTTATATTGCTGAGTGTAAAACAAGGAGGTATGAAGTGCCATTTTTAAAGTCTTTGGTATGATGCGACCTAGGATTGAAGCCAGGTCTCCTGGATTGTACTGTCTATATATTTCAAAGGGATTTCTATTATATTCTGAATTCCTTTTGCCTTATTTCCTATTTATTTTTGATTCACATGTATTTTCTTTATTCTAAATATGTTTTGAAGGAAAATATTTTACAACCTTTTATGATGACGCAAGGGACGTTGTTAAGTGATTTATTATCATACATAATGATATTTTCTAAATTGAAATTTAATTGATATAAGCGGTAAGTTAAATAATGCTACTAGCTCTTGTCTACGAAGACGGCCTTGGCATTAAATAACACCTTCAATAAGTTTCTAGACGTTTTTGTACAGGCATTTAAAATTGTCGTAGACTCTTGAAAATTCACTATGTTATTGCTATACATCTTATAAGATGACTGACCAATTTTGATGATTCCAAGTTCAAAGGAACAGCTACAGCAGCAATTGGAATACACCCTACTAAAGCCTGGTTCTCACAGCTGGTGAATTTCAAAAATGCAATCTGGACTTTAGAAGAACGATATGCAATAAAATTCTGTTTAAACTTGGAAAAAATGCTACAGAAACTTATGGAAGGCTTTAGACTGCTTTTAGACCATCTTGCATGAATCGAGCATCAGTTTTTGAGTGGTATAAGAGATTCAAGGAAGGCAGGGAGTCTGTGAGGGGAGATGAGAGGTGTGGGAGGAGTAACAAAGTCAATACACCAGAGTTGAATGGCTAAAGGGTTAGGATTAGGGTTACTATGTTGAGGTTTTAAGGGAGTTCAGGAAGAGATTCCGTCGGAAGAGGCCAGCACTCTTCAAATCGGGTCAGTGGTATTTCCACCACTCCACAACTCTATCCTTGTCTCAAACTATTTGACCAAGATGGATGTCAACCTAATTCTTCACCCTCCCTATAGTCCAGACCTTGCTCCCTGTGACTTTTTGGTTATTCCCATAGACTCTCGTTATGAGACACCTGAGGAGATGAAAGAGGCTGGGACGAAGGCCATTGACACGTTCACACAAGAGGTTTTCCATGGGGCCTTCCAGAAGTTGTTGGAACGGTACAACAAGTGCATTGCAGCTGGAGCAGATTACTTCGAAGGGGACTAGAGTTTAATGTGTGTACTATCAATAAAAGTGCTCATACGAAAAATGTCTGGATTCTTATTCAATGATCCTCGTATATTACTTAAGGTATGTAAGATGGTTATGAGAGAAAAGGAAGGCGGTATAATCTCTTTTATGAAAGGTTAGGATAATTGTTCCTATTTAAAAAAAAAATTTTTTTTTTGTTTTTTGTTGTTGTTTTTTTACGCCGAGTGTAGTTTAAGGAGACAGCATTGCATTTGTTGGGAGATCTTAGATTCACTGGAAAACTCCTAAAAATAGATAGATAGATATTTAAATCTATTATTTTCCAGATTTGAACAAACAGTATTCATTAAATTTAAAATAAAAAAGTCATGCCAAAGACTCAAAAAACGGTACTTGATGCCGATTTGCTTAGCCCTCAGCACTATAAGGTTAGGATCAAAGGTAAAATGGAGCAATCCTGGGAATGAAGTAGCACCCTCCCTTACACCACGGTGTAGTAACTATTGAAAAGGGAGCCTTCGACTAAGGTCGTCACTTTTACTTATTATTCTTAAAGAATGAAACTTGCAGTACTTAGCCATACTACAAATATACCCTATCGGCTGAGGTTACAGAATACGCTGACTACACTTCTACTGAGAGATAAGGCTTAACCCTCAACCTGTGTCCTCGATATGACACTCAACTGCTTTTGATGGTTTGGCTCCAGTCCTAAAGCTTTAAAGAATGTAGAGTATACCATCATTACCATCACTCTGAGCTAGAATGGTAGAACCTGTTAGAGTCTCATTAATAGGTCCAATAAAACTTTTCAAATATTTAACATCTAATAATTAGTTATTTAAAACTATATAGCTATGTTGAGTTGGTTTGTATTAGATGGGGATACTTGATAAATAGAATTACTAATGTCAAAGGGCATTATTATAACCATTTAACTATGTGCATACAAAGGAGTAATATTGAATAGAGTTATTAGAATTTGCAGTATCTGAAACCATTTAAATGTGTGCATAGAAATTATTAAGTTGTGTTAAAAAATGAATTATATGATTACGACTTTTCCAGTTTTGTAGAATTTTAACTTTTCTATTTTTCTATAATGAATGTTTTTAATTATTATAGAATAGTCAATAGTATTCTATAAAAGACATATGATAACGATAATGCATAAATAAAAACAATTTATTGAGAATATAAAAGGAGAAAGCGTATCCCTTTTTTTATGAATAAAAGAACAGTAAACTTTTTCTTTGTGAAAATGTGAATGAGAAATTTGGTTTGGTTTAGTTCATGGAATATCAGCCATTATAGTTTATTTAATCCTAAATCCATTTATATACATAGAAACAGTCTATTTATACTAATTCAATTTAGCATAAGTACCCAGTTTAAATGTCAAAAGCAGTTCTATTTAAAGCAATTCAGTTTAGCATATGTACACAGTTTAGGTTTCTTTGACCTATAGATAATACCCTATCAGGTGCTACCACTCCAGGCCAGATTGGACCTGGGGGCGATAGCAATGAAGGGCTACTACACGTTCCCCAAACCTCTAGCATTACAGGAGTATCACCATCAGATTTCATATCCACGACACTTGTTAGGGATGTCTTACCGCTCTGCAGAGATCCAGTCGGTGGATTCTACAGCCCCAACCAACACGGCCAGTGAATGAGAAAGCCCATGTTGTTTTGAAAAGCCATTGTATATGTAAGATATAATTATTAAATGCATCTGTTGTTGATATTTTTCTGGAAGAGGAAGTTTCCGTACTGTGGCAGTTGGCTCCAAGCTGTCTAGTTACGTACCCAGAACATTTTGGTCGGACCCCAGGCATGGTATTTTTCGAGCGTGGAGGGAGCGTGTGTAGAAGTAGTTTTAACGACGTAAATGCTAATGAATCTAGACTAGAACTGCACTGATGTACCGATTATAGTTTTATTCATTCCCACACCGGGTATAAATGTTGCTCCCCGGTGAAGTCTCTAATATTTAGTGGTAATCATTTTGGTTGGTTAGCAAATGTAAATACTTTTTCCCACTCATTCAGAAAAGGTGCGTGGAGCCTATTGTGCACAAACGAAATTTCCTCAAATGGCTTTTAGCTTTAGAACTGTGAACTACTCGTAGACAGTCACAGAATAATATACTGTATGAAAATTTTAAATCATATTGGCAAGACTAAAGAATATAAATGTTTATATGTTTTAGTAACGACTGCAAAGTAGATTACTAATGTAAACAGAATCAGGAAAATATTTAATCTCAGAAATTTAGAAAACAAATGAATAAATACGTAATTTCTCTTTTTAGACCACACATGGATTTTGTATTTTGTTATGTATTTCTTGGCTCTAATCTAATGCACTGAATCATTAATATTAGTTCTTTTTCCTTTTTGAGGTTTATTTAATCTGATCGGTGGATTTGTTTTTGTTTTTTTTTCATCTTTCTTTTATGGCTGTTGTCTCCTCATTTTATCAATCTTAATCACCGTCATTATTGCCGAATCGCAGTCGTCATTAAGTTAATCATTATTGTTTTTTCTCATTTTATAACTAATAATATCATATCATCGTCACGAATTTGTCTTGCGTGAAATTTTATTTTGTTTATATGTCATTCTTTCTTTAGACTCCATTTAAGTATTATTGTTGGTGGTAGTGGTCTTCTTCTTCTTCTTCTTCTTCTTCTTCTTCTTCTTCTTCTTCTTCTTCTTCTTCTTCTTCTTCTTCTTCTTCTTCTTCTTCATTCATTCATTATTCCTAATACATTCTTCCTACTTCTTCATTTTTTTCGAGAGCTTTTTCATTCTCTTTTTTTTTCTTTTCCACTCATTATTACTGTTTTTGTGGCTGTTGGAGTTGTTTTGTCTTCTTCTTCTGCGGGTGCTTCTTCTTCTTCTTCTTCTTCTTCTTCTTCTTCTTCTTCTTCTTCTTCTTCTTCTTCTTCTTCTTATCATTATTATTATTATTATTATTATTATTATTATTATTATTATTATTAGTTGTAGTAGTAGTAGTATTAATATTCAGTTTCTTCACATATTTCCCTCCACTTTTGTCCTTCTACTTCTACCAAAAATCATTCTTCAATTTTCCTCAACTTCTTCTTCTTCTTCTTCTTCTTCTTCTTCTTCTTATTATTATTATTATTATTATTATTATTATTATTATTTCTTTTCTCCATTCACCTCTTTTTTTTCTCCTTTTATTTTTCTCATTTTTAGAATTTATTTCCTAGTTTCTTCGTCTTTTCTTCTACCAATACCCCTTCTTCCCTATTCTTCTTCTTCTTCTTCTTCTTATAATTATTATTACTATTATCATTATTATTATTATTATTATTATTATTATTATTATTATTTCTTTTCTCCATTCACCTCTTTTTTCCTCTTTTCTTCCATTTCTCCTTTTCTTTTTCACATTTTTAGAATTTATTTTCTAGTTTCTTCAGACTATCACCCTTTACTTTCCCAACCTCTCTAATTCTCCTGTTGTTGTTGTTGTTGTAGTTCTTCTTCTTCTTCTTCTTCTTCTTCTTCTTCTTCTTCTTCTTCTTCTTTGTATCTTGATATATTTTCATAGCCTTAATGTCTTCTCTAATTTTCTGGCATACATAATTTTTACTCTTTTTCCTTTTTTTTTCTTGTTTTCTTTCTGTTTTATTTTTTGATATTCTAAGATCATCATGAATTATTCAATCTTTCTTTTTTTTTAATTTT
Source organism: Sepioteuthis lessoniana (assembly GCA_963585895.1). NCBI lineage: Eukaryota > Metazoa > Mollusca > Cephalopoda > Myopsida > Loliginidae > Sepioteuthis > Sepioteuthis lessoniana. Next base: position 22,225,225 of record OY757917.1, on the reverse strand, counting down.
TTAAAAATTTCTTCTCATATTTCTTTAATTTAAGTTTCCTTCTTCATCTTGTTTTCTTTCGTGTAATCCTTATTCACTCTTTCACCTCATCGTTTTTATCATTGTCTTTTTATTTTTGCCACCTTTAAAAATTCTTTTTTTTTATGTTTGCCTTCTTTCATTCTACCTCATTTTTCTTTATTTCCCTTCTCTTCATTTCTTATCTTTTATATCCACATTATCAATGCTGTGCTAATCATAAAATTATTATTATTATTATTATTATTATTATTATTATTATTGTTGTTGTTGTTGTTGTTGTTGCTGTTGTTGTTTTGTACGAGTACTTGTATCTGTCTTTTTCATAACTTTAATATTGTTAGATTTACCCGATTTCTACGTACAAACCCTGACAGAAAGATTATAGCCAGCTTTTTTTTTAAATTGTTTTTCTTGCTGCCTTCCTACATTTAATTTCATCTTTACCTCCTCCTCTATACCTCTTCATCGTGCGCGCAGTTCTCGCCAAGAGGCTGTCGAGATATTGTGAGATTTCGTGTGAATTATTGAACACCAGCGAAAGAAATCAAAATGGAAAACAAATACCAATATCAATTGCGAAAACAAATTTTGGCGGGAACAAAAAGAAAAACAAACAAACAAACAAACAAACAAAGAACACAAGAAAACAAACACTAATTGAACAACTCGCGTGCCCCCCAGTGATTTGACACCTAGTTCCATGATTCAGAGTTAGAGGGAGAAGTAGCTGAGAAATCAAAGGATACGGTTGACACGAGCGACGCCATCTTTGCACGCCGCCTTACGTCATCACCACAACACGACCATTCCAATTTTCGCGCCACCATTACTCTCGCTGATGCCTCTCCAGCCGCTGTTATTAAAATCAATCTCGCAATTCCTTTACGGCTGCCAAAAGACTGACAGAATTTGTCTGCATGTGAACCCAGGGTGCTGCGCGAAGAAAATCTTAAACAACGAACTGAGTAATTCATTCTCTTGTGCATATCGAATAACAGTAATAATCTTTATTATATGTTTTCTTGGTGGACCTTAAAATAGACTGACTGTATCCATTGCTGGGAAGTTAGGCCACCCTAAAAAATAGGGGTGCCCTATGAATGGCAGTATGTTGCATCCGGTTGTGTGGCCACAATCCTGAAGAACAAGGGAGTGTAGAGTAATCCTTCAATGCCATTACTTTCATGTCACGGTAAACAGATTTGGAGCAGTTTACACCTGTGGTTAAAATAAAGGTTTCAGAGCGAAATTTTGTATGGGCTGAACGACAGATCGGCCGAAATGTAAGTATAACAATAAAGATGAGGTTAATCGTCCGAATATTGTAAGTAATTATAATTATCAAGCTTCATATCAGAAATTTAAACAAATAAAATACACCCGTTTGAAAATTAATCTTGTTTGATTAGAGTGTGTTTAAAAAAAAAAAAAAACTCTTAAGAATCAACAACACAAAAGCGTAAATATGATCGTACCATCAATGCAATTCCCTAACAATTGAGCATAAGATAACCCCAGTTGCGTTGCTATTAAAAACAATCAATTAACCAATATTATCTTTATAGTTTGTTGTTTTCCACTGGAACAAAAATCGGGTGAAACAATATTACTTTTAATTTCTAGAATTAATCCAATTGCTTTTTTATTACAATACACTCAAAACATAATGCCTGAATTAGTTTTGCTAACAGCTGTCCTAATAACAAGTCATTCAAAACTTATCCACAGAGAAAATAGATATACAAAATAATATACACAAAAACAGAAATATCTATTAACATGTACAAGAGTCGTATTTTTCATAATCACTCTCTCTCTCTCTCTCTCTCTCTCTCTCTCTCTCTCTCTCTCTCTGTTTTTTTTCCTTAAGTTTTCTTTCACCCTTTCATGCCTTTCGACGGTCACTTCCATAAGTTTCATTTCTCATGTATAAATTCATTTATCACGGTTTTTAATTCTCCGATGAGACGTGTCAGAAACAAAGGGTCTCATTTTTTTTTTTTTTTTTTGGTGAAATTTTAAATATTTCAGTTAGTTATAAACTAATTCATTTATGTTAAAATGCATACGTTTTTACAAACAACGTTTAAATTCTGCACGTACTGCAGTTTACACACACACACACACACACACACACACATATATATATATATATATATATATATATATATAGAGAGAGAGAGAGAGAGAGAGAGAGATGGTGGATTTTTTGTTAACGCTGATGAGATAAGAAAACTATTTGGAAAAGAGTATAAACCAAACACTGACAACGGATTTAACAATGATGTTTCGTCGTTATTTTAAAAAGACTTCCGCAGAATGACGGTTTTTTCTAAACTTGGAGGAAATAGATAAATAATTATACAAATAATAATACAAATAAAAATAAAAGGAGAGAGAAGTCATAAGAAAGAGAGATATAAATCAAAGAAGGTAGAAATAGATATATATATGTCAAAGTGGTGGGGCAGGTGTTATGGGCTGTGCTATACAATTATAAAGTTTACTTATTCATCTTGCAACTCAAGCGTATAAGGATAACAATCATTACGTAATTATCTGTTTAACTCTCTAAGCGTTTATCAGGCCCCTGTGAGTGTTTTCTGGCAGATTCGGTAAAAAATGATGGACTCTACTGGAGGAACCAGGAAACGCTGTTTCGTGGAATTATCGCAATTACTTTTTATCATATAGGATGACTGCCACATCTTAACAGTTAGATGGCTTTACCAACAAAATTACAACTCAAACAACCTGATTAATATCTAATTCAACACGTGAAAAATAT
>OY757917.1:22004916-22217416 GCA_963585895.1 Sepioteuthis lessoniana | reverse complement strand
AAGTACATGTATTCTGTTTTGTTTGCATTGACATGGGGGCCTATGCCGCCGGCAACCTTCTCCAGACTATGCATCAGCGATTCGGCCTGGTTTGTTTACCAGAAGCGTTACATTACGTGGTCAGTGTTTGTGAGTGTTTGACCGGAGTATCGCCTGCTTCTTGCCTTTATCAGACTAAAGCCATGTTCTTTCATTAAATCTATCGACGTTCGAAACATGTACATGGACGCTAACTAAACGTATGGAGAAAAAGCTTGACGGCAATTACTCAAGAATGCTGCGAACAAGTCCTGGGGGCAGCACCCGACAAAGCAGCAGCTGTACGGCCACCAACCACCCATCACGAAAATTATCCAAGTTAGTGGAACCAGACATGCAGGACAGTGCTGTAGAAGTGGAGACCAGCTCATAAGTTATATACTCCAGTGGACTCCTTCACATGGACGAGCAAAGGCAGGACGACCAGCTAGAACCTATATACAACAGCTCTGTGCCGATAAAGGATATAGCCTTGAAGACCTACTGAGAGTGATGGATGATAGAGACGGGTGGTGAGAGAGGGTCAGAGAGATCCGTGCTGGCGGCGTGACATGATGATCAGCCTAAGCAGATTATAAAAACTTATGGGGCTAACGTATCTTATTTCAGGACACCTAGGGACAATGTCAAAGAAGCCTGTGTCTGCATCTGGTGAGCGAGCCTTTACTTTTCTGTTCCTATTAAGTATCATAATACCTGCGAGGGTTTCTTAGGGTATACCATAGGCCAGAAGTATTTGTTCCACTTCCCTTTGTGTTTGGATTCAAATGCCTCTGAGTGTGGCCTGGAAGTCTTTTGCTCTGACTCTTTTTGATTCGATGGATCGTCCAAATTTGGGATGTAGTGGATCGATTTCTTCCTGAGAATCTTCTCAATTTCGCGTTCGATGCGGTCGAGTAGCAGACCGTTGTAAATCTTAGCCGCTATGAGAGTAAGTGTGATACATCGATAATTCTTGGTAATTCCGAGGTCACATTTCTTGGGAAATGGGAGGACGCAGCCCTTTGTCTATCTGTCTGTTGTGGTCTGGTTGTACGTGGCATTGCAGTATCGGAGCAGTGGGTCGTCGAATTTCCTTGTCTTCCATAACTCTGTTGGTATTTCGTCAAAACCGGCAACTAACCTGTTTTTGATTTTCGTTTGTACTCGACGTAGTACAAACGTAGTACGTCTTGCGTAAAATGTCTAAGTTTGATATCTAGTTGGTTATAAATAATTTTCGTAATATGTTTATCAGTTTGAGTGTTTTCCAAGCAAATTCTGGATATGTTATTTTCGCATGCGCATTCGTTCTTGGCTGACAGCTTTTAGTTTAGCTCTGGACCTGCTCTTCCTTTTAATCACTTCATTTACCGTCTGCGATGCTATGCAAGAGTATTTATCTTCTACCGAGTTTCTAATCTTATTGATCTGGTTTTGAATGTATTCCGTTTGTTCTCTTATGTATGCACGAGTTAGTTCCCTTTGTGCCTTTTTAGGTTTCTGAGTGTTGGTATTAGTAAGGTTCTTTCTATTACATACAGATACCGTTTTCACGTTGTCACATTTTTTTCTTAACTGTTACTGTCTCCCAAGTTACTGTTTTGTTCTTAGTTTGATTTGTATGCATTCTACTTTCGCTTTCCTGTGGACATTGACGAAGTTCTCAAATTCATCATTCGGAGTTGGTGTTTCTAATATCTCCTAAAGAGCAGGAGATGATTGTTGTGCTGGGGTTGCCGTTAAACGTAGCTTCCATCATTCTCGGTTGTGTTTTCATGATGCCGTTAAGTGATTTTTGACCGCGTGGACTGAGAGGCATTCGTATCCCAACTATGATGGCGTTGGCAGATTTTCCCAAAGCAGATATAGAGATGAACGTCCATCCATTGCCAGTATCATGTTTTTTTCTTTTTGATTCAGTATGATGGTATATGTGTTCTAGTACACATGTTGTATAGTCGTTGAAGTAATGAAGGACAACACTTCTTTATAAGAATATATAAGTCTTTTATTCTTTCGAAAGGAGTTGAAGCTTCTGTGGTTTGTAAGACAGACGGACGAGGGGAGACAAGACAGATAGCTATATTGATCCATAACCTCTTCTGTTCTCTTTAGCATAGCACGCTGAGTTTATCTTCAAGACCCACTTAATACTTCTTCTGCTTCTCGGCCAGAGTTGCTCAACCGGTGGCCTGTTATGGGCAACTGGCCTAGCGGGCGCGCTCTCAGTGACTGCAAGCTGGCTTTGACTCAGCATTCACTGCCTCCAACTCTCTCAACTGGAGACCACTAAACTGGAGGCAGCAAACCTCAGCGGGGTGCTCTCACAGACTGCAAACTTGCTCTCACTCTGACCTCCCCTGCCGCCAACTGACTCAACTGCCGCGGGCATCTGCATGTATTATTTCAAAACGCCCACTTACTTCCGAATAGATCACATGATCTTCTTCCGCTCATTTACACAGGTGCGTCTTTGATTGACGGCTCGGTCAAGGGTCAATATGTAACACACATACTATGTCTATGTTATGTCCTTGTGCAGATGCTGTCAGCTCCGGTGATTGATCTGTCTTATTTAAGGTTTTAACGTAAAATGTTGCTATATGCACTATGTTTTTATATTTCAGAAATTTTTGTTTGTGTTTGAGTTCAGTAGCTTACTTTTTGAACACTGAGGACAGAGCTCCAACCTCAGCAAAACGCACCCCTTTTTTGCCTACGCAAAATGCGATGGGGTCTCTGGACATATGGTTTGAGTGAGTCATGGTAATCTTTCGATGACTTTATTTTTTACCTTACCAATAGATGCCACTCAGTATCAGTAGTTTCCTGATTGAACTATTTGATCCTGACCGTTGACCTATGGGGTTCGTCCGCAGATAAGGGTGTATTGTTTTTAACTTAGACTCGCATTGTAATTCTTGGAACAATTCAACTTTGTTTGCTTATGTTTGCAAATCATATGTATTTGATTTATATGTATAAACAGGATTTAGCATTAAATAACTTATGTTTCATTATTATGTCATAAAACAAAACCATATCAAACGAAATAATTCATATCCTTTCATATATCGATTAATAGGATTTTGTATAAGATACCTTACAATAGTTGATATGCAATTAAACCTAACCAAACAAAATCATGTATATTTAATAGATATTTATAAAGTGGACTTGGCATTGAATAACCTACAATGGTTGATATACTATAAAATCCAACCAACGAAAATCACACATATTTAGTAGATATGTATAAAAAGTAGATGGCATCAAAGAACCAAGAATGGTTGATATGCCAGAAAACCCAAACAAAGAAAATAATATATATCTAATAGATATGTATAAAGAGTATTTGGCATTAAATAACCAACAACAGTTGATATAACATAAAATCTAACCAAAGAAAATCATATATATTTGATAAGTATAAAGGGTATTTGGCATTAAATAACCGACAATGGTTGATATATCATAAAACCCAACGCAACTTAACCAAACCAAGCCCTCTTTTTCGATAGCTGTGTCGGGATTCAGCTTTCACAATATTTCGAGTTTGAATTCATATTTGAAAGTTCGAATGGGGGGTTTAAACTGTACTGTACGTCGATGAAAAATAAGACGTGTTTGTAGTGAGAAGGTTATGTTATTCTAGCAGTGACCAGAATACGTAACCCAGGACATGGTTCGTTTAATATCTCTGTATCTATCTCGTTCCTTCATATTTAATTTACATACAACCTCGTTCTAATAACAATAGAGTGATCCAACATAAAGGCTTTTTCCACATAGGATCTCGTGTTGGCACATAAAACACGTAGCTCCTCATTTTTTTTTCTCGGTGAAGATTAACAATAGTTTGGATATTCAATCAATAAAAAATCGTGATAAAAATCAAGGCTGAAGTTTAATTTTAATCTTATTTTAAGAAGGAATCAAATTTCGGCATTGCATAAGCCATGAGGAGTTCATATGACGTTATAAATAAACCCAACTAAACCTCTCTTCGAGGGGGAAAAGAATTGTTGCACACAAAAGCTGCTAGGGCGCAAGTTGACTGTGTTGAAACTCTCTTCAATAGAATTAGCTGTAAATGATTTGCCCTGTTGGCTGGAGCTGTAGAATACACCGTCTTCATCTTTGCAGATGGATAAGACCCCCATCCAACGAATGTCCTGGATATAACATTAAGCGATCTGATGGTAAGGCTCCAGTAATGCTGAAGATTTGGATAATGCGGGGTACCTGTTCATTACAATCGCTCTCATGTCTACTCTGGCCCAGAGTGGTAGCACCTGATATGGTCCTTTCTATTGGTCAAATAGAACTAAACTGCATAATTATGCTAAATTGAATTGTTTTAAACAGAACTGTTTTTGATATTGAAACAGTGTGTAAACAAAAACTATACTTATATTATACTAAACTGAATTGTTTTAATTCGAACTGTTTGACTAAACTAAGTAGCTTGAAATAGAAACGTTTTTGACTATGAAAGTGTATATTTATGATAAACTAAATTGTTTGAAATAGAACTGATTATTTGTATAAAAATGGATTTGGCATTAAATAACCTACAAAGATTGATATGCCATAAACCCAAACAAACAAACAAACTGTAAATGGCACACTTGATCTAGCAGTCTGTTACTGATCTTGCTGAGGCCACCATTTAAAAGGTTACTCACCCAAGACCGAAGTGAGAGTGGGGAACTCTGAGAACCATATTATGTGTGTGTGTGTGTGTGTGTGTGTGTGTGTGTGTGTGTGTGTGTGTGTGTGTGTGTCTGTCTGTGTGTGTGACGAGTCTCGAGATTTATTCTCACTTATGGTGACTAGAGTGCCGGGATACAAGCGTTCATTGTGAAAAGAGGAAGAACTAAGCAACGATATTCGGAAAGTCCTATTCCTAAAGTAATGAAACACGTGCTATCCGTTTATCCATTACATCCTATTTTCATGACCTCAGAGAGTGAGAATAAAACAACGAAATATCCTGACACTAAAGACGAGTTATTTTATTGCGTTTTGACTTCCGTAACCACTGAATAGCCATGATTGACGTAGCAGTCGTCGGTGATCACTCTAGATTTAGAATTCAAAAAGAAAAGAAAAATTGTAAAAAAAATTAGATAAATAAATAAATAAAAAATAAACAATAAGCAATAATGAAAATATTGCCAACGATATTTCGTTAAAATCTAATACAGATTTTCTCAATTAAAAAAAATTCCTTCCTAAACAATAATTACTCGCAGCCATTGATATTAAATGTCAACATTTTTATATCCATATCAGTAAACAAACTGTCACTATAAAGAATCGAAAAATGCGATATTTAAAAATACAAACCGTGACAATAAACATGTCATCATACTGTATAAATTTATATTCAATGGATACATAAAAAGAAACTAAAAATCCTAGACATGAATGAAAAAAAATATTCAGGTGTTTTAGGATTTTTGTATAATTTCTCAGTTTGCCAGTTCAACCAACGGCATATCAATCTTCATAGGTTATTTAATGCCAAAGACATCTTTTAGAAGATAGTGGTATTATTTAACCTATTGCTGAGGGAATAAGAACGTTTATGCATTTCTCAAGGATATTAGTGAACGTAAGAGTATGAGTAGGGTTCGAACTCACTGACTTACTCACTACAATGTCGCTGTCTAGCATATTAGCCAATAGGCCTCGGAGACTCACTCTTAAAAAGAAAGTAGAACACACAAACACAACATTGAATTAATGTTGATATAGCGCAAGATTATGTGCCAGTTTGCTTGCTGGTAAAATCATTAATACAACTATTACTGCCGCAAAATATTGCAAACGTAGCAAAACAAATATGCAGAGAAAACATTCATCAATTAATACCGATCTAATGCAATTGTTTACTATATTTTTTATCAAACTTTCAGACTGTTCATTTTGCTCATATCTCCGGTTCTATGTAGTTTGTTAAAATAAATATTTCATATGAAATCACTGAAACTCTTAGATTTCAATTGTTGTGCATTTAAAATAATTCAGTTCGTTTTTATTTTTAAATAAAATAATGAATTTCGAAATTATTACTTTAAGTTATTGAAGTAATAGATAGTTTGAAAAAAAATTGAATTCTTTGAAATTATCTTTTGAGATAAAAGAAAGTTAGTTTTGAATTGATAAATTGATTTTAATGGCATATAAAAACTTTTGGGTTATTTTCTGCCAAGACGTTAGGGAATTTTGCTCATATTACGTATATATTTCCATTTCTTCTGTAGTTTTAATAGTTTTTGGTGAATGGTTATATAATATCAAGTATGCTTTTTTAAAAGAAATTTGTAAGGAGATAAATTTGACCCATAAAGGAAACACTCACTGGTTATACTACTTAGAATCAGAATGAACCTGGGAGAAACCACATTAAAGGTCAGCACAGTCGGTTGTGACTGTAGAATACACTGACTGTATCTCTGCAGTGGGTTAAGATGCACCCCCAGCGTGTTTCCTGGATAAGACACTACACCATCTGATTGTGAAGCTCCAGTAATGCTGGGGCTTTGGGGAATGCATAATACATCTTCATTGTTATCGCTCCCAGATTTACTTTGGTCAGGATGAGTAGCACCCGATAGGTTCCTATCTATTAGTCAAATAGAACTGATTGATCATTTATATGTGTTTTAACAAATGACTGATGTTTAATTGAATTGTTTGTGATACATAGAAATACTTGGTTGTGAGCAGAATTGAATTGTCAGAAATAGAACTGTTTGATCATTTAACTGTGTTTATCAACAAAATGTGTATACAAATCCTATATTTAATATATATGTAAAAACAGGATTTGGCATTAAAAAACTAAAAATGTTTGATATGCCATAAAACCATACCAAGCCATTGTCTAGTCGACTGAAGCTTCAGAAGACACAAACTGCTTTTCTGCAGAGGGGTAAAACCCCACCAACGAGTGACGTAGATATGACACTAAACAATCTCATGGTGAGGTTCTAGTAATGCTGGAGCTTTGGGGAATACGGAGTACTATATTTATTGCCATGGCTCTCAGATTCATTTTGGTCAGGATGGGTAGGACCTGATAGGGTCTTATCTTTGGATCAAATAGAACTAAACTGTGTACTTATGCGAAACTGAATTGCTTGAAACAGAGATTTCTTTGACATTTAATCTGCATGCTTATGTTAAACTGAATTGTTTGAAATGAAACTGTTTTTGTATGCTAAGCTGAATTATTTGATATAGAAATGCTTTTGGTGCAGAAACTGTACTTACGCTAAACTGAATTATTTGAAATAGAAGTGTTTTGACATTTGACTATGTATAAACAAAAACTACACTTATTGTATACTGAATTTTTTTGAATAGAAGAGTTTTATTGAATTGAATATCTTGAAATGAAAAAAAATGACAATTAAACGGTATACTTATGCTAAACTGAATTGTTTGAATAGAAATGTTTATTTGTATAAAACGAATTTGGCATTAAATAACTTACAAAGGTTGAAATGCCATAAAATCCAAACAAACAGCATACCAAACCAATAATTGTAGGTGTACTCCCCATATCCTAGATATCCAGAAATAGAGCCTCACTCATTGATAGATGAAAGGAAACATTTGTAAAAATGAATGATTCATAATTCTTTATAAAAAAAATGTATAAAAATTTCCACATTTAGAGTATGGAAGATCTCGATCAAGGACATAGACAGCGAACAGTCCAGAAAACTGAAAGTATTTGGTGGAAATTTACAAAGAAAGTTCCATGAATAGGTTTCACCTGCGAGAAAGATCTATTAACAACTATTCCAAAAAGTTGTATGTAATTTGATAAAGAATATTGCTTTAAATTAGTGAAATAGACTAAAATAGAAGCGCAAGGAAGAGAAATTAAGCATCAATTTTAGTTTTTTTTGTCTATTAATTCCATAACTTTTTCTCGAAATAGGGTTATTTCATATTTTCCGCAGCATGGCGTTTTATTAGCATTCGAATAATTATTATCATCATTATTCACTCATTAACGTTTTTCACATCAGCGTTAGCCGATGGTTTTTCACTGGAGTCTGAGTGATAGCAAGTCTCCTCAAATCTCCAGGACTCTTCTTAGTATTCTGGCCTTTCTCGATAAGGTACGTTTGGATGGTCTCCACTCGTCCGCCAACTTTCAAGTTCTCCAGTTCCTTTAGTAATCCTTTAGTTACTGTTCCAAAAGCACCAATTACAAGTGGTATAATCGTCACCTGCATGTTCCACAGTTTTTTTAATTCCCTAGCAAGGTCGAGGTACTTATCCTTCTTTTCACATTCTTTCAGTTTTATTCTGTGGTCAGCCGGGACAGCAAAGTCGACTATTTTGCAAGTTCTCTTTTTTTGTTGATTATTATTAAGTCTGGTCTTCTGGCCGTGATTAGGCGATCCGTTTCTATGTTAAAGTCCCATAGGAGTTTATGCGTGCTGGGTTGTGCATATACCATGTGTTAGTATGGTCGAATTATTATTATTATTATTATTATTAGAATTAATTAAAATCATTTAATCTAGTTGGTTGAACGAATATTATGATATTAGAACGTTCAACTATCTAATAAAAATGTTGTACATCATATGGTACTCTTTTAATTACAGCAAAACCAATTTTTTTTAAAGTGACTATCCTCGAATTTGGCTAATGCCATTATTTTGCCTGGGGTAGTAGTATGAAGATTGCAACCTAGAAGTTGATATTGTCACGTGATAGCTCACGAAGACGAAGAGGTAAGAATGATACTATCCCCCCGTTGAACTAACATTATCCAGCAGTCAAAAAGTGACCGTTAGGAGAGAATGTGGGTCACGCAGATGTTCATACCTAAGTGACCTTGGGTCGCCGGACATCAGAAGGGGAAAGAAAAAAGAAGCCAAATGATTGGCGGGGACCCCAAACGGAAGTGGGGTCCCTTCCCCTCAGGGGTAGTAAGGTAGTTTTTGAGCAACGCTCGTGGCAGACGGACGATAGCCATTTTACTCCGGGCTAAAGACAAAAGACTAACTGAGACACGAAGGACTCCAAAATCCTTCAAGCCAGTATTAAAAACAGTACAAAGTCTATTAGCCCGTGAAAGAAGAAAAATTCTCCAGTGGAACCCCGTCAAAAAAAATAAGATAAGTAACTTTGGGACATTTTTCCTTTACACCAAAATTTTGTTTACCACTTTCTCTCTATTCGAAGAAGGATAAAAGCCAAGAAAAGACATTTATATTCATGGACTATCCAATTATATGTTTTTGACACTTTGGACGTATATATATATATAACCGTAGTAAAGAACCTATGTATTTTCATTTTACCATGTGGTCTATGTTATTATTTCATGCTTTCCTTTCAGCTTCTATTCGCCTTATATTATCTTGCTTAGAACTGTCCTATTAATTCCTAAAGTATCACACGGGAAACCGGAGTTGCCGACTACTACCACATTAATATTATTACAACTAAGACCTATAGGCCCGTATTCTTCTATTATCTAAAGGAAAGAAGTTTAGCGGCCTGGTGGGTGTGTGATAGTGTGAAATTTTGGACCCCTTTGCCAGCAGTGGCCAGTCTGGCCCTAAATTATTCCCTCACGTAATATGCCAGTTCTTATCTGCCTGAGAAAAGAACTCTGAACAGGACTTATTTCTGTAGGGGATCAAGTGCCAACCTGCCCCGTCTTCACACGTGCGAAAATAAAGTCCCGTTTAGGGATTTTAGTCAATTTCACGTCAAAATATATATAAAATGAGATGAAAGAAATACATCTTTAAAGTTTTCATGTTGAATAATTCTTCTCTAACCATCGAAATAAGTATTCAATTTGCAACTAATGTCAGTAATAATAAAAAAAGAAATTGAAAAGAGTTATGTTTTAGCGACTTCTTTGTCGAAAGATTGAGTCGATACACGAATGAGAATTAAGTTGCGAGGCTTTCACCATCTTTGCATTGGTCAGATATCGCCCCAACGTGTCAACGGTATTTGTCGACCGTCCCACCATCCGGACGAGTGTGGCACTGAGCCTATTTTTAAGGTTGGGTTCGTTGGTTGGTCCGTTGGTTGGTCCGTTGTTTGAGTTTTATGGTATATTAACCTTTGTAGGTTATTTAAATACAAATCCATTTTTATACAAATAATCAGTTCTATTTCAAACAATTCAGTTTAGTATGAGTACACAGTTTAATTGTCAAAAGACATTTCTATTTCAAGCTATTCAGTTTTTTAAAACAGTTTTAATTCAGCTAATTTTTTTGAGTATAAGTACAGATCTTGTTTACACAGTTAAATGTCAAAACAATTCTATATATAGCAATTCGGTTTAGTGTAAGTAGAGTTTCAATGTCAAAAACAGTTCCATTTCAAACAATTTAATTTAGCATAAGCATACAGTTCAAATGTAAGTACAGTTTAATTGACTAAAACATTTCTATTTCAAGCTATTCGATTCAGTCAAACAGTTCTATATCAAACAAGTTTTTTAAGTGACTTTTTAAACAAACCTGAGCTCATTTTCCTTCACAGTTAAAATATTTCAAGCATTTTTATCCAGCATAAATCATTCTATTTACTCCTCCTCATTTGTTTGCACACAGTTAAATTATTACGAGAGTTCATATGTAATAGTAAGAATTTAACATCAGTCATTTGTTGGCATACATTTAAATAGACACGAATGATATGAAAGAGATTAACAATTTAAAAAAGTGATTGAGCTTATAAGTTTACCCACAGATAAGTAGTTTCAAGTATTGTAGTTTTTGGTTATTTCTTCAAGATTAAGACTGGAAACTACGCGGTCTGTGTCGCTATCCATACTTTCTATACTATACGTCCTTTGTAGGGGTTTTGCTGGTGGCTGAGCATTGGATTGTTTGGTTCTTATAGGCGACTTTGTTGTTGAGGGCATTTTGAATGTGCATCCTGGTGTTACGCCTCTGCAGAGGTGTAAATGGTGTATTCTACAGCCCCAGCCGACTGGGAAATTCACAGTTAATTTCAAAACAGTTATATTTCAGATAATCAAGTTTAGCATGAGTAAGCCTTTTAAATGTCAAAACAGTTCTATTTTAACCAATTCAGCAAAATGCAAAAAACCGTAATATCAAGAAACCACGGTTTAGTTATATTTGACTCATAGATAGGACACTTATCAGGTGCAAAAGTGGACCTGGGAGCAATGGCAGTGAAGGGGTACTCCGCATTCCCCAAAGCTTCAGTATTACTGGAACCTCACCATCAGATTGCTTAGTATCATATCCAGGACACTCGTGGGTGGGGTCTTACCCCCTGCAGAGAAGCAGTCGATGTATTTTATAGCCCCAGTCGGCTTGGCAAAGGTAGGTCCGGGCGTAGGGCCGTAGCCCAGACGCGCCCAGCGGGTCCAAAATGCCTTGGGTCCCGTCGGCATTCCTCTAAAAAGAGGGCGCTTCAGGCGCCAGGCGATAAACCTAACCCCTCAAAAGAAGGTTAAATCCTAGGGAGACGGATCTCTGGGTCTTAAATTATGTCCAGTGACGAGCCACACCCGATCAGATCTGTGCCATTGATACCAGGCCGGCCAAATTGTGACCAATCAACTGGATTCAGTTGATGGATATCAACCCCGCCCAAACGTGTGAAATTGCACCTAAACTTCAGAATTAATTTTGTTTTTCTCGTCAGTTCACGTGCGTTTAGTTTGATGATTCATTTAACTTGCGTTAGCCAATGATATCATTCAATTATTTAAAATACTAAAACATTTAAACAGTGGATAAAAGAAAAAAAATGGTCTCATCCAATAATAATAGTATCCATGTGTTGAGATTATTTCTTTATTCCATCATTTTCCAAATGTTTTACTTTCTGAAAATAAAAATTCAAATATTGTTTCATTTTTTCTTTAAAGACGCCATTATTTCGGCGAATTCCCAGGAGATAATTAATTAGTCATACATCATTGCGTTTTTGGGCACCTTCTAATACAGAAATGACGATTGTTGCATGTTTTCATTTGAGGATGTTATAGTCAAAGTTTGTAATACGCTTTCGTAATTTACTACAACGCCATTTATCCCCCAGTTCCTTTCTTCGTTCTTCTATCGCCGCTTTATTCTGTGAGTTTTTTTCGCGGTGTTCTTTCTATCACTTCTGCCTTTATCAGTGAACCCAGCTGTTCTCAGTTCTTCTGTGTTAGGATGAAGAACAACCAAAACACATCTGTGTGAACACATATATAATTTATTTCTTGGTTAATTCCATTTCCTATCTCCTGTTCGACTAAACGGGGAGTCAGTGATCAGAGCAGAGAAGAAATTCGATCTCAGAGCTAAGCTTTCATTTGACCTTGGGTTCATTACACATCAATCAAACCAGATAAACCAATGGTTTTTTCGCATACTTTAAAAATACACTACCTAGGAAATAATAGATTTTATCTATCTATCATTCGATATGATCTCGAAAGACATTGATAGAGAATGAATATAAAATGAAATAAATATGATGTTCATTAAGCTACAAATATATTTAGTCGATATCGTTTTAAAATAAAATACCTAGTAATAATAGATTCTACCAATCTATCATTCGATATGATTGCGCAAGAGATTGATAGAGTATGGTTATCAAAAGAAATGGATATGATGTATATTCAGGGGTCAAATGCGAGCACGTGTTACAAGGATGATTGGCTTGCATTGAATACGTAAATTAGCAATGGTCGACAAGAATATCAGTGTTTGTAATCCACAGTTTTTACGTTAAACAATATTGTTTCTAAAGTATCTCAACTTTTCTGCACGTTTTTTTCTGCAGAGGGGTAAAACTGGAGCCCCCATGAAAACGGTGGTGTCTTGAGTCTAAATAAGAATAGTTAATGAAATCTATTTATAAATAAGTGATCATATAACTTTTTAGCACTAATTTGATTTAGTAAGGAGGTAAGCTGAAAATACCTCGTCTTTGTTTAATATTACGGTTATTTAAAACATAGTTAGATTAAGCAATTTGTCTGATTTTTTCGGCGTGTATTAACTTACATTTGTAAACCTTTAAAGAGAAAAAAATTTCTAAAACCAACCCAAACAAATCATATATATTTAATATATATACCATCATCATCATCATATCGTGCTGGTAGCACGGATATCCCTGACCCTCTCTCGCCACTCCTCCCTATCGTTCATCGCCCTAGGTAGGTCTTCAGGACAACACCCTGTATCCTCACATAGCTGCTGAATGTACGTTCGAGCTGGTCACCCTGCTTTTGCGCGGCCATGTGTGGGGATCCATAAGAGTACATCTCTTATGAGTTCATCTCTGCTTCTCCAGCAGTGTCCTGCATGTCTGCTTCGTCTAACTTGAATAGTTTTCGTGATATGGGGCAGGTGGCCGTACAGTTGGTGTCTTGTGGGGTGTTGCTGCCAGGACTTGTTCAGGATTGCACGCAGCATTCTTGTGTAATTGCCATCTAGTTTCTTCTCCAGCCGTTTTGTTAGCGTCCATGTAGTGCACCCATATAGCAGTATCGATGTGACCGCTGCCTGGAAGAAACTGCGTTTCATTTTATCGGTTAAGTCTGATTTCCATATAATCGATAGCCTATTGATAGCTGTCCATGCTTTCGTTAGCCTCGTTTCGATGTCCTTTTCGGTTGATTCGACGCTGCTTCCTAGGTACGTGAATTTGTCTACTAGTTTAAGTGGGGTTCCTTCTAGAGTGGAGATGTCCCCCGTTTGGTTATTGCACATGTATTCCGTTTTGTGTGCATTAACATAGAGGCCTATGCTTGCTGCTGCTCGTTCCAAACTATGCAGAAGTGTTTCGGCTTGGTCAGGTGTATTTGCCAGTATCGCTATGTCATCGGCGTAGTCGGCGTCGGTAATTGTTGTTGCGGGGTATCTTCTGCTTCTTTTCTTCGTCAGTTCGAAGCCATTCTCTTTGATTTTGTCAATCGATGTTCTAAGTACGTAGTCTAGACAAATGATAAAGAGGTACGGGGCCAGCTTGTCCCCTTGTAGTACTCCTGCTACAATGTCAAAGTATTCTGTGTCTCCATCCGGTGGTCGTATTTTTACTTTAGTGTTTCTATAGAGAATCATTATTGCCGCTACGGTTTCTTTAGGTATGCCGTACGCTAGTAGGATTTGTTCCATCTTTCCTCTGTGAATGGAGTCGAAAGCCGTGGTAAAGTCGACAAATATTAATGTCGCTTGTAGGTTCTTTGCCCGTACACCTTCAAGGATTCTGCGGATGGTTAATATTTGTGAGGTCGTGGATCTATTTCTTCGGAAGCCATTTTGGTTTTTTCTAAGTATGTTGTCGATTTTGGGTTCTATTCGGTTTCGTAGTAGGGCATTGTAGATTTTGGCAGCTATGGATGTAAGTGTTATGCCTCGGTAGTTTTTGGCTAATCCGAGGTCCCCCTTTTTAGGGAAGGGGAGTATGCATCCCTTCATCCATCTATCTATCGGATTTTGATTGTATACTGCGTTGCAGTGTCGGAGCAGTATGTCGTCGAATTGTCTGGTCTTCCATACTTCCGGGGGAATTTCGTCTAGCCCTGCAGCTTTCCTATTTTTAATTTTTCTGAGAACCGAGTCGAGTTCTTCTTGTGTGAACGGTCCTAGTTTAATGTCTAATTGTTTGCTAATTATTCTGGTGATTGGTTCATGCTTTATTTTTGGTGGGTTTCCAAGTAAGTTTTCGAAGTGCTGTTTCCACAGTTTTATTCTTTCTTGTTGGTTTGCTGCTTTAAGTTTTGCTTTGGCTGTGTTCTTTCTTCTGCTCACTTCGTTTATTGTTTGCCAGGCTATTCTAGATTGTCTATCTTCCACCGAGTCTCTAATCCTATCTATCTGATTTTGAATGTATTCTGTCTGTTCCTTTATATATATGCCTGCTAATTGATATTGTGCCGTTTTTAGTTTTAAGGCATTTGTGTTTGTTGGGTTTTTTCGATAGTTTTTGGAGGCTGTTTTCACTAGTGCACGTTTTTGTCTCACCGCTAAAGTTTCCCATGGGACTCTATATTTAGTTTTAAGTTTTGTTGGAATGTGTTTTGCTGCTGCCTAGAGGTGTGCATTGACGAAATTTTCATATTCGTCGTTTGGTGTACTTTTTTCCGTCTTTTCTTGTAGTGTTTCGAATCTGTTTCTTAATTCTAATACGTATTTATCTCTTACGTCTTTGTTGTTTAATAGGGCCCAGTCATAGTGTTTGGTGGTCGCTGTTCGTTTGGCGTTTTTTCGTAGGCTTAATTGTATTTTCGCCGTGACTATTCGGTGATCGGTGGACACACCCTCAAAAGAGGAGTATGCCTCGCAATTCAATGCACTATTTTTCCATTTCTTGTTTATAAGGACGTAGTCTATCTGAGCTTTAGTATTGTTTGCGTACGTGTATGTCCATAGTTTGCCCTCTCTTTTTTGGTAATTTGTATTGAGGCATGCTAATCTATTTTCTATCATGAAATCTGTTAGATGTTGCCCATTCCTATTTGACGTGTTGTGGAGGCTGTATTTGTTGTTTCCGTTTTTCCCGATTTTGGCATTCATGTCTCCGCCAATGACTAACATGTTGTGTTTCGGGATGCTACGCACTAATGAGGATAACTCATCGTAGAAGGTGACTAGTTCATTTTCTTCACTAACATTGGTGGGGCTGTAGCATGAGATGATTGTTGCTCTGGGGTTTCCGTTAAATGTAGCTGCCATCATTCTAGGTTGTATTTTCTCAACGCTATTAAGCGTTTTTAATGCTCTAGGTCCTATAAGTAATCCTACCCCTCCTACTGCGGCGTTGACAGAGTTTTTCCATACGGATACTGTGGCGAGCGACCAGCCATTGCCAGTTTCGTGATATTTGATATCTTCTGTATGCGTGTATCTGTGTTCTTGTATGCATATTATGTCTATCTTATGTTCTTCGGCCGATGCGATTAGCTCTGGGAGTTGTCCTATTCTATTTAAGGTTCTTACGTTGAATGTGGCTATTTGTAGTGTTTGCTTGCATTTTAGTAGTTTTGATTGTTTGAGCTCTGTAGCTGATTTTTCGAACACCGAGGCCAGGGCTCCAACCTCAGCAGGACGCGCCCCTTTTTTACCCGCGCGAAGAGCGATGCGGTTTGTGTAAGTGGTTTGAGTGTGGGTCATGGTTATCTTTCGATGGCTGTTTTATTCTCTTCTATAGAAGCCACTCTTATAGAGGAGCAGCAGTAGTTCCCCGATCGAACTAGCGATCCTGAGCGTAAAGTCGTCAAACTCACGTCCAGGACCCGTTTAGGTATTGAGTTTGGTCGTCCATGGGTTTATTCGAATACCTTTACGTACAGCATGCTGCTTCCCATGTGTACGCCAAAAAAAAAAAAAAAAAAAAAAGGGGGGGTTAATTTTGGTTTTAAGTTTTTAAGTTTTAACTTAGTTAAAGTCCAAAATTAAGGTACTTTCGTATGACTTTCAATGGTACTGACTTTTTTTTTTTTTGCTGTATTGGGACTTTTCCTAGGTTTTCCATTTTTTTTTTTTTTTTTACACTACAGTTGGTAACCTAGCAGGCTTCAGGAATTATAGAGCTTAAAGGATTTTTTTGGGGGGTGGGTGGGGCTGTGGTAGCATTAGGTGTTTTAGGCTTTTTCTTTTTCTTCTAAACTACTGTTAGGGCTTTCTTTACGAATTTTTAAATTATTCGATAGAAGACATTCAAAAACATTCTGCCTTGTTCGCTGACATGTGGAAAGTCTAAACATCAATTTGGCTTTATAGTAGAGTAAGCGTGTCTTTACATTTAAAACGCATAGTTTAAGCATTATTTCACAAACAAAATACAGCATAACATTTTGTAAAATTCAGCATTTTAAATTGATAGGACTTAAAGACATACTGACCAATATTGATATATTACTTCCAGTTGGCTCCTGAGTTAAAATGCTTCTTCCTCGTTTTGACTTTTATTTACTACTGAAATTTTAGGTAGCTTTGGGAGGCGGTCTACTGGGTGGGGCAATTCATTTCATTTTTTTTCTTTTTTTTTTCTTTTTCCCTTTCTCTTGGGGGGGGGCTGTGGTAGCATTAGGTGTTTTAGGCTTTTTCTTTTTCTTCTAAACTACTGTTAGGGCTTTCTTTACGAATTTTTAAATTATTCGATAGAAGACATTCAAAAACATGCCATAAAACCCAACCAAACCAAATCATATATATTTACGAGGATCAATAAATAAGTTTCCAGACTTTTTTTCGGATGGGCACTTTTATTGATAGTACACACATGAAACTCTAGTCCCCTTCGAAGTATTCTCCTTTTGTTGCAATGCACTTGTTGTATCGTTCCAACAACTTCTGGAAGGCTCCATGGAAGTCCTCTTATGTGAGTGTGTCAATGACATTCGTCACAGTCTCTTTCATCTCCTCAGTTGTCTCATGCCTCTGAGCTTAGGGAATAACCAAAAGTCACAGAGAACAAGGTCTGGACTATAGGGAGGGTGAGGAACTGTCTTGATGCCCATGTTGGTCAAATAGTCTGTGACAAGGATGTGTTATATTTTGACCTTCGACCCGGCCCAAAAATGCTATTCCAAGGTGATGCACCGGAAGGAAGTGACACATTCCAATGGCCAGTAATCGAAAGAGATCGCGTGGGCGGATTAAGGCTTATAATATGGGACAAGGTGAAGGTCCCACTGTGCCAAACAGACTGATGCACCGGAAGAAAGTGACCTCTGAACTGCATGACAGTTATTTCCGCTTGATGACGATTAAACATTCGATTTCAAAGATCCAGTGGGTGATCGTGTGGGCGTTGAATTATTATTTAACTCAGTTGAGTTCGAGTCCAAGAAGCAGTTGCCAGTAGAATTCCAGACAGCAAGAGACCAGATGTGGTAGGGAAAGCCACACCCGACCGAGGGGGCCCTCGGGAAACCCCATGGAGTGGACCCCAGCATCAGTAGAACAAGAAAGACACAACGTGATGGTCATAACAGTGGGGTCAAGATATTACAGTTTATGTTCGGTCTCCAGCTCCCTCTCACATGCAACCCTTGATCAACCCTTACGAAACTTTACAAATAAAGCGAGAGGAAATATATTTATAAAGAAGTCTTCCTTCATGCGTCGTAATTATGATGTCGTTATGATGCTGCATGAACATGTATATGTGTATATAAGTATATATATATGTGTAGATGAGCATACAACAGATGGAGTTGTAGACTAGTGTATTGTCCTGGTGGAAATGCAACTGACCCGATGTGAAGAGTGCTGGCCTTTTCCCTAGGAAAATCTTCCTGAACCCCCTTAAAACCTCGACATAGTAACCCTAGCCCTAACCATTTGGCCAATCAAGACTGGTGTATTGACTTCCTTACTCCTTCCATACCTCATCATCCCTCGCAGACTCCCTGCCTTCCTTAAATCTCTTATGCCACTCAAAAACTGATACTCGATTCATGCAAGAGGGTCGCAAAGCAGTCTGAAGGATTCCTCACGTTTCTCTGGTATTTTTTCAAAGTTTAAAACAGAATTTTCTTGCATATCGTTTTTCTAAACTGTCAGATAGCATTTTTGAAATTCACCAGCGGTGACAATCAGGCTTTAGTAGGGTGTATTCCAATTGCTCCTGTAGCTGTTCATTTGAACCTGAAATCATAAAAATTGAACAGTCATCTCACAAGATATGTAGCAATAATAAACCGAGTTTTCAATAGTCTACAGAAATTTTAAATGCCTGTACAAAAAAAAAGGCTGGGAACTTATTCAATGCACCACGTAATATATATGTTTAAATAGGATTTGGCATTAAATAACCTACAATGGTTGAAATGCTCCAAAATCCAACGAAACCAAACCTAAAAATATATTTTAATGTACCATTGAAATCATTTTGACGAGTACAATTATCAGTTTATATTAAACTTCTGTTTGCATACAGAATAGTTTAAAGTATTTGAATCTAATACAAATTAGTTGTACCTAGTTATAAGGCTCCAAGACATTTCTATACGATTCTATAAATTTTAATCTGAGTGTTAATTGACTAGTGAACTAATCACGTCTTTTCACTAGATTATGCCAAGAAAAAGAAACTTATGGCCCAGAAAAAAATTATGATTATGACTCGAGTTAAAGCAAATTTTTGGAGCTAAAATATCGTTACTCTTTGCTTAGTGCGCTTCAGAAATATCAGCAGGCTTTGTTAATTTGTCATCATATCATGAAAATGTCAGATCAAGCAGTGTCCACTTCGTATATCCCTTTCCACCAACAAAATATTCATTTAACAATGTAAGTCTTGTACGAGTATGACACTTTCATTTAAGTGTCAAGGAGTTGGCTGGCGAAATTAATTAAAGGAAATTAATTAATTCTATTAAATCATGATAATAAGTATTTTATTAAAAATAAATTCATTTTGGGTGTCCAAGTATTTTTTGAGAACCGTATATAAAATAAATATCAAGTGATTAAGTACAAAAAAGTTTGAGATCCGATCAGGGCTTGTTGACCTATAAATCTGTCACCAAAAAATAAACATCTGCACACCTTCAAAGAGCTGTCAAAAGAGCCATCGGATTTCAAAGCGTAAACAAAAAGATGTATTTTTAAAATAGCGGACAATTTGGGTTGGTGTCACCAAGTTTGGCACAAGGCCTTGAATCACTAAATCATTGGTCAGCCAACCACGGGACTGCTCCTTGTGGCCCCTCCCGATGATTGTGGCTGATTGGCCGATTGTCTTAACCAATCAGGGGCAAACCAGGGGGATTGTTACGATGATAACCATTGGTCGGCAGTCCCCATTGGCTGACCAATCAGAAACTGATTATTCGGGATTCGGGCCCATAAATGGAGGACACCGAAAGCGAAAAATTGAGTTGGTTCAGGAATTCGCCGCTTAAAGAACCAAATCCGTTGCCATTGCATTCGCCATTTTGACACTGCCTAGTTGCAGTTAAAACTCCGCCAGTCAACTACTTTCACTCCCAGTTTGTGGTGTTTGACTAAAAATTATCTAAACAATTGTGTAAATAAACGTTTGTTACTGTTTATAACAAACGCCTTATTTTCGTCATTTTTTAAAATTTGCTTGGCAACTTTTTCTTCTCTCCCAACACGAATTCCAACCTTCATCGACTGGACCTCATCCATCTTCTCTTTCCTCGGATCTGAAAGCAACGTGGGCGTGGAAAGAAACAGAGAAAGACCAGTCGACACATGTGGTAATCACGAGACCAGCGGCCAACTAGGTGTCGTGAAGCTAGAGTACCACACGAGACTATACGTGAACGAAAACAGAATTTCTGTTAAATTATCTGGTGATGTCAGAGCGCAAGGTCTCAATTAGTAACATGACATTATGTGATAGTTATTCCTAAAGTGAAGTACATAGTAATTTCTAATCCTAATTAGCATTTAAATTTTAGTATTTAATTTAATATTTAAAAGCAGTTTTTCTTGCTTATTAAATATAAGTTATTATCTTGTTTAGCACACATATTTGACAGCGCCCCCTCTCTACCGGCATGATGTAATACAAGGTAATCTTTTAAGTGATAGTTTTCCTTCTCTTAGACTAATTGACTGACCATAGCTAAATACGACTGTCTGCTGTATTATTTACCCATTAATTGGCTGAGTAAATATAGATTCGTACCTTTCTCAAGGGTATTAACTCGAAGTGAAAAGTATACAGTCTCGACTAGGATTTGAAAGCGGGTCGCCGATCTCATTTCTTCAAAATTTTACTATGACGCAAAGCGCAACTCTTCGTGACCATATTTACCAACCCCTCCGCTCGGGCAGGATATGACACAAAGTCAATTTTTAAGCGGAGTTTAACAGGTTTGACTTCAGAGTTTTCTTTCTCCTAGACTAGTTGCCTCACCAAGGCTGAAGAACCTAGTCTGCCCTACTATTTACCCATAGCTGGAGGGAGAATAATTGGATTCATACCTTTCCCAAGGGTATTAGTGCTATGTGAAACGCAATCAGTCTCATCCAGGATTTGAAATCATGTCGCCGTGTCCATTTCCTACGGCGATAACCATAACACCACGGGCATCTCTTAACTCTTCGTGACTGTTAATGTTACTAATGTCGAATTCTGCTTCTTGTTGATTATCTCTACAAACTTTAATTGATATCCCTTCCGTTATCTTTCTGAAGAAAGCCAACAAAATTAATTCAAAACAGTTTAGAGTCCTGGGTAGGAGTGGTTCTAATTCTGGAGTTTGGGGAATATGGAGTACTCGTTCATAATCAATACTGTTTTATTTACTCTGAACCATATTGGTACTACTGGTTAGGGTCCTGCCGATATGTCAACCAGAACTATCTAATAATTATTGAAGGAATTTCTATAATTAGTTATTTGATAACATTCAGCAATGTAGAATTGCTCATATTAGATAACAATACTTGACAAAGAGAATTAGTGATGTTTATCAGCAATACATAATACCATTTAACTGTGGGCAGACAAATACCAAATCTAGTTTATATATATATATATATATATATATATATATATACGAGAAAAAAGTGAAAAAAGGGACAAAGGATTCAATAAAGATATTTCATGTTGATTTTAAAAAGACTCCATCAGAATGATGGGTTTATCTTGTGTTCAGTATTGGAGGAAATAGATGAATAAAAATGAAAATAAAGATAAAAGAAGGGAGAGGACATAAGAAGGAAGAGACAGAAAAGAAAGAAAGGGAGAGATATAGATAAATGTCAGAGCGATGGCAGCAGGGGTTATTGGCTTAACCCATATAAGAAATTTTAGATATTCCATCTCTGTCTTTGATGAAATTTGATACACTCGACAGTATCTAGTACCTCTCTCCTATCCACCTAACTGTTGCCCAGATGTCTACTGTCACATTTTTTTTCTGTTTGTATTAATGTCTAAATGTATATATATATATATATATATAAATGTGTATGAATGTATTTGTAACAAGCTTTAGTATATTCCATCCTGAAATGATCATAAGACAATACAGAATGTGTTCGAATCTCTTGGTAAAATCCAAAACCTTCATGACCTGAAACATGGCACGAACAATCGACTGCACGAGTGATACCAGATAGAGCTATCAATGTATATATATATATATATATATATATATATATATATATATATATATATATAATGTATACGACGGTCATTTAAAAACGTGTAAACCTCATACCCACCACCCACCCAAAAAACTGCATCTGATTATCGTTATTGTGGCAACACTCAGCCACTCTTTATAAAACGAGAAAAAACTAATTCAGACTTCTGTCCTAATTTCTGTGCAAGTGAGGTCCATACAAATGTGGGAAATATGCGACAAATCTTAAATGTGGTTGAGCTTATGAACATTTGGAACGAACCTCTTATATATATATATATATATATATATGTGTGTGTGTGTGTGTGGGTGTGTGTTGTTAATGGACGTGTGGAACATCTGAAATGTGTAATTTATGCGTAGAGACTGCAGAGCAAATTTTCTTCATTGAGTATCTTTTTTTCTTTTCCATTTTTTTTTCTTTTATTATCGATTCTTTGCAAGAAGCGGCCAAGACGGCATTGTCTTGGTGCGTGAGTTGTGAGACTTTGGCTTCTCTTCGAGCCAATTCTTTGCAATTGGATTATCTTTTGCAAGGAACCTGATTGACAAAAGTGACGTGCGCCCTGTCGGCCAATTCCACTGCAGAATGATTTTAGCGAACGAAGAAAAATTTCTGTCGACCCAACCAAGAGTGAAGGCAAACGAAGAACAGAATACAAAAGGACGAATAACAAACTACTTCTAACTCAATTCTTCACACGCAAAATTATAAGACAATATCACAGGAACTCACACAAAGACACACACACACACACACACATGCCTATAAACTGAAGAGCCAATAAATTAGAGGCAGCTAGTTGATAAAAGCGAAGCGCAGCCCTTCTCTAGAGGGCGCCTTCAGTTATGACAGGAATCTGGACATTCTTGCAAGCACTTCTATCCGCCTTGTCGATGGGTCTTAAGCTGAGCTAGACACCTTTCGACAAAAATAGATTGACCAGTGTGTGACATTAAACCGTGCCAATTCTTGAGAACGGGGCACTGTGGAGTCTTAACTTCGTTGCCATTACTCCCAGTTTCACGTTCAATCTATTAATAAAAGGTTTCGTTTAAAAATCCCTATTCAATGAAACAGTAGACCAAAAATCTAGTAAGAAAAACTTGAAAAAAAATGTAAATGTAAAGATTCAGTCAACACTATTCCCCAAACCTCTTAGCATAAAATAAACCTATACAGTTTGCTATGCCGTTAAAATCAATTAATCAACCAAAGATTGGCTTTTGATACAATTATTCAAGAACTTGAATAGTTACCACCTAGGAAATCATTCGGCGATCAAATGTTGTTAAACATTTTCAGTATCATTTTCACTTTTACAGCTACACTAACTTACTACCCTTTATATATATATATATATATATATATATATATATATATATATATATATAAACTTTTTATATAAATGTATATGTCTGTTCGTTTATTCATAATTGGCTTCTCTGATAATCGTCAAAATTGGGACCGAAAAATTGAGCAGGATAAAGAGAGATTGGGCAAATGCAAAGTAATCATATTTAATCAAACGCATACACATACCCCCCCACACACACATAAATATATATATATATATATATATATATACAGAGAGAGAGAGAGATAGAGAGAGAGAAAGTGTGCGTGTGTTTGTGTGTGTGAGAGAGAGAGAGAGAGAGAGAGAGAGAGAGAAGCAGCATTTTTTTTTTAAAACATGTTTGAGTTAATAGGACAGACACCCTATGTCTGTCTATTCTGTCTTGGATCTGTTCAAGTCTTCATATGAGCCGTTTGAGTTTCAGAAGAAATGAATTTAGGAAGGCGCCGGATATTTCCTAAATACTTTCGGCCCCAACCGGAGCTATCTTCATGGAAGTGAAAAACACAATAAAGAGTCATAGAAATTTATATAAAGACATGAGTATGAAAAATGGGATATATATGATTATATATAGGTTGTCATACACAATTGTTTGTGCTATAGGCCAAGAAATTCACATTGATTCAGAATTGTCTTCTTTTGTAAATCTTCTGTCAGCCAAAATGAGTGCATCGACTGAATCCACCATTTCAGGTGTGCTCGCCACAGTTCATCAGTTTTGACTGTTTTCATCCGATATCGATCCTCTTTAACAGTTTTGACAATTTGTAAACATCCTTTCTCTAAAACAAGCTTTTCTGTACCCATCGACGATTCTTATATATATGTCAGATAATTTGTTATTCTCGGTCAACAAAAATTTAATACTGACCTCTGTTCCAGACAGGAACACTCTTTTTAAATTGCTGCTATTTTTAGTTTCGTCTAAATAAATATTTTTCTGAAATTCACCAAATTTTTTGTTATAAAACAATGCCGAATTTACAAATTCTAGAAAATATTTTGCTTTAAAGAATTCCTCTCAATTATTGAATGACTCTGTCTCTGTCTCTGTCTATCCATTTATACACACACACACACACACACATATATATATATATATATAACGGTTGTCACCTGTGTGATGCAAAGCTCTTCTAACAAATTGAGCATTTTGGTATCCCATAGCGCAAAATGTAAAACAAACAAAAGCTAATATATATGGGTTATAATTCCTGAGAGGACGTATGCCGTCGAAATGGCTGATCAGTTAGATACCATGCATAGCGTAAAGTTAGGGAGTTTCGATCCCAGCTTGAAGGGTTCTGCGTGTATAGCATCACTGATACATCAAAACTGTCTGTCAGAGGATGACATTATATATATATATATATATATATATATATTCTTAGTCCAGTTAAACCAGAGTTAGGATCTATATCTATTACTGCATCTTTACGCGAGATTATTAATTAAAGTTTAAATCTAATTGAAAATATCTGTAATTTAAGTCTAAATGTAAATTTTTTAAAAACTTAAAACGGAAGTGGGCTTAATTTTTTTTTCGTGTTTTTGGAAATTTCAAAAATGCGTAACAGGATGGAAATAAATTTATAATCCTTTGTGATTGGTTTCGTTGTTTTTTCTTAAAGAAAAAAAAAAAAATATATATATATATATATATATGAGGATTAAACACGCGAAGATAAATAGATGGAAAGTTTTCGAACACTGACCCCAAATGCTTTTAATATCAAATTAAAACATCGTCTTTGGAATAGAATCAATAGAAATACATTGATACATAGTATGTTACTACTTGACCAATTAGGCGATATGCGTCAGCTCAGGAATTATTACGCGTTATGTATTAGCTTTCAATCAAAGGAAATGGTCAGGGTGACCGGCATTCAAATCCTGGGAGAGAATGTTTGGTTTTCACATAGTGCTTATATCGTTGGAAAATCTATGGATTCAACTAAGTTAAATATCTGACAAAAAGTTATGGATTATTGTAATATCCATCTTGTTGTTTCCTAGTTTTTGCTGTGGATTTCATGTCTGTACTTCCGTTGCCAATGCTGTAATTTGCTTTTGTAATTAGCTTTTTTTTTTTTTTTTTGGTCTTCCTGATGTTGTTTTCGTGTCCTCCCATTTATAAATCTACGCAATTCTCAATATTAGCAAGTCCCTTTCCTTTTACTTTTCTTCGTACATACAGTCTGTCTATATCTTTCGGATGTTAGGCCTTGTGCGTCGTCTTCAATTCTCTTGTCCTTTGGTTCATTTTTCTAGGTTCCTCAATTTTCAGAATTGTCCCGTGTATCCAACAGGTGAGACTATCCAGCTGTCTATCATTTTGATGGGATTTCTGTTGCAGAACTTGGTTTCGAAAATACTTCATATTTTACTGAAGTATTATTATTATTACTTTATTCCTTTGAGAGTTTTTAACACCAGCGTTAGCTGATGGTCTTTCACTGGAGTTTGAGTGACAGCAAGTTTCCTCAAGTCTCCAAGACTCTTCTCAGAATTCTGGTCGATCTTAACAGTGCTGTCGTTTGGATGGTCTCCAATCGTGTTCATATTTCCAATCCTTTCAGTCCATTTACCAATCCTTTGGTGAATACCGCGAGCTCACCGATTACAATTGGTATTTCCGTCTCTTTCATGTCCATAGTTTTTTTTAGTGCCTTAGCAAGGTCCAGGTCCTTATATCTCTTTTCGCCTTCCTTCATTTTTACTCTGTTGTCTCCCGGGGTGGTTAAGTCCACAATTCAGTAAATTCTGTATTTTTTATTGACTATCTCTAGGTCTGGCTGAGATTAGGTAATCCGTTTCTGTCTCAAAATCCCAGAAAATTCTGTGCGCCTCGTTCTCCTTGACGGATTCCGGGTTGTGCATATACCACTTGTTTACACGGTCAAATTTCAATCTCTAACACATTTTTAGCTTTTCGTTTCTTACAATCATTCCCCAGGTTTTAATCAAAACCTAAGTTGAAGGAAGGTAGAGATCATATCTTTTATTTTCTTCATTTTTTAGGCAAGGTTTTTTGGGTATTATTTTCCATTCACCTTGATATTACCTTCCCAAGTAGATATACATCTCAAAGTGCAATTTTTTGCTATTTCATATAAGCTGTGACTGTCAAGTATCTTGTTAATGTGTTTATTTGTTCCTTTTTTGATACTGTCTTGGCTCCTTAAATTACTGACATGGCTGTTGTTTTAAGGTGCCACATATTTTCAAATTCTATTCGCAATTCTTTGTATTTAACTTATTATAATCTACTCTTTGACTGGTAAGAGTTAATCTTTAGGCGTTGACACATCATTTAGAGGGTATATTTTTCTTTTATACTTGTTAACAATAATTATAAGGCTGTTGTTCTTTTTTTTTTCTCTCAGCTTGGATCGTCAAGTTTCAAAGAATAGTTACTTCTTTCCTTTTTGTTATTGGTTCTAGTTGGTGTTTAAAACATTAATCTAATTCCATCGAAACATTTTTTAAATGCACATCAATATATTGTATATAATGATAATCGTATGAAACTATGTATGTGCGTAGTTGTTGATTCTTGCAGTATAAGCGAGGGAAATATTTTAACAATATTTCAAGCGTAACTCATTTTATAGAGCGTGTTTTATAATTGTTAATTAAATATTTTATCCAACAAATAGAACAATTCTTGGTATATATTACTTTCTGTTTTTCTCTTCAATTTATCACCTTCTACTGTTTATATATATATATATATATATATATATATATATATATATATATATATATATGCGTGTGTATTTAGGTACACTGTCATCCACAGACAGACTGTTTTGTTGTATCACAACTCTTTAGTGTGGCTAGACAAGCAGGACGCTGCAAATGGGAATCGAAACCCGCGTAACTTTATGCTAGACTTAGTATATTACTGCTTGGCCAATTAGGCGATCTGCGTCAGCTCAGGAATTATAACGCATTGTGTATAAGCTTTCAATCAAAGGAAAGGGTCATGGTGACCGGCATTCAAATCCTGGAAGAGAATGTTTGGATTTCACATGGTGCTTACATCATTGGAAATTCTATGGATCCAACTAATTTCTCTTGCGCTAAGGGTTAGTTATAGGGTAGCCTTGGCTCTTTACCCTTGGTATATATATATATATATATATAATTTTTCTTTGCTTGGAACATGCCAAAGCAATCAGTGTCGAATAGGCTTACTGCATTAATAAATGTTTCAGAGGCGCCTATTTCACTGCTAGGTACTCTTCGATTTGTTTATATAAGTCACAATTTATTCATGTTTATGAATATTTACCTGTCATTTTATATATATATATATATATATATATATATATATATATGCAAATTTCATTAATTTAATTCATTAATTTCATTAATTAATTTCATTCTTTAGCTACTGGCACTATTTACAGAATTACATTTAAAAGCAAACGCCATAATCTCCAACAGCAAAGACGCCCTTACACAGTAGTAATTTGCTAAAAAAAAGTTACATCACTTTTGTAACAGATCCTCCCCTGATGATGGCCCAAAGTCGGGCAGAAAGTACTAGGGATACAAACAACTATAGACAATACCTAAATCAATTCCCCCCGAATACGATAAAAATAATACGGGAATTTGAACGGATCCAAAAGAAAATATTTAGGCATAAAATGTCTATTATGTTTAATGAAATTTGCATTAACGAAGAAATGTGCAAAAAAGATTGAATGGTCAGTTTTTAGAAAATCGGGTTTGCTATCAGTAAATTTCTCACCTTATGCAAAATATGTTAATGTCATGGACGGGCTGTGAAAGAGCATTTGCTGCTGTCACTGAAAATAACCTGATTGATTCGGTCTTTTTCCTCACTCCTCGTCATATTTTAGCGACGATGAGTGAGAAAGAATGAAGGACGGACGTGATCAAAGTAGCATTAGATGAATAGATAGATAAATAGATAGATAGATACATAGATAGAGATAGAGAGAACTATAAATATATATATATATATATATATATATATATATATGTATATATAGAAAGAAAGAAAGAAAGAAAGAAAGAAAAAAGAAAGAAAGAAAATAAACTATATATCTACTTATCCATTTTGATAGATAGCTACTGGCATAGATAGATTGAAAGGCAAAGTGATAGATAGATAGATAGATAGATAGATAGATAGATATGAACAGAATGAGATAGATGGATTGGTATGAACAGAATAAGATAGATAGATAGATAGATAGATAGATATGAACAGAATTAGATAGATAGATAGATAGATAGATAGAGAGAGAGAATTAAATATATATATATATATATATATATATATATATATATATAAAGAAAGAAAGAAAGAAAGAAAGAAAGAAAGAAAATAAACTATATATCTACTTATCCATTTTGATAGATAGCTACTGGCATAGATAGATTGAGAGGCAAAGTGATAGATAGATAGATAGATAGATAGATAGATAGATAGATAGATAGATAGATAGATAGATAGATATGAACAGAATGAGATAGATGGATTGGTAGGAACAGAATAAGATAGATAGATAGATAGATTGAAAAATAAAAATAAACTGTGTTAAAAATCAGGTAAAAATTGGTGGGAATTTCTCCTTGAACATGCTTCCATAACTTTCAGTTGTGGAATCATTGAAATCTTATCTCACGAATCTTTACGTCTTTATGTCGAGTCAAATAATGTAATGTAATATCAAATAACGTGACGTGACGAGACATGGCGTGATTATGAGCAACTGCAATATTATCAGAACTGCATCGCGATGTAAAATGCATTGTTCTGACAATGGCTTAAGAGTTTTGGGATTAATTCATTGTTTTAGACAAATTGCTAATATTCGGCAATTTTTTTTCTTTTTTCTGAAGATAAATTACGTAAAAATCAGGAAACTGTTCAACCTGAATAAAAAGATGAAGCACACAAGAAGAATGAAAAAAAAAGAGCTATTGTGCTTTGCCTGGTCGGAGATTGATGGAAATTCTGAATCTGGAGAAGGTTCTTTAAAATATAAAAAAAGAGAATTCGCGCGCGCGAGCATGAGTGTGAATGAGAGAGAGGGAGAGAGAGATTAAAGCAGAGGATTAAAAATGAATCGAAAAAAAGGAAAATAGGGTGAAAAGAAAGTAGTGAATGAATGTTTATTGTTAAACAAGAGTTTGTTGTTATCCCACCACACTGGGGGTGTCCCCGTGGCGTAGTGGCAAACGTATAAAGATACAACATCCAAGTAAACACGTTTGAATTCCAGTCACGCTATTACATTCACTTTCGGACTAAGATCCTTAGGAAAGGTATGTCCACCCGTATACCCATCAACTATGAGTTCGATAGTACTGCTAATCCTATTTACCCAACCCCTCCGCTCGGGCAGGATATGACACAAGGTCAATTTTAAGCGGAGTTTTACAGGTTTGAATTCAGATTCATCCTTCTCCTAGACTAGTTGCCTCACCAAGGCTGAAGAACCTAATCTGTCCTACTATTTACCCATAGCTGGAGGGAGAATAATTGGATTCAATCAGTCTCGTCCAGGATTTGAACTCGTGTCCATTTCCTACGACGATAACCATTACACCATGGGCACCTTGATAGTACTGCTAATGTTCTTCTACAAGGATGTCTATGGCATTAAATAAGCCTCAGAGGTTGCTATGTCATTAAACATGGATACCAAACCGAACCAACTATACTGCTATGTGTAATTAGATAACAGAGGCACTCGTTGTGTAACGATTAACACCGTAAGAAATAAACGGAGTTCAAGTGCTGCAAGTGGCCATTTGCATTTTTCTTTACGTTAATATCCTTGAGAAAGGCATGAATCCATCTCCCTTACACTCAACTATGGATCAGCCAAGTTGGCTGTGGCTGTAGAATACATCGACTGCATTTCTGCACAAATGCGTGTCCTGAGACACAGAACAATCTGGTGAGGCTTCAGTAATGCTGGAGCCTTAGGGAATGCGGAGCACCACTTCATCGCCATTCCTTCTAGGTCGACTCTGGCCCGGAGTAGTAGCAGCTGACAAGGTCCAATCTATGGATCAAATAGAACTCTTGGACATATAAACCGAGTACAAATAAACGATTTATGCCACATTGAATTGTTTAAAAAGTACTATTTGGTAATTTAACTGTGTGTCAATTATTGGATGATGTTTAATTGAATTGTTAGGGATATATACTATATGTGGAACTATTAAGAATTGACCTATGCTAAATTGAACTGTTTGAAATAGAACTGTTTGACCATTGAAGAGTGTGTAAACAAATGACTCATGTTAGTGTTACATAGTGATACTTGGAACTAATCAAATTTGTTGACTTTTATTTGCCAATCATATATATCTAATATATATGAATAAATCAGATCTGACATTAAATAACCTACAATTGTTGATATGCTATAAAACACAACCAAATCAAATCATATATATTTAATATATATGTATAAGTTGGATTTGGCATTCAATAACCTACAATGGTTGATATGCCATAAAATACAACCAAACCAAATCATATATATTTAATGTATATTTATAAGTTGGATTTGGCATTCAGTAACCAACAATGGTTGATATGCCATAAAACCCAACCTAACCTGATCATATATTGTTAATATATGAGTTAAGCGGATTTGACATTAAATATCCTACAACGGTTGATATGCTGTAAAACCCAAGCAAACCAAATCTTATATATTTGATATTCATGTATAAAGAGGATTTGGCATTAAATAACCTACAATGATTGATATGCCACAAAACGAAATTAAAACCCAACCAAACCAAACGAACAATAGATAAATAGAAAGGTAGACTGATTTTTCTAGCCTTCGTTAAACAACCAATGTAGAAGAAGAATTCAAAATCCAAATCAGCTACACGCCGCTTGAAAAATTGTCATTGCACCACATCATGTTTGTTGTTGAAGGGTTGGGTAAATATATACACTTCAACGTGGAGGAATTTTCAGGGTCCTCTAACAAATATCGGTGAGGATAGTGGAATCGGAATACCGAGTAATAAATTCAGCTGAGTTTGATTTTTTGTTCATTTGGTTGATTGGTTTGTTTAATGGCGTATCAACAATTTCGGTTCATTTACAGCCGAATTAAATTCTAAACAATTCAGTTGTGGCTAACAAAGGCATGGACAGCTATCGAGAGGCTATCGATCATATGGAAATCAGACCTGAGCGATAAAATGAAACGCAGTTTCTTCCAGTGAGTGGTCGTATCGATACTGCTGTATGGATGCACTACTTGGACGCTAACTAAAAGCTAGACGGCAATTACACAAGAATGCTGCGAGCAATATTGAACAAGTCCTGGCGGCAACACCCCACAAGGCACCAACTATATGGCCACTTGCCTCCCATCACGAAAACTATCCAAGTTAGACGAACCAGACATGCAGGACACTACTGGAGAAGTAGGGACGAGCACATAAGTGATGTACTCCTCTGGACCCCCACATATGGCCGGGCAAAAGCGGGACGACCAGCTGGGACATACATACAGCAGCTATGTGAGGATACAGGATGTAGCCCTGAAGACCTGCCAAAGGCGATAAACAATAGGGAGAAGTGGCGAGAGAGGGTCAGGGATATCTGTGCTGGCGGCACGACATGATGATGATGATGATGATGAGTATAGTTTTTGTTTACAATCAGTTAAATGTCAAAACAATTCCATTTCAAACAATACAGTTTAGAATAAGTACACAGTTTAGTTCTTTTTAAAAAAACAGTTCTATTTCAAACAGTTTAGTTTAGTATAAATTAGCAGTTTAAATGTCATAATAGTTCTATCTTAGCCTAACATTTCTAATTCAAAAAATTCAGTTTAGCATAAGTATACTTTTTGTTTACACGCAATTAAATAACAAAACACGTTTATTTTAAACAATTCAGTTTAGGGTAAGTAAAGATTCAATGTCAAAAACAGTTCCATTTCAAACAAACCAGTTTAACAAAAAAAAACAGTTTCATTTAAAACAACTCAGTTAAGCAAAACTATGTAGTTGAAATATCAGTTCTATTTCAAGCAATTCATTATTGCCTAACTACGAATTTTAGTTCTATTTGACCCATAGATAGACCCTATCAGGTTTTATCACTAGAATGGACCTGATAGTGATGGCAATGAGCGGCTACTCCACATTCCCCAAAGCTCTTGCATTTCTGGATACTCACTATCAGACATTGGTGGGTGGGGTTTTACCTCTCTGCAGAGAAGCAATCAGTGTATTCTAAAGCTTATTTCCTTTGAATTCTCTTTGCAGTAATCTTTTTTCAGATTGAATAGCATGAATCCCTTCCAACCCCTTCACCTCTTACACCATCGCCTTCTCCTCCTCTAGCTAAGGGGTCAATTCCAGAGATAGAGAGGCTCGTTAGTCATATACAAATAGTCAAACTACAAAATAAAGAGAAGATAAAAGTTAAGCAGCCCCTTTCGACCCACGTCACGGAGAAGGAAGAGGACAAGTCGAACAGTTCAAACTGATATATATATATATATATATATATATATATATATATATAAGCAGAGAAGAGCTCATAAGTGATGTACTCCTATGAACCCCAACATACGGCCGAGCAAAAGCAGGACGACCAGCTCGAACATACATACAGCAGCTATGTGAGGATTCGGGATGTAGCCCTGAAGACCTGCCAGAGGCAATGAACGATAGGGAGAAGTGGCGAGAGAAGGTCAAGGATATCCGTGCAAGCGGTACGACATGATGATGATGATATATTGTGCAATTAGAAGGGAACTCAAACTTGGTTAAATTGTCATTATACATTTTTCAACCTCAAGATAAACATGTATGGTCATCTGAGAAGACGGAGAGTATAATGATATTCTCCGGCGAAATAAATTTATGACGATTTAACGAGGTTTGAGTAGCCTTCTAATTGTGCTGAATACGCTTTGTATGTGAGTTTTGTCATAAAAACCTAGAAGGAAAAAGATAAGTAACAATAGCCTACATCGAACACTCACATAGATTTATATGATATTCCTCATATATTCTGTATGCCAATAATCCACGCCCACTGTTTTCGAACGCTGACAGCATACATCTGTTTGAATCAAGGAGACATCTCCAATTTAAATGGCAATTTTCTGAAATTAGTGTGCAAGTTGACTTACCTCAGTAGTAGTGTCTCATCTACCGAAAGTGACATTAATATGTGCCTAATGAAGGCATATGGACTGCTATCGATAAGTTATCGATGATATGAAAGTCTAACATAGCCAATAGAATAAAACGCAATTTCTTCCTAACAGTGATTGTGTCAATTCTACAATATGGATACACTACATGGAGAATGACAAAGCGTATAGAGAAAAAAGCTAGACTAGAACTACATGAGAATACAACGAGCTATATTTGATACATCCAGGAAGCAGAAACCCTCGAAACACCAGCTGTATGGCCACTTACCTCTCATCTCTAAGACCATCGAAAAAAGACGAAAAAGACATGCAAGACACTGCTGGAGAAGCAAGGACGGACTTGTAAGTGACGTTCGGCAATGAACCCCGGCACACGGACGTGCCAGTGTTAGCCGACCAACAATAACTTATCAACAACAGCTATTTAGGGACACTGGATGTAGTCAAGAAAATTGGTAGAAACAATGGCTTATAGGGATGAATTCATCTTTATGATATATATATATATATATATATATAGAGAGAGAGAGAGAAGGAGAAACAGAGTGTGATAAATTGAGAAAATGTTCAAAATATCTTAGTATTGAGTTGCTCGAAGTGTGATGGTCACCATCTGGGGTAATGAATGCGACGACACGAGTTCAAATCCTGGACGAAGCTATTCGCATTTAATATGGTGCTAATCTCTTTAGGAAAGAATGAATCCAAATATTTTCTCTACATGTATAGGTAAACAGTAGGACTCACTTTAAACTTGGCACGGCTACACATCTAAGAGAAGGAAAATTCTGCATTCAAACCTGTGAAAACCCACTAAAAATCCTGTTCAAATAGAGAGGTTGGTATCTCTCTCAGTCTCTCTCTCTCTATATATATATATATACGTATCCATCTTGATTTGTAGCTTCTCAACTAGATAGATTGGTAGAAAAGAAAAAAGAAAAACGAAACTTTGTT
Organism: Sepioteuthis lessoniana; assembly: GCA_963585895.1. NCBI lineage: Eukaryota > Metazoa > Mollusca > Cephalopoda > Myopsida > Loliginidae > Sepioteuthis > Sepioteuthis lessoniana. The sequence continues at coordinate 22,182,746 of OY757917.1, read as the reverse complement.
CTAGAAATAATGCCAATAAACAAAATAGGGATGAGAAAAACATACTCAAGAACGGAAAAGGATAGATAGATAGATAGATAGATGTTTATAAATAAAAAGTAAAACTTTTAAAGGATGAAAGAAACCCATGACCCAATGGTTCCCTCAAATACAAACCATGTAAAGAATGTTAGAGATAAAGACTCTATGGTCCGGTCAAAGAAAACAGCTGTAGTTGCTTTTTGAGATTTTCTAATTATATCCTATTCTCAACTTGATCTATCTATCTGAAGGTGCGGAAGCGAAATATAAAATAATTTTAAAAACTTTGCTTTTCGTCTGATTTGTCCAATTTTTAAAAAAATAAAGAAACACGATAAATCTAAATTTTCATGATTAGCTCAATTATTAAAGCATTTATAAAAATTAAAATTCGCTTCAACATGAGTGCCAAGAAAACACACGACAAACAATCTATGATTTGCCTAACGCCGAAAAACAAGCGAAAAAATATTTCCAAATAATTCGAGTTTGTTTAATGAGTTAGTATTGAGTTGCTCGAAGTGTGATGGTCACCATCTGGGGTAATGAATGCGACAACATACAACTATTAGTTCGCTTAAGATTGCTTTTAGGAAAGAATGGAATAGAATTTCTGAATAATTTATTTTGAAGGCATACAAATCGTTTCGAAGGTATGTTGATACAGGAAATGAAAAAGTAGTGGCCATATTGAGTAAATTTAATTTTTTGTGTCCATCTTCTTATTTTGTTGTTTATTTTTTTAATATTTTGAGCTGCTATCCAAGAAAAGATTCTTATTCCTTAATTTAAAATAACCCAGTTTATTCCATTGGATTTACGTCAACATACTGCTTTTTAATAAGACTTACTTTACCTGAAGTATAGTAGAATTGTCCCCAAATAAGGAAATGATTAAATTGAACGAAATAATAAAATGAACCAAAAATAAATAAATAAATAAATAAATAAATAAAAAAGAAAAAAGTAAAATAAAAGTGAGAAATTAAATTGTTTATGAAGGAAAAGGACGTACAATAAAAAAGAAAGTATCAGATTAAAAAAAAAGAAAGAAAATATAAAACAAAAATAGAGGGCAATAAAGAAAACAAAGATTTTGAATTTAAGTCGAAAAAATTCGATCTATTTGCCACATGGCCTCAGCGTATAGCGTGATAAAAGGGTTAGCTTGCTTAGTGTGCTGATAGTTGTGAGTGAGTTTATTTCTCACAGGGTTTCACCATACCTCAGGTTTTGTACAAAGCAAAGGTATATTCATTTGTTGATATAATTTAAGTGTATACTAACGCATCAAGTGTTATTCTATGTCTGTAGGTTAGGGAATCGCATTACTTGTACGATTATATTTACATTATATTTTTTTTTGAAATTTTTTTTCACACGGTACTATCAAATACGAATAATCTTTTAACAGATCAATTTCACCACAAGATAGGACCCTAGAAGGTAATACCACTGAGTAGACCCTAAAAGATAATACCACTGCAGTAATTAGCTAAATCCTCATATTCATTTTTTCGAAATTTTTCTTCGCACGGTACTATCAAATAATTATGATTTTAAACAGATCTATTTCACCACAAGATAGGACCCGAAAAGGTAATACCACAGAGTGGATCTTAAAAGGTAATACCCCAAGATAGGACCCTAAAAGGTAATGCCACTGTGGGGAGTCTAAAAGGTAATATGACTGAGTGGACTCTAAAAGGTAATACCGCATGATAGGACCCTAAAAGGTAATACCACTGAATGGACCTGTGGGTAATAGTGATGGTGATGAAGGTAGACATTACACTCCCTATATCTCCAGAAGGATTAGGAGGCAATTCTTACCTCTCTGCAGAGAATACTTTGGGTGGTTTAAATGACTCAAGATTCCTGCAGTAATTAGCTAAATCCTTCAGTCTAGTCGGGCATTAAAATAATATTTATGAAGGAAAAGAACGTGCGATAACAAAGAAAGTATCAAATGAAAAAAGAAAGAAAAGATAAAACAAAAAAGGTGATCAATAAAGAAAACAAAGGCCCTAGTGTAATGGTTATCGTCGTAGGAAATGGACACGGTGGCACGAGTTCAAATCCTGGACGAGACTGATTGCATTTCACACAGCACTAATACCCTTTGGAAAGGTATGAATCCAATTATTCTCCCTCCAGCTATGGGTAAATAGTAGGGCAGACTGCGTTCTTCAGCCTTGGTTAGGCAACTAGTCTAGGAGAAGGAAAACTCTGAATTCAAACCTGTTAAACTCCGCTTAAAAATTGATCTTGTGTCATATCCTACCCGAGTGGAGGGGTTGGGTAAATATGATAAAGAAAACAAAGGCTTAGAATTTAATATTGTTTCGTTTATTTTTATTCTAGAATATTCCAAACTTTGTTTCCGCACCCTGCACCTATTTCTGTCTTTTGCTGTCAATAAATCAATCTCATTTGTTTCGTGTACATACATATATGTGTTTGTGTGTGTTTGTGTGTGTGTGTGTGTGTGGAGCGGAGAAAGGTATAAATAAGTGATTAAAACATCGATCAACAAATCAATACATTGTTATTTCTTTAAACTGAGTGAAAATCGCTTGTAAAAAAAAGTTTCTTTTTTAAGTACAGATAATATTGGTAAGAGCGTAGACATTTTTAGAGAGAAAGTGAAAATTCGTGCATGAAATTTAGCAGTTTTCTATTGTCTTAATCTAATGGATTAATTTTGTTTGTGTGCAAAAGTTCTTTGCGTGAGTATATGACTGTATAGTTGGAAAATAAATTATGCGTTGCATGTATCGGCCCGAAAAGGAAATTTTTCATCAGGAAGTGAAGGCTGTAATAGCAGTATTATGTATTATTATCTATGTAAACAATGACTTTTTTCACTTGAAGATAATTCACCGATGTGAAGATTAAATTCTTCTTGAAGGACAAGAATGTAGATTTTCACTGAAAAGAAATAACCAGAAAGTTGTAGAGTAGACACAGACTAAGTCCGTACCTTTTGGAAAAAAAATATTTCTACACTATTCATAAGTTTGAGGTTGGCTTGAAATTAGATAAAAAAAAAGTTGATGATTTTTCTGTGTTTCTAATTGGTTTAAGGAAATTATTTTTAACAATCTAGAGAAAAAATTGTTTGTTAGATTATTTTGGCTTTTGATCCTTCCGATTTTTAGTGCCAAGTCAAATATTCTTGTATGTGAAGTGCAAAAAATATCTTAAAACAAATTATCATTTGTCTTAAGATGCAAGAATAGAAAAACAAAAATTATAGCTCCTCGAGCCAATGTTTTGCACAAAAATAAACCCTGTTTTAGTATTGATATTACAAAAAAATCTTAATTAGTTACAAGAAAAATGTATATATACACGTATAATGAACGCGATTACCAAACCTCTAGGTTTAAATACCACTAGATTGGTTGATGTGCCGTTAAAATCTATCAATCAATCAAACTGTCAGACTGGTACTTTGTTGGGATTTATTGTTTTATAAATATGAACGGAAATAAACAAATAGAAAAATAGACAAACGAATAAACACTCTAAAGAAACAAGTAAATGAACGATCTAAATATGAACTAAAAATGAAGGCACTTTGCTAAATTCTTGACAAAAAGTAAACTTAGATTGTTTGTCATGCCGTTAAAATTAGTTAATCTAGCAACTTGTAGATTGCTTTTCGCAAAACAAAACAAACTGGTCATTTTCAAGTGACAGACTAATAGACACTTTTCAATTGCTGTTATAGATTTGCATCAACACCTTTAAAGGCTTGCTTCGGTTACTTTGTTTGATAGCATATAATTCATACCATTCAGAAGAATGGTTATGGTGCTATTTAAACCATTGCTTGAGTGGATTATACAGTGTTTCATACGTTTCCCCAAAATCCAACTTAATCTAGCTCAACAGGATTCGAACTCGCTCACTACAATGTTAGAGTCCAACACGTTAACCAAAGCGCCACGGAGCCTCCTTCTTTTTTAAGCCCTGAATTTTCCAGAACTGCGATATTAGCTTGCGGGAGATTCGACCAAGTTCTGTAGAAATCAATTCTTTTTTTTTTTTTTTTTCAGCTGCAATTCAAGAAAAGATTCTTATTCCTTAATTTAAAATAACCCAGTTTATTCAATTGGATTTACGTCAAGATACTGCTTTTTAATAAGACTTACTTTACGTGAAGTATAGTAGAATTGTCCCCAAATAAGGAAATGATTAAATTGAACGAAATAATAAAATGAACCAAAAAAAGAAAAGAAAAGAGAACAAAGTAAAAGAAAGTAAGAAATTAAATTGTTTATGAAGGAAAAGGACGTACAATAAAAAAGAAAGTATCAGATAAAAAAAAAAAAAGAAAGAAAATATAAAACAAAAATAGAGCGCAATAAAGAAAACAAAGTCTTTAAATTTAAGTCGAAAAAATTCGATCTATTTGCCACATGGCCGCAGCGTATAGCGTGGTAAAAGGGTTAGCTTGCTTAGTGTGCTGATAGTTGTGAGTGAGTTTATTTCTCACAGGGTGCACCCTACCTCAGGTGTTGTACAAAGCAAAGGTATATATTTTTTTGTTTATATAATAAGTGCATGCTGACGCGTTAAGGGTTACTTTATGTCTATAGGTTAGAGAATCGCATTCCTTATAAGTTTATATTTACGTCATATTTTTTAAAAATCTTTTCTTCACACGGTACTATCAAATAATAATGATTTAAAACAGATCTATTTCACCACAAGATAGGACCCGAAAAGTTAATACCACTGAGTGGATCTTAAAAGGTAATACCCCAAGATAGGACCCGAAAAGGTAATACCACAGAGTGGATCTTAAAAGGTAATACCCCAAGATAGGACCCGAAAAGGTAATACCACAGAGTGGATCTTAAAAGGTAATACCCCAAGATAGGACCCGAAAAGGTAATACCACAGAGTGGATCTTAAAAGGTAATACCCCAAGATAGGACCCTAAAAGGTAATACCACTCAGTGCACGCTAAAAGTTAATACCACTGAGTGGACCCTAAAAGCTAATACCGCAAGATAGGACTCTAAAAGTTAATACCACTGAGTGGAGCAGTGGGTAATGATGATGAAGGTAGACACTACACTTCTTAGATCTCCAGAACAATTAGGAGGCAATTCTTACTTAATTCTTATACTCAGCTTGGTTAAAGTGATTCAAGTTTCCTGAAGTAATTAGTTCAATCCTTCGGTCCGGTAGTGCATTGAAATAATCTAATCCAATTCTACGAAAGAGAGAAAGAGAGAAATTCAGACTGGAAAACGGTTACAGATAGAATCGATATCTCAAGGTCGGTCGGCGAAATAGGAAAAATAGACAAGTACAAAGTTGTCCAATGACAACCAGCAGAATGAGAATAATGTATTTACCCAATTCTTCTTTGCCCAATCAGCTGGGTCTGCGGAATACACTGACTGCACCTCTGCAGAGGGGTAAGACCCCACCAATGAATGTCCTGGATATAATGCTAAAGAATCTGATGGTTAGGTTCCAGTGATGCTTGGGCTTTGGGGAAATGTTCCCGGGTCCACTCTGGCCCGGTATGGTACCACTTGTTAGGGCCCTAACTATGGGTTAAATAGAATTAACGGTATGCTTATGCTAAACTGAATTGTTTGACTAAACTGAATAGCTTGAAATAGAAATAATTTTCACAATTAAACCGTGCTTACAGTTAAACTGCGTGCTAATGCTAAACTGAATTTTTTGAAATGGAACGGTTTCTTGACATCGAGACTGTACTGACACTAAACTGATTTGTTTAATATAGAACTGTTTCGATATTTAACAGTGAGTAAACAAAATCTGAACTTATGCTAAATTGAATTAGCTAAATTAGAACTGCTTGACTAAACTGAATAGCTTGAAATAGAAATGTTTTTCACAATTAAACTGTACTTACATTCAAATTTCGTACTTAACCTAAACTGAATTGTTTGAAATACAACAATTTTCATAAAAATGGATTTGGCGTTAAATAACCTACAAAGGTTGATATGCCATAAAAACCAACCAACCAACCAACCAATTCCTTTCGGGAGAGTGTCCTCATGGCGTTGTGATAAATGGGCTGGACTGTGATCTCATTCTTAATCCTATTTACCAACCCCTCCGCTAAGGCAGGATATGACACAAGGTAAATTTTTTAAGCGGAGTTTAACAGGATTCAATTCAGAGTTTTCCTTCTCCCCAGTCTGTCCTACTATTTACCCATAGCTGGAGGGAGAAGAATTGGATTCATACCTTTCCCAAGGGTATTAGTGCTATATGAAAATGCAATCATTCTCATCCAGGATTTGAACTCGTGTCGCCGTGTCCATTTCCTACAAGGATAACCATTACACCACGGGCACCTCCTCATTCTTAATGAGCTCAAAATTCTGCTGTGATTTTACATTCCCCTTCAGACAAATACCCTTGAGATATGTATAGGTTTCAATTTAACATGCCACCATGCTGGAATATGACACTAGGCCATTTTATAGTAGGTTCGTTGCACAGGTAACAAACCCATGCGCAAGCAGGTGCAAAAATCCTTGCCCCCGTCGGCATTCTTCTAACGGGGCGCCTCAGGAACCTCGCAATAAACGATGTCCTGCTAAGCAGGTAAGAGCCTAGGAGACGACACCTTAAGGAGAGAAAAACCACGGCCACCTTCGCAAGCAAGAATGACCGGGACAGAATGAAGATATTAAGCAAATAACCCTCTACCTCTGGTTTAAATATCTTATTTACAGCTTTTCTACAGGGACGACATTTTCTACAAGGACGGCGTTGATATATCATTAAATACCAAAAAAAAAAACAACCCCAAAATACTGACTCTGCTCACCAGTAGGAGGCAATTCGATATAAATTTTGGTTCAGTTTTGATTTATTTTAATGGTTTATCAACCAGGTTACTTCATGCCTCGTCCACTTTATACATATATTAAATATATGATGTGTGAACACGTTTTTGTTGCTAACATTTTTAAACGAGCCTGAGCGGAATTTTTTTCGCATACAATTAAATGGTTTCAAGTATTGATATTTGACATTTGTTATTTGTTTACATTTATAGTTTGTTGATAATTTTACTCATTTGGCCTAATGAGTTCAGTATTCGTCAATGGTCCGGGAGACCGGGATTCAATCTCGAAGTTGAGTCAAAAATGGTGGTTGAAGCCTCCTTGCATGAATCGACCATCAATTTTTGAGTGACATAAGAGATTCAAGGAAGGCAGGGAGTCTGTGATTGATGATGAGAGGTGTGGAAGGAGTAAGGAAGCCAGAACACCAGCGTTGATTGGCAAAATAAAGAATTTCATGGATAAGGACCGCTGTGTGTCTATAGAGACAATAAGTGCACAGTTTGATGGCAGTGTGGGAACTTTACACAGAATTATTCGCAAGGAACTGAAGATGCGCAAGATTTGTTCGAAGTTTGTCCCAAGGGTGCTCAGAGAAGATCAGAAAGAAAGACGTTGTCATGACAGCAGGGAGATGATCGAGCTGATCAATTCAGATTCTGCAGTACTTGATGCTCTAGTGACCTGCGATGAAAGCTGGATCTAGTGCAATGGCCCAGAGACCAAGAGGCAATGTTCCCAGTGGAAGCATGCTGGCTCTCCCAGACCCAAAAAGGCCAGACAGAGCAAATCCACCCACAAACTTTTGATGATCCCATTTTTTGACAGCACTGGCATGATCTACATGCACTGGGTTCACATTGGACAGACAGTCAACAAGGAATACTATGCTGAGGATTTACGGGAGTTCAGGAAGAGAATCCGCTGGAGGAGGCCAGCACTCTTCAAATCTGGTCAGTGACATTTCCACCAGGACAATGCACCAGTTCACAACTCCATCCTTGTCAATGACTATTTGAGCAAGATGGGCATCAAGACAGTTCCTCACCCTCCCTATAGTCCAGACCTTGCTCCCTGTGACTTTTGGTAATTCCTTTAGCTCAAGGAAAAACTTAGAGGCTGTTGTTATGAGACAATTGAGGAGATGAAAGAGGCTGTGACGAGGGTCATTGACACTCTCACACAAGAGGACTTCCATGGGGCCTTCCAGAAGATGTTGGAACGGTACAACAAGTGCATTGCAACGGGAGGAGATTACTTCGAAGGGAACTAGAGTTTCATGAGTGTACTATCAATAAAAGTGCCCATGCGAAAAAAGTCTAGAAACTTTTTGAACATCCATCGTATTTACCTATCTTTAGATAGATTGATTAAGAAAATATTCAGTATTTGGTTGGTGGTGTTTTATGGTATATCAACCCTTGTTGGCTATTTAATTTGAAATCCTGTTTATACGCACATTAAATTTACATGATTAGAAAACCATTATCTTACAGGTAACATGAATTTTAACGAGTCAGAGCTGAATTGTTTGCACACTGTCGAATGGTTTCAAATATTGCTATCACACACTAATAATTTTATAAATGGTTTGCAATATAATCCAATTAATTCAACTTCGCACCAGTTATTTGTCTACACAAAGTCAAATGGTTTCAATTTTTTAAAATGATTAAGGATTTCTACTTGACTCTAACAGGTACTTCCACTCCGGGTCAGAGAGGACTTGAGAGTTATGCCAAAGAAGTACTACTTCACATTCCACAAAGCCCCCCCCCCAAAAAAAACCCCAGCATCACTATCAGAGGTTTTATTGTCATACCCGGCTTACTCGTTGTGGGGTAGTTCTTAGCTCTCTGCATAGATGCAGTCGATGTATTTGTATACTGCAGACCCAGTCAGCAGGGATAAGATAGATAGATAGATAGATAAAACAGACTGATACAGAGATAGATATGAACATACTGAGATCGATAGATAGATAAATAGATAAATAAGATTCTTATTTTTTTACAGCATCACTCTTTTGGTCATCTTGTATGTCGAAGTCATTTTAACACTTAACGACATGGTTAGAAACTCAAACACCCTTGTCGAGGAATAGAACTCCGGCTGCCGATTCCATTTCCAACGACGATAAACTTTACACTAAGCGCGCCTCCCAAATATGAACAACGTTTCCTCGTGATTAGAAATTCAAAGACAAACATCTGAAGAAGGCCGGATGTATGAGGATCGAAACGTCACGCCTATATAAAAAATGAGAATGATAAAATCTTGATTAACAGCACGTGAAAATCTTATCATTCTCATCTAAGCTAAGTTTAGTAAATGACATGTTGTCATTTACAAAACTTAGCTTCGTTTGGCACAAAGCCATATGTATAAACATCCCATGGGGATCGAATTTTCTAGTTCTATATTGATGATTTCTCAAATAAGAAATTAAGTCTGTTTTGTTTGTTTTGCTTTACGGCATATAAACCTCGATGGGTCATTTAATACCGACAAAGTTTTGGAATAGATATATAGCTATAGTTTGCTTTGGTTGGATTTTATGGGATATCAACTATTGGAGTTTATTCAATGCAAAATCCTATTCATACATAAATATTAGATATATATATAAGATCTGTTAACCCATTTCGTAGACAACATTTTTAAACGAGCCTGATCACTTTTTTGCATACAGTTAAATAGTTTCAAGTATTGCCATATAACAGTCCCAATTTAACATCAGTCATTTGCTAGGACCATACCAGAGTGGACTTGGGAGTGATGGCAATGAAGGGGCACTCAAAGCTCAAAGCATTACTGGAATTTCTCCATTAGAATGTTTAGCGTCACAAACAAGACACTCGTTGGGGGAGGGTCTTACCCACTGAAGTGAAGCAGTCGGTGTATTATACGTTTTTTTTTTTTTTTACAAAGGTTGATGTTCTATAAAACCCACCAAGCAAACAATCAACCAATCAACCAACCAAAAAACCATCAACGCCTCCACCATTTATATAGCATCTATGCAGAGAGCTAAGACCCCGCCAACGAATGAGGTGGGTATGACACTAAACTCTCTGATAGTGAGGCTCAGTTTATTGGGGGTTTGTGGAATGTGAGGTTGTACTTCGTTGCCATAACTCTCAAGTCCTCTCTGACCCGGAGCGGTAGTATTATATATATATATATATATGTATATATATATATTCAAGTCACGTAGCTTGCTTAGAATTCCCTGATTCTATCTTTTCCCCCATCCGTCCCTATAATCCATCGCTCCAGTCCGGTCTTCTAAACTACACCCTGTGTCCGCACAGTGCTGATGTAAATAAGGTCTTACTTTTCGGCAAACGTTTACACATCTATGTGCTTGGGTCCATAGAAAAAACGTCATATGAGTTTGTCCTTGCTCCTTCAGCAGTGTCCAACATATCTTCTTTGTCTTACTTAGTTTCAGAAATGGGCGGTAAGTGGCCGTACAGCTATAGTTTCGTGGTGTGTTTCTTCCAGTATTTGTACAATGTAGCTCGTAGCATTCTTATGCAGTTCCCATTTAGCTTTCTCTTGATGCGCTTCATCAGCGCCTATAGTGGAGGTGCCCGTGGTGTAATGGTTATCGTCGTAGGAAATGAACACGGCGACACGAGTTCAAATCCTGGACAAAGCTGATTGGATTTCACATAGCACTAATACCCTTGGGAAAGGTATGAATCCAATTATTCTCCCTCCAGCTATGGGTAAATAATAGGACAGACTGAGTTCTTTAGCCTTGGTAAGGCAACTAGTCTAGGAGAAGGAAAACTCTTAATTAAAACCTGTTAAACTCCGCTTAAAATTTGACCTTGTGTCATATCCTGCCTGAGCGGAGGGGTTGGGTAACTAGGATCAGCGCCTATAGGGTAGTATTGACACAACAGCTACTTGGAAGAAATCCCGTTTTATATCATCGGAGAGATAAGACATATATATAGTCGATAACCTATCATTAGCAGTCAAAAACGATGTTTGTATATATATATATATATATATAATGAGGCTAGAAGTTTTTTTAGTTTGTTGATTAATGATGAGAGGAATTAGCAAGTCAACCATACAAAGGTTTAAAGTTAGGAATAATTTCACTAGCACATACGATGAACATACTAGAATAGGCACCGTGGGATGTAAAATCGAGCGAAATACATGTAAGCAGTAAATCTCTTATATAGGGGAGAGTTGGGGAAGGGACACTTCTCATTGGCTATCGTAAATGTAAATTCCTCTATATAAAAGTTCGTGTATCTCCACTTTTTATTTGTTTTTATAACGCCACGTACGTAGCCCAACGCTTTCTAGGATGTAACCTGGAAATCTAAGTAGGGGTTGCAATTGGAGCCGATATGTTGTATAAGAACCCCAAATCGGCAATGAAGACAGTACATCACTGACATGTAGTAAAACCAGTCAATGAATAAAACCGGCAAGAACACAGTTTATGGATAGGATGAGAAATTGTGCCGTGGTTAGTGCAACGGTTCTCGTCGTTGGGAATGGAATCGATGATTTCAGTTAGAATCTTAAACGATGGTTTTAGCATTTCGTTTTGCTCAAATTTACTTGGGAAGGACATTAATTCCACTTCCTATTCTCCACGCCCGATGGTCATGCGTCTTGAGAAGGGCTGAAAGGATTGTTAAGTCTCGGTCTAGCAACCAGTCTAGCAACAAGTTTTGAATTTAAACAAACTTTACTCCGTTTAAACATTAACCATATGACACATCCTACAGTGACGGGAGGTTTCGATAAATACGTAGATGCTTAAACTAGACAACAATAAATAGATAATATTATTTTATATTTGACATTTAATAAAAGGATACGTTGAGAATAATTCCTGATTTCTGGAACAGGATTCGTTTGTTTGCCATACTATCCGTCCAGAAATTTAAAAAAAATATTTAAAACAGTTCTAGATTTTATAAAATATTCGTAACTTATAAAATATAATATCTGCATAGTTATCATAGCTTTATTTTTTTCTTCATTTTAAGAAACTATATATACAGATTGCGGAAGCAAAATTAGAAATATTCTAATATAATAATGATCGATTCTATTGTTAAAAAAAATTAAAACATTAAATGATATACAACAAAATAAAAAGATTGACACAAAACTGTAAATTTACACATTGTGGCCGCCGTTTTTTTTTTTTTTGTTTTTTTGTTTTTTGTTTTGTTTTCAATTATTGTATCAACACGCCTTCGAAGCGAATTGCATGACTTCAAAATAAACTCTTCAGACATTCTATTCCATTTCTCCTCAATAGCAATCTTAAACGAACCAATATTTAAATGTGAAGTTGCATCGTTTTATTTTCTAAATCATCTCATATAGCATAATCCAGGGGTTAAAAATCTGGGCTTGATGGAACCCATAAAGAAACTCGAATTATCATATTTACCAATCCCTCCGCTCTGGCAGGATATGACACAAGGTCAATTTTTTAAGCGGAGTTTAACAGGTCTAAATTCAGAGTATTCCTTCTCCTAGACTAGTTGCCTCACCAAGGCCAAAGAACCCAGTCTGTCCTACTATTTACTCATAGCTGGAAGAATAATAATTGGATTCATACCTTTCCCAATGGTATTAGTGCCATGTGAAATGCAATCAGTCTCGTCCAGGATTTGAACTCGTGTAACTCTGTCCATTTCCTACGACGATAACCATTACACCACGGGCATCTCCAAGAAACTCCAATTATTTCGGAAATTGTTTTGACTTGGTTTCGGCGGAAAGCAAATCATAGATTCTTCGTCATGTCTTTTATTGCTGAATTTTAATGAAAAAGCGCTTTGATAAAATAATCATCAAAGTTTAAATTTATCAGGATTTATTCACAAACTGGATAAATTCGACAAAAAAAAAAAACATTTTAAAAATTATTCCATATTTTAAATCCGTAACCTGTATATAAATTTATATATGGGTTTAGAAAGATCTATTGTCAAATAACAAAGCCGTGCTGAAGGTAACCATTTCGGGAAAATTTAGCTCCAAAATTAAAACAGGAGAAGGAAGCTCTAGCTTCGAACCTCAGCAGACTTGTACGTATCCTTTGATAGACAAAGAGAAAACACTGAAATAAAGCATGTCGTTTGCATAGTCACCAGTTATCATCCTATACGTGTCATTGAGCAGTAGCTATATAAACCCAATGAATGGCATAAGCTTCGTGCACGTGTATGACACTATAATCTTATGATGCACAGATGTCTTCTTACCTTATCATTGTTGGCATCTTGTATATTTTTTACAAGTTGAATAAATTATTAATGAGGATGTGTAACGTAATTTTGGTGGTATAAAGAAGTTATCATCAGTCAAGACGTTGCATTCAATATATGTATGTGTGTTTATCCACAAGCGTGTGTAAAAACTGATGTCTATTTATTAAAAAGCGGTACAAGAGGAAATAATTTTCATTAAAACAGTTGGCGGAGTCCAGGTGTAATAGGTGACGTCCTCGGAGTAAACGAGTTCGAATTCCTGTCCGGGTGATACATTTACTTTTGGAAAAATAACCTTGAGAAGGGTATGAACCACTTCATTCTTCCAGTTTTGTGATAAATACTATAACAATTGTTCATCAACAACAATTGACTAAGCGGGCAAAGGACTGTAGAATACACTGACTGCCTATCAGCAGAGGGGTAAGATCACCTCGCCCAAAGCAGTGTTCTGGTTAGGACACTGAACAATCTGATGGTGAGGCTTCAATAATGCTGGAGCTTTGGGGAATGCAGAGTACTTGTTCATTGCCATCGCTTCTAGGTCCACCCAGGCCCAGAGTAGTAGCAACTACTAGGGTCTTATCAATGGGTCAAGTAGAATTAAACTGTGTAATTACGCTAAACTTAATTGTTTGAAATTAACTGTTTTGACATTTAACTGTATGGAAACAAAAAAACTTTACTGATCCTAAACTGAAATCGTTGATATAGAACTGTTTTTGACATTTAAACAGTGTACATATGCTAAAGCGAATTGTTTGAAATAGAACTGTTTTGGCATTTAACTGTGTGTAAACAAAATCAAGACTTATACCTAATTGAATTGTTTGAAATAGAAATGTTCGTACGTATAAAAATGGATTTGGCAATCAATAACCTATAATGGTTGATATGCAAAAAAAAAAAACCCAAAAAAACAAAGGAAACCAAACGAAAATGGTTCATCAAAAAGGTTGGCATTGACATGGGATAATCCTCAAAGATTGATATGTCATAAGATAAATGGAAGATATTTTGAAAAAGGTTATTCTTATGGCAGACGCTATTTCCAACCAAACTGGAACCATAGTTCGCTTTTTTATGGGAAAATCAACCTATGATTATTTAATGACAAAGCAATCATTGCAGATGAAAAAGTAGTGGTACTATTTAATCTAACCCTGGGGCGGGGGAAAGCTGTTTCTATAATTTTCTAAAAGGTATTAACCCGAACGTAAACGTAATAGTGTTTACTGGTATTTGAACTTTGACATTACCACCCACTACCGTATGTCACCGGTTAGTGTTAACTTATTGTTGCTTTCTGGTTTGTGAGAGCTTGTAATATGAAATAAAGGACAAACAACGATATGAGAGGAAATAGAGATATATTCTCAGGAAAAAGTATATACAATAGAGAGACTATTAGTAGACAATAACATAGGATTAGTGAATACAGAATAAAGATATAGTCCAACGATAGTATTGGCTTCTGTTATTACGGTAGCAATTAAGGTGATCTAGTGCGATCTCCAGTCTCCAACTCTTTAATACTATTCCTATAAGAAGCTGCTCTTCACCTTCTAGTCTGCCCTGGTATTAGTAGCTACTGCTATAAATGGCAGATGGACTAGTTTATTGTGTGGAGAAAAATGGGTGATAACCAACACTTATCGAGATTATATTATGATTTCATGCGTTTATGATTGAGTATTTAATTACAACAAAAGACTGATTGATTAATTTTAATTGTATGTCAACTCATGTCGGCTTATCTTATGCCAAAATGTTACGAAATCTTGTGTTATATTATGCCAGTTGGTGCTGCATGGTTTTAATCAAAAAAATAAATCCCTTGTCACCTCCCGACACACAAAGAAAAAATAAATACATCCCTGACAGTGTTGAATATATTCTTTGAAATTCGAGTTAGACCGTCTGAAAATTTAAGGGGAGGCTTAAGCAGTAACGTGATACCTTTCGGATGGGAGGTCAGATCGTATAAAATGATCAGAGTGAATTCAACAATCAAAGATGGATTCGGTTCTCTGACTGGGACAATGCGTGTTTGTGCGAAAGAGAGTATCTCTGACCATCAACCCGGATAATCAAGAACGTTTTTATCTCCAAAATCGAAGCGTCTATGAAAAGATATCAGAAGGGAGCTCCCCAAAATACTTAATTGTCAGCCTCTCTCTCCATCTCTGTCTCTGTCTCTCTCTCTCTCTCCCCCCGTCTCTCATAAAACCCCCACACACTTTCTGTGTCTGTCTCGCTCTCTGTCTCGCTCTTACTCTGTCTCCCTGTCTCTCTCTCTCTCTCTCTATATATATATATATATATATATATATCGTTCTTGCTTCTTTTGATTAATTATTGAAGGATAATTTAGAAACTAAAACTAAAATTGCGTGTCTGTTATTATTTACATGACAAGAGAAATATTTTGCATTCAGAAAGTAATCGGAAACCTACTTACAGTTCGGTAAACAAATGGATGAGTAAAATATATATATATATATATATATATATATGTAGTAGTCTAAAAACTACAATATCTCACATCATAGAAGACGCACGGGTGTATAAGACGCACCCCGATTTTAAGTAATCGTGGGTTTAGATAATTTGTTTTAACCGGCCGATTGGCCTAGTGAGTGAAGTGTTTGCTAATGGTCTGGGAGACCGGGGTTCAATCCCAGGTTGTGTCATATCAAAGACTTTAAAAATGGTACTTCAGGAAAGGTGAACCGTCCATCCGTACACCTCGGTGTAGTAGCTACTGAAAAGAGACCCTTCACCACCAGATCCAGATTGGTGCCATTATTAAAACAATCTTTTTTTAGTGTGAGTTGGAGGTTACTCCTCTGCAGAGGTTGCAATCAACGTACTCTAAATCGAGAGAGCAAAGAGATATAAGTCTGAGTTTCACCAATCATACTAACTGGAGGAGTACCGTCGGAAATTGCCAAGTTGTGGACTTAGCAATCCCAGCTGACCACAGAGTAAATTGAAAGAAAGCGAAAAGAAAGACAAGTGTCTGGACCTTGCCAGGGATTTGAAAAAACTGTGGAACATGAAAGTGACAGTGATACCAATTGTAAGTGGTAACCTGAGTACAGTCACCAAAGGATTGATAATGGGATTGAGGAGGGGTCCGTGGTGTAATGGTTATCGTCGTAGGAAATGGACACGACGACACGAGTTCAAATCCTGGACGAGACTGATTGCATTTCACATAGCACTAATACCCTTGGGAAAGGTATGAATCCAATTATTCTCCCTCCAGCTATGGGTAAATAGTAGGGCAGACTGAGTTCTTCAGCTTTGGTGAGGCAACTAGTCTAGGAGAAGGAAAACTCTGAATTCAAACCTGTTAAACTCCGCTTAAAAAATTGACCTTGTGTCATATCCTGCCTGAGCGGAGGGGTTGGTAAATATAGATAATGGGATTGGAGCACTTTGAAATAAGAAAAAAATAGAGACCATCTAAACTACTGCATGATTAAGATCAGCCAGAATCCTGAGAAGAGTCCTGGAGACATGAGGAGACTTGTTGTCACTCAAACTCCAGTGAGAAAACATCGGCTAACGGTGGTATGAAAACATCTGAAAGGAGTAAAATAAGAGTGGGAGGATTCCTCGTAGCGTAATGGCCTACGTACTGGATTACATCTTTTTAGTAAGCGAGTTCGAACTCCAGTCACGGTATTACGTTCGCTTTCAAACTATATCTTCTAGAAATTCATGAACTCTTTTATCCCCAAAGCTATGACTTAAATAATATTCTACAAGGATGGCTTTGGCATTAAATAACCCATGAAGATTGATATGCCATTAAATTAAGAAACAAACCAAATAATTATAATAATCAATATATATATATATATATATATATATACACAGAAAGAGAGAGTGAGAGAGAAAAAGTGTGTGAGAGAGAAAGAGAGAGGTAGAGAGAGAGAGACAGACAGACAGAAAGAGAAAGAGAGAGAGAGAGAGAAATTTGTGGATTGTGTGTGCAAGTGTATATGCCTTTAAATGTATACTTACATTTTTCTCTGTGAACGTTTCAGAGAAATTCAAGGAGTGTATCGGTAAATAGAGATGATGCGAGTGATATGAAAAGAGCCAGCATCCATCATCCCGTTTGGGTATGTAAAGCGAGCTGACGTGTCAGAAATACGCCGAAATGATTCCTTCAAAATATAGAAGCAACGATCTAATTGACAGGTAAGTAAACAGATTGATTATTTCACTGATATATTCTGACTTGTAGATTAAGGGATAGATGTGAAGATGGAGAACTTGGGTCTCTCTGACAGTCATGCAAATACTGAGATATACACACGTATAGAGAGACGCGTGCTGCAATGAAAAATTTCGGCGACTTTTGCTGCAGTGAATGAAGTTGAGTAAGTCAATCATGCGCATGCACCACTCAGTGGAAAATCGTTTAGTGTCAGGTATGTTAAATAATACTCTACCAAATTTTTGAATACTACTCTAATTTTCGTTTTTAAATCACATTTCTACCATTCCATGGGACATTTTGTCCAACATTTTCAATCTCTGTATCTACGAGGGGCATACGATAAGTTTCCAGACTTTTTCGAATGGGCACTTTTATTAATAGTACACACATGAAACTATAGTCCCCTTCGAAGTAATCTCGTCTGCAATGCACTTGTACCGTTCCAACAACTTCTGGAAGGCTCAATGGAAGTCCTCTTATGTGAGTGTGTCAATGACCTTCTCCTCAATTCTCATAACGACAGCCTCTGAGCTTAGGGAATAACCAAAAGTCACAGGGAGCAAGGTCTGGACTATAGGGAGGGTGACGAACTGTCTTGACACCCATCTTGCTCAAATAGTCTGTGGCAAGGATGGAGTTGTGGACTGGTGTATTGTCCTGCTGGAAATGCCACTGACCCGATGTGAAGAGTGCTGGCCTCCTCCCAAGGAATCTCTTCCTGAACTCCCTTAAAACCTCAGCATAGCAACCCTAACCCTTTGGCCAATCACCTTAAGTGTATTGACTTCCTTATTCCTCCCCAATCTCTCATCATCCCTCACAGACTCCCTGCTTTCCTTGAATCTCTTATGCCACTCAAAGATTGATGTTCGATTCATGCAAGATGGTCGAAAAGCAATCTGAAGCATTCCATACGTTTCTGTGACATTTTTTTCCAAGTTTAAAACAGAACTTTATTGCATATCGTTCTTCTAAAGTGTCAGATAGCATTTTTGAAATTCACCAGCGGTGACAATCAGGCTTTAGTAGGGTGTATTCCAATTGCTGCTGTAGCTGTTCATTTGAACCTAAAATCATGAAAATTGGTCAGTCATCTCATAAGATGTATAGCAATAACATACTCAATGTTGAAGAGTCTACGACAATTTCAAATGCCCATACGAAAAAAGTCTGGAAACTTATCGTATGCACCTCGTATCTATCTATCTATGGTTGTTGGTCTAACTACTGACCGAGATCTTTCAGTAATGTGCGTGTGCGTGCTTAAGAAACACGAAGTCTTTTATTTTTCCAAGATACCGGAAGTCACGTGGTACGAGCCACTATACAACACTATCTATCTATCTATCTATCTATCTATCTATCTATCTATCAGTTAGCACTATCTATCTATCTATCTATCTATCTAAAGAAAGATAGAGAGTTTGATAGGTACATTTTAAGAGAATAACTCTGAGGAACACCATGGTATATATATATATATATGCGTGTGTGTGTGTGTGTGTGTAAATGTGGGGTTAATCAGAATATACATAGGAGTATAAATCAGAATTACTCTATTAAAGTGTCAATCAGAATTATGCGCATCTATCTATCTATCTATCTATCTATCTATCTTATTTTATTAATATCTATCAGTCTATGTATATATCTTTTTTAGTCTACTTTTCCTCATGTACGTCCTTCATGTTTTTCATTCTTTGTCACTTTTATTAACATGAGAAGCAATCTATCACTATTAAATTGTCGGTTGAGCTAAGAATAATGCCCTGCATCCCCTTCAGATTGGGTAGGAATCAGCCCACCTAAAGGTTATCATACTGGTTATCATATACAATTTAATCCAGACATAAAGGTTATTTTCTGGATCCTTGGAAAATCTGCAGTCACATTTATTGTCACTAATTATATTTTCTTTATTACCCAGATGGCTATCTATCTATCTATCTATCTATCTATCTATCTACACCACTGCATTAACAGCCTGGACGAAGTTGTTTGTTTAGCATTCAGTATTGGGTTCAGAGTTGAGCAGCTGGTTAAGGCTATCAGTCAAGGGGAAAACATACTGAATTTAGACTGGCTGTATTCCATTTCAACATTGGCCTCGTGCTACATCCGGTTGGTGATGCAGGGATTGCTTTAATAAGTATTGTTGTATTCCTGTTTGGGTTCGCGGACAATGAACATTTCCGTTTAAGGTGAAAGATGGTGTTAATTTCTCAGCAAATATTAGAAATAAAACTGAATATGATCGTGAGAGAAGTCGTTTCATTCAGATAAGGAATATTATACGATCATATCCACTCCCACACACATCATATATATATATATATATATATATATATATATATATATATATATATACCCTTGCTTGTAGTGTAATGATTATTATCGTATGGAATGGAGTTCCGGTGATATATGCATGCATATATGTATGTGTGTGTGTAAACATATATATACATATATATATATATATATATATACACACACACACACACATATACATATATATGTGTGTGTATATATATATATATATATATATTAAAATATGTAGGCCCACGAAGTGATTTGTATTGTTGGGAATTTATTTATTTTGTTTTTAATACATGTTATATCTGTAGATGTTTCCAGCTTGTTGCTTTCGTCAGAGAACATATGTTGCACAAGACCGTGTTAATGGAGTACTCATTGAGACTCGAATTCAATCTTGTTTGCAGTTTGAATGTTTTTCAGTTGGTTAGGGCGGGATTTTTACATACATTATTCTCCCTTTTTCTTAGAGTGTGTTTACTTTAGTATGCTTTACCCCAGTTTGGCATTTGATATGTTTATCGTTGTGTGCGTGCGTTTGGGTTCTACTAGGAATTATTTTTCTTCTCTGTGTGTTTGTGAGTGTGTGTCTTAAAGATTTTTGTGGGTTGGGGGCTGTGTGGCTTTAGATTTACAAGTAGCTCTTTCCTTTTATTTCCTGTGTATATGTATGCACATGTCTATGTATGTGTGTGGGTATATATATATATATATGTGTGTGTGTATGTGTGTGTTTACTGGCTGATGCATTCGTCTAAGAATATGTCTGGCATAAGGTCCAATTAATGGGTATTCAATTAGATTTTAATGTACTCATGCTTGTATTTAGAATGGTTTTTAATTGTGTTTTTTAATTGTTTTTTTTGTATATATATATATATATATATATATATATATATATATATATATATATATGTTTATTTCTGTTTGTGTGTATGTATGATTCATGTTTTATTCAAGTGTGGTTTGAATATATCTATAATATTTCTTTCCTTCCCAGCGGTTAGAGTGTTCACCAATGGCCTGGGAGACCTGGGTTCAATCCCAGGTCGAGTCATACCAAAGACTTTAAAAATGGTACTTGATACCACCTTGCTTAACACTCAGCATTATAAGGTACGGTTCAAGGGTAAAGTGGAGCAATCCTGGGAATGGAGTAGCGCCCTCCCCTACACCTTGGTGTAGTAGCTATCGAAAAGGGAGCCTTCGGGTCACCCTCGACTATGGTCGCTAACTTTACTTACTTACTTACTTATTTGAAGTAGCGCGTTGTCGTTGGTTTGATAAATTGGCATAATTTTAAATTTATCACTGCTACATTGGTATAGGTGTTTCAAAACATTTAATTTTCTGTTTTCTTCTATTTTGAAATTACTCTTTTGTAGTGATGTCCTTGTATTAAATACCTGTGTTGACCCTATGAATATTTCTTTGCATTCGCTACATCCAATTATGTAGACTACGTTTTTTTAGGTGCAGCTTTGGTTTTTATTTATTTTGAATTTGGCTTCCGGGTTTTTAAAGGTATAGGATTTACCTTCTATTATTATATCATATATTTTGCATTGTTTATTTTTGCGTTTGGTAACGCCATGTGTTGTGTTTTCTACAAATGTAGAGGAGGTGAGTATTCTTTTCACGTTTTTGGGATGTCTTTGGGTTTTAATTATCTTTGTTATCTCTAGTATGTCTTTGATTTTATCCTCGTTTTTAATTTCTTCCAGATTTTTCTCTATTTCAGTTCTGGATCATTTTTGTTGTAAGTTTGCGACGTATGCTGATAGTTTTTCGTCGATGTGTTTTTTCGGGTTCCTTAATTCTCTTTGGGGTATTTTTTCTGCTAATTACAACCATTTATTATTAGTTTTGTTGGATATCCTCTCCGGTGTAAGGTTGTATGTAGTTCTTCTAGGAGTGTTTTTTTAGGTTTTTATCGTTGATTACTGTGTATTCTCCGTGATAGTATGTAAGGGATGAATTTTATACAGTTTTTGGGGTGGTGGCTTCTGAAGTGGAGGTACTGTTGGGTGTCAACCAACTCATTGGCTTAGAGGGTTGAGTGTTCACCAATGGTCTGGGAGACCTAAGTTCAATCCCAGGTCACGTCATACCGAAAACTATAAAAACGGTACTTGATATCTCCTTGATTAACTCTCAGCAATATAAGGTAGGTATCAAGCGTAAAGTGGATCAATCCAGGGGAAAAATAACACTATCTTCTACACCTCGATGTTGTTGTTATTGAAAAGATAGCCCTCTGGTCGCCCTCGACTACGGTTGCCAATTTATATATATATATATATATATATATATATATATATATATATATATATATATATATGCAGCAGTATATCTATGTATCTAATTCCATAACAACAGATATGTAAATATGCTGTTAGAATCAATTAATTTACTTACAGACTTTGTCTCTGATTTTGCCCTTTTGTCGTACTTAACGTACAGATTCAGATCCGGATTATATGACAAAGTTTAGCAGCTCATTAGCAAATTCATGATGACAGTCAAATCTGAGCAAAGAGCTCACAACAGAATCTGAGTGTGAATCTAAATATCGACCTCCGAAATGTTAAAGGAGACAAATGGCAAATAATACAGCGAACCATGTGAGGTGTCTTGAGCGGCTCTTGCGTTTCAGTCGTTATAGAATAATACCGATTGATGATGATTTGACAGGGCGACCCTTAAGCATAACATTTGAAGATTCGTTTACTGGGTCAGACTGCCAATGGTGAGTCCTATTGTACGGTTCAGAAGCGACAAGGACATGGAATTTGGCTCAAATGAGCTGAGCTATAGCTTGATAAGAATTCGCTGGAGGTGCCCGTGGTGTAATGGTTATCGTCGTAGGAAATGGACTCGGCGAAACGAGTTCAAATCCTGAACGAGATAGATCTCATTTTCACATAGCACTAATACCCTTGGGAAAGGTATGAATCCAATTATTCTCCCTCCAGCTTTGGGTAAATAGTAGGGCAGACTGAGTTATTCATCCTTGGTAAGGCAACTAGTCTAGGAGAAAGAAAACTCTGAAATCAAACCAGTTAAACCCCGCTTAAAAATTGACCTTGTGTCTTATCCTGCCCGAGCTGAGGGTTTGGGTAAATATGATAAGAATTCGCTTTTTTATTAGGAAAACTAAGTAGCTGCCTATGATTTAATAATGTATAGATATCATGAGGATGACGTTTTACAAAAAAAATAATAATTTGATACAAATAATCGTCTCTTAAAATGTGGATTTAGGTAAACAGTGGTGTTAAAAGTGTTACACTAGCCAAAAAAAAAAAAAAAAAAGGAATTGTTTTATCGAACCAATGAAAAGCAGCCCTAATAAATAAAAGAAATATGTAGGGATTTCAATCATTTTCCTGAGAAATGGTCATTTAAATGTCTGCTAGGTACCGTGACCAAAGTGGCGTATAAAAAGGCGCAGCAAAGAAAAAATCTCTCCTCTTCACTCTCTTCGGTCTGGCCGTGACTGCCAGAAGCACGCAGAGTGTTTCCCCGACAGAGGGAGATTTCGTTCCAACCGACCTCGTGTCGTATGGGGCACGATACCTTTGCTTTACATAAATCTTCATATAACAACTTCTATTCAATAAAGAAGTCTTGACTTATACAGAAAGACTCTTTAACAAGTCGAAAGGACTTCTGTTGAATATGCTTCTTTCTAGTATTTTATGCTATTCCTGCATTCATTAAGTTAGGTCAGTTAAAAAAAAAATATGTATCAAATTCGTTATGAAAATTTCAAGTCATCAATACCATTGCATACAGAGCCTTCTAAGATGACCCAGAAGACAAGATTTCTAGCTGGAATAACAAAAATAATCTTTAAAGATGTCTAAAAACTTCGAACGTACTTAAAGTTTAATGTGGCGTGAATTAATCCTGATATAAATCTCTATAAAACCAGTGATTGACTTTTACGGCAGGGCTAAAATCTCAAAAGTTAACTGTTTGATCACTCGGAGGTATGATTAGGATTTTAAATGTTCGTATTATGGATATTAGGATTTTCGCCCCGCTGTAAAAGTCGACTCCTAGTTTTCAATATATTTCCAGGATTAAAGGTCGACTCTCTTTTGCAAGAATATATTTTTGGTTCAATTGAACATTTACATTTTTTCTGCAAATAATATTTTCTGCATATAATCTTTGAAAATACTGCATCAAGCCCAAAAGATTCAAGCCCAATCGAATTTGGTTTGGGTTTGGTTTGGTTTGGTTTGGTTTTATACCATATGAATCGTTAAATGTTATTTAATGCCAAATCCATTTTTACACATATAATCAGTGCCGGACTGTCAATACTCAATGACAGACTTGAGGCCGAAAGGCACGTGGTTTTGGCTGGACCGGGCTACCTTCGAGTGGGCAAGCTGTATTATTGACACCCTTGACCCCTTGAATAGCTCTGGACCTCATTTGTCTATTTTAAGCTATAATCAGGTATCCATGTCTGGACCCATGTTTGGGTCTATATCAAGCTAGGCTCACCAGCTCCACATTGCACAAAGTGGGCCGATGACCAGCATCGTCCAGCAGGACTCGTGCCTCGGCTCGTGCCCGACCTTCTCCTTCCCTAACTCCCCACTATGATTGACCCTCGAGTCATTGACCTAGTATCAAGTCCTGTCTGGTGGGAGGCAGAGACAAATATACACATATAAACAATTCTATTTCATTAGAGATGTACTTCTATGGATCCCCACACATGGCCGGGCAAAAGCAGGACGACCAGCACGAACATATATTCAGCAGCTATGTGAGGATACGGGATGTAGTCCTGAAGACCTACCTGAGGCGATGAACGATAGGAAAAAGTGGCGAGAGAAGCTCAGGGATATCCGTGCTAGTGGCATGACAAGATGATGATGATGATGATTTCGAACAATTCAATTTAGCGTAATTGCACAATCTAGTTTTCTTTGACAAATACATAGAACCCGATCAGATACTACCTCTTTGGGCCACAGAGGCCCTGGGAATGATGGCATTGAAGGGGTAATCCGCATTCTTAAAAGCTTTGATATTACTGATGCCTCACCATCAGATTGTTTAGTGTCATATCAAGGACACTCGTTGGGAGAGACTTTCCCCTCTGCAGACATACAATCGGTGTATTCTATTGCCTAAACCGACTGGGCAACCAATATAATTCGTGTATGTATGTATTTATGTGCATATGTAAATCTGTGAGTATTAAGTTGTTATCATTAAAGACTCTAGTGTCGACTGAAACAGGTTCTTAACCTCCGTGGAAAACATTTGTTTTGAAAAATACTGCAGATAAAGAAAAGGTGTGATTCTGGTTAATGTTGAGTAGTCTGTTTACAACAATAAACTGTGAAAACCTGCACAGGAACAGAGATTCGATTAACTCTGTTAGGACGGTAAAGTTCCCTTCATATTCTAAAACATATGTATAGTAAATTATGATAGAAATCTGCCCAGAGTAACGTGGATGACTAGAACTGTCATAGGTAAGAGCTCGTATAAACGACTAAGATTTGGTTTTATTGAACTATATAATGAACTCAAACAAAGGTTCAGGTATTTTGGTTTAATGGCATATCAACCTTTGTTGGTTACTTAATGCCAAATCGATACTTCTAGAAGAACAGTAGTGGTACTATTTAACCCATTGCTGGGAGGATAAGGGGGTTCATACCTTTCCCAAGGTTATTTACCCGAAAGTGAAAGTAATAGCCCAACTGTTGTCCGAACTAGCTTACTATGATTCTGCAGTCCATTGCTTGAACAATTACATCACGAGGACCCTCCCTTATACCAAAGCAATCTTTCGAGAAGAACAGTAGTGGTACTATTTAACCCATAGCTAGGCGATAAACGGGCTCTTACCTTTCCCAAGAATATTTGTCCGAAGTAATAACACGACGGAAGTTCGTACTCGCTTACTACGATTCCATAATCTATGGCTTTAACCATTAATTACACTTCCACTATTTACTTGGGGTTTTATTAGTGTTGCGTTCTGGTTAGTGAACGCTTGTAATATTAAATAAAGGACAAACCACGATATGAGAGGAAAAAGAGATATATTCTCAGGAAAAAAGTATATACAATAGAGAGACTATTAGAAGATTAGAACTTAGGATTAGTGAATACAGAATAAAGATATAGTCCAACGATGGTACTGGCTTCCGTTATTACGGTAGCAAGTAAGGTGATCTAGTGCGATTTCCAGTCTCCAACGCTCTAATACTATTCCTATGAGAAGCTGCTCTTCACCTTCTAGTCTGCCCTGGTATTAGTAGCTACTGCTATATATGGCTGATGGACTAGTTCATTGTGTGGAAAAAGGTGGGTGATACCCAACAATTAGAGAATGTACAAAGACAAAATGTACCATCTAAGAATTGTATTCCATTTGACTCATGAAACTTTCAGTGAACAGATAATAAAATGAAGTAGAATTTTCATTTCTTTTAGGTTTTGTCCAGCTCCTCTGCTCAACATGTGAGCACTTTCTGACTTGCCAAAATTTTTGAAACAACTTCTTTATTTTCATTTGTTCATAAATAAAATATATGTGTGTATGCGTGTGGGTTTGATTCCTTTGTTTAAAGTCATATTAACCCTCATGTGTTATTTAATGCCAAAGCCATCCTGAGAGAAGAAAAGTAGTGGTACTATCTAACTCATAGCTTGAGGGATAAGAGAGTTCATGCCATTCGCTAGGCTATTAGTCTGAAATTGATGGTAATAGCGCTACTGGAGATCGAACATAAATACTATGATGTCGTAATAAAGCACGCCAGCCACAGGCCCACTCTATATATACCATCCTCCGAACGAGTAGGATGCGACTAAAGGTAAATTTTAAAGGAGAGTTTAAGAGTTTTAAATTCAGAGTTTTCCTTCTCCTAGACTAGTTGACATATCGAGGTTATTGTGCAATCTGCCCTGCCATGTACCCATAAATAAAGGGAGATAATTGGATTCAAGACTATTTGCGCTATATGATAGGCTGTCTCGTTCAAGATTTAAACTCGTTACCATGTCCATTTCCTACGATGGTAGCCATTGTATCACAAGGTCCTCCATTTACACACACACACACACACACACACACACACACATATATATATATATATATATATATTTAAAAAATTTAGAAAAAAATACAAAAAAATACAAATAATGATATACCCAGACTTTGAAAAATTATTAAATCAGCGATGTGAATTAATAGCTAGATGTAGACATAGGAAGGAATTTGAACTATAGACAAATATCATAGATAATGTTTAATTAACTAAAAATAGGATTAATTTTAGATTTATGGTGAAATGAATAAAAAAATCTAAAAAATAGGAAAATACCATGTGATGTGTACGTACTTTTCAATGGAAAGGTAACTAAATTAATGGGCACGAATATAAATTTTGAATTTAAAATTTAAATTTAAAATTTTGAATTTAAGATAAGTATTACTGTAATCCTTACGTAAGGTTATTAACGAATGTTGTACTTCCCTAAATTATTATTAAATCAGGAGTTTTACGTTGAAATGTATTTAGAATTTAAAAGTTTAAAAAAATTAATTTACTGTGATTCCAACTGGTAATAAAAAATAAAAACTGGAAGTGGGCGACGTGAGGAGGAAACTCTTCACCCACTTCTACCTCCTTCCACCCTTCCTTCCTGTGTCTATTCTGACAAGTTATTTTATCCATTAGATCTGATGAAGTCCTGTTATTTTTGGTGTTACTGACTTTAATCAATACCCATAATAGGATGGAAATAAATTTATAGTCGTAATGTGACCAGTTTCTGTTTTTCGTAAAGAAATTATCGCTCTGTGATGTCAGTTACATTGAGCTCTTAACCAGAAAAATTTAATTGTTCATAGTTAAATGATTTTTTCGTCCTGACGGAATTATTCCCGACTCCGGTTTAACTTAATTGAATATATATATATATATATATATATATATATAAAGAGAATGAAGGAGAAGAGGGAGAATATAGACCGATAGATAACTAGATAGATGCAATCCCACAGGAATATGCTGCTTAGGTAAATTATCATCTTCTGGCGAGTTTTTACAACCGCGTTAGCTGATGGCTTTTCACAGTCTCCTCCAGACTCCTGGACATTTCTTAATATTCTGCCCAATCTAAACAATGTTGTAGTTTGGATGACCCAATATATCCACCGTTTTCAAAATCTTTCTGCTTCCTTATAAAACCTCTGAGGACCGTTCAAATTGCACCAATCGGTATCAGCATCTCATTCAAGTTCTATAACGTTTCAGTTCTGTGGCATGATCCAAGTATTTGTCTTATTTAAATTTTTACTCTGTAGTCTGCCGAGAAGGCAAAGTACACGATTCGGCAAGTTCTCTTATATTTATTTACATGTTTATTCATATATTTATTCATTTTTGTTAAACGATTCAAGGTCTGGTCTTCTTGCCGGGATCAGGGGATCCGTCTCCATCGTAAAATCCCAGAGAATATTTAGTGTCTTATTCTCCAGCTCGGATTCTGCTTTGAGAATAACATCATCATGTTGTGCCGCCTGCATGGATATCCATGACCCTCTCTCTCCACTTCACTCTATAGTTCATTGCCTCCGGCAGATCTTCAGGGCTACATTTCGTATACTCACAGAGCTGCTGTATGTATGTACGAACTGGTTGTCCTGCTTTGTGAATATAGCATTTGTTCATATGGTCAAATTTCAATTTCTTGCACAATTCCCGGTGGATCACTTTCCCAATCGAGTCATGTCTAATTTTGTTCTCCTTTTGTGCTAGTTTGGTGCATTCGACTCCTACCTTAGGTTTCTTTTTTTTTTCTTATTTACGTGTATTTGCCACAACTTATTCATTTTCTACTTTGTTCAGAAACCGATTTTATATTCTTTTTAGCGTGATCAGACACAGCAGATGCAAACCCGTTCAGGTGTGACTTCAAAAACAACGTTTACACCACAACGTGTCTAGAATGCGTTTTCAGCAAGATCGGCTTTTTAGAATTTCAACCACGCAACAATCGCCCCACCTACTAACCTTTCTTATTTTTTTTTAACGCTCTTCTCTTTTTTCACTCAAATCCATTTATCTATCTTTCTATCTATCTATCTATCGCTGTGTGTCTGATCTGAAGTATTTCAAATGATTTTATTCATCGAAATGATTATATTCAATTTACTTCTAAAGTATAACTAATTTACTATTGGATCATTATATATATATATATATATATATATTTATCCGTGCTGCCAGCACGATATGATGATGATGATGATATATATAACTCGGATGGTAAAAATAAAGTCAGTTTTTCTCTATCTATCAATCTGTGTTTTTTTTACTTTTTTCTCGATGCCTATCTATCTATCTATCTATCTATCTATA
The DNA here is from genome assembly GCA_963585895.1 of Sepioteuthis lessoniana. NCBI lineage: Eukaryota > Metazoa > Mollusca > Cephalopoda > Myopsida > Loliginidae > Sepioteuthis > Sepioteuthis lessoniana. The sequence continues at coordinate 22,153,639 of OY757917.1, read as the reverse complement.
TCTTTAAAGAGACTTTTAATCTTCTTTGTTTCAATTTAACTATCTTCATAAATTTATGTATATGTGGTCATTTATCAATAACTTCTGCTTATTTCTATCTATCTATCTATCTATCTGTTCGTCCGTAAATACGACTTTTTCTAGATGCCTTTCCCTCCATCTATATCTCTCTTCCCTCTCTTTCTCTCTTCTCCCCTTCTCTCTCTCTCTTTATATATATATATATATATATATATATATATAATTACATGTATATATATATATATATATAATATCTCCTTACACAGATTTTCATTTATTTGACGTTGTTTCTATACAACTATCTTCATATATTTATATATAAGTGCACATTTATCAACAATATATATATATATATATATAACTGACAAAAATATAATACTTTTCAGTTTCTCTATATCTGCATCAGTTTAACTTTTACGCCTTCTCTAGTCATTTTCACCCTCACACAAAGTCGCACCCATACCACCCCTCTTTTCAATGGCACCAGAAATTTCTTATGCTTCTCTTGTTGCGTTTCTCTTTTCGGAGTTTCCAAGTCCTTTCAGGTCTGTGTCGCACGCATGAACGCTTCATATGTTTCTCCTCCCTCCCGACCACCAAATTAAGGAAGTCTTTCGTGTGTATTCCATCTGTATCGATAAGTCCAGTGGAAAGCGAGACAGCGCGTGTATTTCACCTCACTGATGATTATTAAGAACAGGTTGTCCCCCAGATTCTTGTTGGACTTCAGATTGGTTCCTTATCAGAAGAAATCTCTTTCACCCTCCCATCTTCCGCCGCAGCTCGATTTGCGCTAGAATTTTACATACAGAACATTTTATTGACCGACTGGCTGCAAATATGCACAGACAAAATTGAATATACACATCTATTCCAAATGCTGTCCATGTCGTGTTTAGCAATGGACGTAGTAAGGTTTCTAGTAAATGCGGCGTTATTTGCAAAGAGATACCAAATAATTTTTTCTCGTATCAATCATTGTAGCATAGTAGTGACGAGACCTTTTTGTCAAGGTACCGAGACCAATTTAATTTAAGCCCTCCCTAAACTTATTAACACGAAGTGAATCGAAACTGATCGTAGAAATTCAATCTCTCTCTCTCTCTCTCTCTCTCTCACTCTCTCACACACACACACACACATGCACATATACATACACATATACATATATTTTGTTTTAACAGTTTGTTGTGGTTATATGGCATATCAACCAGTGTAGGTTATTTAATACCAAATCCTCATTATACATACATATTAATTATATATGATTTGGTTTGGTTAAATTTTATGGCATATCAACCATCGTAGATTAATAGCATCTCCTGTTTATACGTAAATATTAAATATATAGATTCTGGTTTGGTTAGGTTTGGTCTTATTGCATATCAACCTTTGTAGGTTATTTAATACCAAATCCTATTTTATATAAATTTTAATATGATTTTTTAGTTGGGTTTCATGGCATATCAACCATTGTAGGTAATTTAATTCCAAATCCTCTGTATATATATCACATCACATATATGTGATTTGGTTCCGTTGAGTTTCATAGCATATCAACCATTGTAGATTATTGATGTGGACCCAGGTTGGGACCACAAAAAGACAACTCTGAACACGATATAAGTTTAAAGATATATTGAATAACAAGATACCGAGAAAAGTACTATTTACCAACCCCTCCGCTCGGGCAGGATATGACACAAGGTCAATTTTTAAGCGGAGTTTAACAGGTTTTAATTCAGAGTTTTCCTTCTCCTAGACTAGTTGCCTCAACAAGGCTGAAGAACCTAGTCCGCCCTACTATTTACCCATAGCTGGAGGGAGAATAAGGGGGTTCATACCTTTCCCAAGGGTATTTGCCCGAAAGTGAACATAATAGCGCGACTGGAGTACGAACTCGCGTACTACGATTCCGCAGTTCATCGCTTTAACCATTACACCACGAGAACACCCCCAAGATACCGAGAAAAGTGGTGGCATAGTAATTTACAAAGCTCTTTGCTTCGATGTGGCACAAGGCCGAATGAGTGGGGCACCCAATGAGACTCGAACTCACTCGTGTAGGTCTGCTAGACTATCTTGCTAACCGTTACACCACCAGAGGTGCCCAGAAAAGTGGTGGCATAAGCTAGGTTTACTTGTCAGTCGAATATCGGTAGACTATCCAATCTCTTCGAGAGTACTTGGTTCTCGATTAATAGAGAATTTGGAAGAGTCCATGAATGGGAAGGTAACAGACCCATAACGGTTATTTAATATCAAATCCTGTTGATACATATATTTTGAATATATATATCTGATTTATAAACACATTTTGTAGATATCATTTTTGGACACAGTTAAATGGTTTCAAGCATTGCAATCTAATAGTACTTATCTTATTCTTCATTACTCAGACGATTGCACAGTTAAAAGGTTTTAAGTATTAAATCAGTCATTTGTTTATACAGTTGAATAATCAAAACATTCTATTTCAAGCAATTCAGTTTAACTTAAGTCATTATTTTGCGCTCAGTTTGAATGACACACGGTTCTATTAAACTTTAGATAGGACCCTAAAGTCAGAGAGTACCTGGGAGTGATGGCAATGGAGGGGTACTCTTCATTTCCCAAAGCTCCAGCATTACTGGAGTCTCACCGTTAGATTGTTTATTGCCCCCTCAGCCGACTGGGTTGTTCGTGTAAATGAACCCAGCGATCTGAGATCGAATCCGGGACGAGACTATCTGTATTCGCTTGGGAAATGTTTGCATGGTAATAATTGTTTGTTTTTTGGTTTGGCTTTTATGACACATCAACCATTTTCGGTTATTTAATGCCAAATTTATTTTTATACATGTAAATAGTTCTATTGTCAAATATTCAGTTTAACATAAGTACAGAGTTTAGTTCTATTTGACCAATAGAATGGACAATATCAGATACTACTTCTCCAAGACAGACTGGACCCAGGAGCAATTGTAATGAATTGTATTCCCCAAATCTCCAGCATGACTGGAACACTGCCATCAGATTTTTAAATGTAATATCTAGGACACTCGTTGGAGGGGAGTCTAACCTTTAAGCAGAGATGCAGTCCAAGCCGACCGGGCTATCCAAGACACTTCTTGGAGGGGGGATCTTCGCTTCTGCAGAATTGCAGTCGGTGTACTCTACAGCCCAAGCCGACTGGCCCTATCCAGAACACTCCTTGGGGGAGTCTTCTCTTCTGCAGAATTGCAGTCTGTGTATTCTACAGTACAAGCCGACTGGCCCTATCCAGAACACTCCTTGTGGAAGTCTTCTCTTCTGCAGAATTGCAGTCTGTGTATTCTACGGTACAAGCGTACTGGCCCTATCCAGAACACTCCTTGGGGGAGTCTTCCCTTCTGCAGAATTGCTGTCTGTGTATTCTACAGTACAAGCCGACTGGCCCTATCCAGAACACTCCTTGGGGGAGTCTTCCCTTCTGCAGAATTGCAGTCTGTGTATTCTACAGTACAAGCCGACTGGCCCTATCCAGAACACTCCTTGGGGAAGTCTTCTCTTCTGCAGAATTGCAGTCAGTGTATTTTATAGTACAAGCCGACTGGCCCTATACAGAACACTCCTTGGGGGAGTCTTCCCTTCTGCAGAATTGCAGTCTGTGTATTCTACAGTACAAGCCGACTGGCCCTATCCAGAACACTCCTTGGGGGAGTCTTCCCTTCTGCAGAATTGCAGTCTGTGTATTCTACAGTACAAGCCGACTGGCCCATCCAGAACACTCCTTGGGGGAGTCTTCTCTTCTGCAGTGTTGCAGTCAGTTTATTCTACAACCCAAGCCGACTGGGCAATCCTTGACACTCTTTGCAAGGTTTTGCCCTTTTACAGAAATGTATTCAGTGCTTTCTACAGTTCCAGCTGACTGGGCCAACCTATGGTTAAATGGAAGAGCAGACAAGGCTATTTATTCTTGGTATTGCCTTCAGTTTAGAAGAAAAATTTCAATTCAAACATTAAAAATGCGAATTTAAAAAATGACAATGCGTCATGTGTGTTGGTTAAATACATGAGTATGTTGGTTGGTCGATTGATTGTAATGGCATGTCAACATATCTATGGGTATTTTATGGCTCGAGTTTATGTTTATTACACGTTTATATATACCTTTTTTGTTTACTTGATTATTTTTACTTTTTCAGTTTTTGGCACACAAATTAATCTAAGATTCAGATCCATGTAATTTTATGTACGCAATTTTATCTTTCTTTCCAGCGTTTCAATGCTATAGAAGTTGGTAATGATTGATACTTGATAACATCTCAGTTTAGTCAGAGGGGGCTGGATAATACACCGACTGCATTTCTGCAAAAGGGTAAGACTACCTCCATTCCTGAGTGTTTTAGATATGATATCATACTCTCTAATAGTGAGTTTCCAGTCCTGGAGCTTTGGGGAATGTGGAGTACCTGTTCATTGCCATTGCTCCCAGGTCAAGAATGGTAGCTCTTGTGAGGTTCCTATCAATGGGTCAAATAGAATTGTTTGACATTTAAGCTGTGTGCAAAAAATGACTTATTTTGAATTGAGATATTAGAAACAAAAGGCATTGACCATTAACTCTGTGTAAACAGGTGATTATCTAATTGAATTGTTAGTCATCCCTAGCAATACGTGGAAACATTGAAATGTATGCAAAGGAATAAGTAATGTTGAAAAGAATTATTAGTACTAAATAGCAATACTTTAAACTCTGTAACTGTGTGTTTAAATTGAATTATTGGTATACCAAAAAATACTTGGAACCATTTAATAGTGTGGCAAGGAATAAATAGTGTTGAATAGGATTAGTGTTAGATAACGATACTTGTAACCACTTTATTCTGAAACAAATGATTAATGTTTAATAGAATGGTTAGTATTAGATAGGAATAATTGAAACGATTTAACTATTCGCTAAAAATGAGGTCTAGCATACTAAACAACGTTATCAACAAAATGTGTCTATATATGTATTTATATACGAGGTGCATTCAATGTTTCAAGGCTTTTTTGTACAGGCTTATAAAATCGTCGTGGACTCTTGAAAATTCAGTATGTTATTGCTATTCATCTTATGAGATGACTTATTTTTATGATTTCAGATTTAACTGAACACCTACAGCAAGAATTGGAATACACCATACTAAAGCCTGATTATCACAGCTGATGAATTTCAAAAATGCAATCTGGACATGAGGACAATTTAAAAGAACGATATGTAATAAAATTCTGTTTTAAACTTGCAAAAATACCAGGGAAACGTATGGAACGCTTCAGACTGCTTTTGGAGCATCTTGCATGAATCGAGCATTAGTTTTTGAGTGGCATAAGAGATTCAAGGAAGACAGGGTGTCTGAGAGGGATGACAATAGGTGTGGGGGGAGTAAGGAAGTCAGAACACCAGAGTTGATTGACCAAATAAAGAATTTCATGGATAAGGACCGTCGTGTGTCTATAGAGACAATAAGTGCACTGTTTGATGTCAGAGACAGAGTTCCCAGTGGAAGAATGCTGGATCTCCTAGACCCAAGAAGACCAGACAGAGCAAATCCACCCACAAACTTTTGATGATCTCTTTTTTTGACAGCGCTGGAATGATCTACATGCACTGGGTTCCCTCTGGACAGACAGTCAACAGGGAATACTATGTGGAGGTTTTAAGGGCGTTCAGGAAGAGATTCCTTACGAAGGGGCCAGCACTCTTCAAATCGGGTCAGTGGCATTTCCACTAGGATAAAACACTAGTCCACAGAATATTTGACCAAGATGGGGATCAAGACAGTTCGTCACCCTCCCTATAGTCCAGACCTTGTTCTCTGTGACTTTTGCTTATTCCCTAAGCTCAAGGAAAAACTTAAAGGGTGTCGTTATGAGACAATTAAGGAGATGAAAGAGGCTGTGACGAAGGTCATTGACACACCCACACAAGAATACTTCCATGGGGCCTTCCAGAAGGTATTGGAACGATACAACAAGTGCATTGCAGCCGGAAGAGATTAATTCGAAAGGGACTAGAGTTTCATGTGTGTACTATCAATAAAAGTGCCCATGCGAAAAAAGTCTGGAAACTTATTTTCAGCTCCTTGTACATATATAAATTAACAGGTTTTAGCATTAAATTTACTATGATAGTTGATATGCCAAAAAAACAAACTAAACCAAAACCAAATCATATATGTTTAATACATAATTTGTAAAAATTATTTAGGATTAAATAACGAAAAATGGTTGATATGCCATAAAACCCAACCAAACCGTATTTAATATATATGTATACAGAGGATTAGACATGATGTAGCCTTCATTGATTGATATGCAATAAAACCCTACCAAACAAAATCATAAACATTTTATATATATATATATATATATATATATATATATATATATATATATATATAATGTGTGTGGGTGTGTGTTTAAAGAGAATTTGGCATTTAATAACCAACAATCTTTGATATGCCATAAAAACAAACCAAACAAAGTGATATATATTTTATATATATATTTATATTGAGGATTTGGCATGAAATAATCTACAAAGGTTGATATGCCATAAAACCCAAGCAAACCAAATCATATATATTTGATATGTATATGTATAAAGAGGATTTGACATGATATAGCCTCCAATGATTGACATCCAATAAAACCCAACCCAACCAAATTATATATATATATATATGTTCAAAGAGGATTTGGCATTTAATAAGCAACAATGGTTGGTATGCCATAAAAACCAAACAAACAAAATTATATGTATATTTAATGTATATGTATAAAAAAGGATTTGTCATGAAATAACTTTCAATGGTTGATATGCTATAAAACCCACCCAAATCAAACCATCTATAATTAATACTTATGTATATAGAGGTTTTGGTATGAAATAATCTAGAATGGTTGATATACCATAAAAGCCCACTAAACCAATTTTAATAATACTTGTTTTGCTTTCTGTCCTTTTAGTTTTGGGTACACAGTTTAATCACACAAACATGTGTATCACGCATAAATACTTTCTAACATACTTTTTGTAAAAGGTTAATTTCCTTCTTAGCCAACGTTATGAGACTTTCAATTATTTCTTGCTGAACATCATACAATATATATATATATATATATATATATATATATATATATATATATATATATATATATATATAAAGAGAGAGAGAAAGAGAGAAAGAGAGAGAGAGAGAGAGAGATTCATTATCAAACTCGACATCACCGAAACAAAAATGAAATTCAACAACTGCCACAAAAAGTAAAATTGCATAATTATATAGAAGTCATTCTCTTATTTATACACTGTTAGAAGTCGTCAATTCAGTCGAGTCTGGTCATAACGAACTCAAGTGGAATTTGAATAACTTAATATTAACTCGTAGTCAAGCACGTTAACCACTACCCTACGGATACTCTTCTTGAGTAATTGTTACTTTAAAAGAGAAATTCAGCATAGAAAAGACCATTTATAATTTTATGTGATCTCATGAATCTAAAATTTCTCTGTGTATAACATCCTTATTTACCAACTCCCTCCGCTCTGGCAGGATATGACACAAGGTCAGTTTTAAGCAGAGTTTAACAGGTTGGAATTCGGAGTTTTCCTTCTCCTAGACTAGTTGCCACACCAAGGCTGAAGAATCCAGTCCTCCCTACTATTTACCCATAGCTGGAAGGAGAATAATTGGATTCATACTTTTCCCAAGGGTATGAGTGCTATGTGAAATGCTATCAGTCTCGTCCACAATTTAAACTCGTGTCGCTGTGTCCATTTCCTACGACGATAACAATTACACCACAGGCACCTCCTCTGTGTATAACATCAGGCGGTTTTCTAGGGATATATGTTTGATTTAAGAAATTTCATTTTAAATAGTGTGAGTGATTCTTTCTTCTGACCCTCACATTTGAATTCGTGTCACCGTGTCCATTTCCTACGACGATAACCATTACACCACAGGCACCTCCTCTGTGTATAACATCAGGCGGTTTTCTTGGGATATATGTTTAATTTGAGAAATTTCATTTTAAATAGTGTGACTAATTTTTTCTTCTGACCCTCACATTTGAACTCGTGTCGCCGCGTCCATTTCCTGCGACGGTAACAATTACACCACGGGTACCTCCTCTGTGTATAACATCAGGCGGTTTTCTAGGGATATATGTTTAATTTGAGAAATTTCATTTTAAATAGTGCGATTGATTTTTTCTTCTGACCCTCACATTTGAATTCGTGTCACCGTGTCCATTTCCTACGACGATAACCATTACACCACAGGTACCTCCTCTGTGTATAACATCAGGCGGTTTTCTAGGGATATATGTTTAATTTGAGGAAATTTCATTTTAAATAGTGTGAGTGATTCTTCTGACCCTCACATTTGAACTCGTGTCGCCGCGTCCATTTCCTACGACGATAACCATTAAACCACAAGCACCTCTTCTGTGTATAAGATCAGGCGGTTTTCTAGGGATATATGTTTAATTTGAGAAATTTCATTTTAAATAGTGTGACTGATTCTTTCTTCTGACCCCACCAAAAGTTTCTTTGAGAGAAAAGATAGGTAAATAGTACACCAAAAGAAAAGCAGTAATACTATTTAGCCGAAGGTCGGGATAAGAGTATTAGTCCGAACGTGAACTTAATAGTGCGACTGGAATTCAAACTCATTGACTTCAAGGCTGCAGTTAAGTCACTTCGCCACAAAGATTGTGCTTTCAATATTTATTAATCTTGATATTATAACAGCAGGTCTACTCCGTTTCTAGGAAGAAGTTTCTCATTTTAGGCTATTTGCCATATGAACAAATAACCTTTGAAACCATTGACCCTTAATTTTCCAATTACCATGTGGCAGGTTGTGCGCGGTTACGTACTACAACAGTAACGTAAGATCCTCAAATCCCCACATGGATTGCCTCAGTTTATAAAACTGAAGAACCCTACTTAACAACCTGTCTATCATAGTTGAGGAATGAGAAAGATTCACGCCTTTTGAAGAGCATTGCTTCATTAGTGGCGAGTGACCCCAACCAATCCCAACGGGAGTTTTGTTCTTGATTTGTCCGAGATTTTCGTCAGGCTTTTAACCCCTTTGATATCCGCTAATTCACGAATTCGATCTTGCTTACTCCGATGTCATTGTCTAAGTCACAGGCATTTTTCTGTGTCATTATTACTCTAAATGTTAAATTGTCATTATCATCCTCATGGCGCCTGCATGGATTTCCCTGACTCACACTCATCATTCGTCTCTATCGTCAATCGCTTTCGGCATATTCTCTAGACTATATCCTATGTCTATACAGAGCTGTTGTAGATAAATTTCTAGTTATTCTGCCAACACATGCTCGTCCGTGTGTAGGAGAACGTCGCTTATGAGTCTGTCCTTACATCTTCTGCAGTGTCCCACAGGATTTGTTCGTCTTATTTGAATGGTTTTAGAGATGGGAGGTAGGTGGCTGTACAGATGCTTATTTGAGGCTATTGCTTCTTGGATTTGTTCAATATAGCTCGTAGCATTACCATAAATTCACATTACAGACATCAATTTAAAAGTATTACAAAATTCTTCTTTTTCTTTTTGTCTTTTCTTTTCAAATAAAAATGGCTATAAACACGGCTCTATGGGAGGTGCCTGTGGTGTAATGGTTATCGTCACAGGAATGGGCACGGCGATACGAGTTCAAATCTTGGACGAGACTGATTGCATTTCACATAGCACTAATACCCTTGGGAAAGGTATGAATCTAATTATTCTCCCTCCAGCTATGGGTAAATAGTAGGACAGACTAGTTTCTTCAGCCTTGTTGAGGCAACTAGTCTAGGAGAAGGAAAACTCTGAATTAAAACCTGTTAAACTTTGCTTAAAAATTGACCTTGTGTCACATCCTGCCCGAGCGGAGGGGTTGGGTAAATATGATAAACACGGCTCTATTAAGTAAAGGCAAGCATATAAAGTATTTCACAAGAGGCAGGTTTATGGTGACTTAAATTGCTGCTAAACCTATCGTTGGTTCATTCAACACTTACCAAATATCGACTATGGGATTAATTTTTTTTTTTTTTTTTTTTAAGGAAAGAAAATTATCAAAAGAACTTATATCATAGGAATGACCCTATGTTGAAGAAACATTAGGAAATAGTATTTTAATTTTAATTCCTAAAACAAATACTAAAACAAATATTAAAACAAATCAGAAGCTTTGCAACGCAAACTTGTCAACAGTTGAGATTGTTCTTACAGACCTCAACAAACGGTTTGCCATACATAGCTAAAAGGAAACGTAGCTCCAGCAAGACAACTGTGAATTAAAACAATGGAAGGGATCGTTAAACTCATTCAAGAAGGCAGACCCCTGGGAAGGGATATAAAAGATGTTCGCTGGTCCCAGTCAGCTGTACGTAACTTTTGGTGTAAATAAAAAGAAAAAAATGTGTTTTTTGAAAGAATACTTATTGGCCGTCTGCAAATTATACGATAGTGTCAAGATACAAAACTGAAAGCAATATTTCGTGAAAATAAAAAAAAAAAGGTACAGTGTGTCTCAAAATAGATGCAACGCATTAATACGCTAATAATTTATTTCTGAGACAAACGCAATGGTGCTCATTTGGAACTCGTCCAGTAAAAAATGCATCCTTTGAGCTTGTGACATCAATTCAATGTTTTTGATTATTATCATATCAGCTTCCAGGACACGCAATGTTTTTTTGAGTTTCTTGTCGTAGTAATAAATCATTATCATATTAAAGGGTTGCTCCTATTTAGAGACAGTCTGGAATGATTTTGTCTCTGAAAGAGTAGTGACGCAAAATATTTTTCCTCTCTTATCCAAGGCATTGGAATAAAGGATTAATAGTTTTTATAGGACACTATTTTCAAATCTGGTACACAAAAGAACACAATATAATTATTAGTAAAGTTATTAGCAGTCACGTAGGTCCGTTGTATATTGCGACACCCTATACAAAAGAAATAATTGAAAACAGTTACTTCCAAACAGAAATCAATGTTTGGAAAAAGAAACTGAAGGAAATCAACTAAATTGTTACGAATGTTTCATATAGCTTTTTATTCTATTGCCATTGATGACATTGGGTTTCGTTCGGTTACTTTGTTACTTTGTTTAATGTCCTCTCAAATTGTGTGGGTTATTTAAAGCCAAAGACATCTTTATAGAAGGACAGTACGGGTACTAGATAACCCATAGCTGAGGGATTAAGGTTTTCATACCTTACCTCAGGGTATTATTAGTACGAAAGTGAACATGATAAGTTAAGTGGAGTTTGAACTCGCTCACTATGATATTGCAGTCCAGCACATTAGCCACGGCATAGCAAGGAATCAATGACTATAGAAGATCTCTGAAAGATTTAAGCAAGTAAAAGATTACTTATTTTGTGTTATGTCTGAAATCAACTAAATCAGAAAGACTGATGATGATTCATCTATTTATCTATTTAATTATTTGTAAGAATTCAAGCTTGAAAAGATCATGGATTTTTCTAAAATCGGAATTCAAGTTTTAACCATAAAATTTAAAGAGGTATCGTTAAAATATGTTTGTTTGTTTTTTCAGTTATATCATGACATATTTGCGAATTGAGAATGGCCAAAGAAAAGCTAGTACTAATGCACAGACAGAAGAAAAGGAGGTTAAAATTGGCTGAAGAGAAGCAATCATGATCAAAAGGAAAAATTGGATGAAAATAATATTCAGGGATTAATCAAGAATATACAAATCGGCCAAGTTGACGATGATCCTATTTACCCAACCCTTCCACCCGGGCAGGATATGACACAAGGTCAATTTGTTAAGCGGAGTTTAACAGGTTTGAATTCAGAGTTTTCCTTCTCCTAGACTAGTTGCCTCACCAAGGCTGAAGAACCTAGTCTGCCCTACTATTTACCCATAGCTGGAGGGAGAATAATTGGATTCATACCTTTCCCTAACGGTATTAGTGCTATGTGAAATGCAATCAGTCTCGTCCAGGATTTGAACTCGAGTCGCCGTGTCCAAGTTGACGATGATGGAACTTTAAACAAAAAAAAATCAAGATGACTTACGGAAGAAAATAACTAAATTTCCCTAAGTCATTCATCATATTTGATTGCAGGGTTGAAGGTGAATGTTACCTCAACAATAAATTCACAGGCGTACACTGAAAGATTGAAAATTTTGTCATTCAATCGATAAAAAATTGGTTTGGCAATGATGAAATAGTTTTTCTTTTTCCGGACGACAATTGTTTGATATGCTTTGATTTTACTGCATCGGCTCATTGGTCTAGAGGGTAGAGTGTTCACCAATAGTCCGGGAGACCTGGGTTCAATCCCAGGTCGCGTCATACCAAGAGCATTAAAAATGACACATGATACATCCTTGCTTAACACTCAGCAATATAAGGTACGTATCAAGGGTAAAGTGGAGCAACGCAAGGAAAGGAATAGCACTCTCTCCAACACCTCGGTGTAGTAGCTATTAAAAGGAGACCCTTCTGGTCGCCTTCGACTACGGTCGCCAACTTTACAGCAAAATACTCTCGGTTATTTAATGGCAAATCCTTATATATATATATATATATATATAATATGTGATTTCTACAGACATTTTCTAGATAACATTTTTAAACGAGCCTGAGCTAATTCTTTAATATAGTTAAATGGTTTGACATATTTCTGACAAATACAAATAATTCTTTTTACTATTAATTGTTTGTTTGTGCAAAGTTGAATATTTCCAAGTATTACTATGTATCCGTAACAATTCAATTAAACATCAGTCATTTCTTTACACACATTTAAATAATCAAACCGTTATATTTCAAGTAATTCAGTTTAGCATGAGCTATTTGCTTGCACTCAGTTTAGGTATCGAAAAGTTCTATTTGAACCATAGATAGGACCCTATCAGGGCTACGATATCTGAACTGATTGGATCAGGGGGCAATGGCAATGAAGGGGTATTCTGCATTCCCCAAAGCTCCGTCTATACTGGCATCTGACCATCAAATCGTTTAATACCGCATCCTGGACACTCATTGGTGGGTATTGCCCCGCTGCAGAGATGCAGTCAGCGTATTCTACAGTCCCAGCTGACTGGTCCAGGACAGTAATGTATTTTGTCATAGAGTAAAGAGGATTAAAACATCTATGTTCAAGAAAAGTTTCCATCAAGGACGTTGCCAACGAACAGTTTGGTTCTGAAACCAATAAAAAATTTATGGTGAAAGTTTAAAGAAATCATCCACAAAAAGGCTCCATCTACAAAAGAAGTACTAACTACCATTTGGGAAATCTGTGACCATTTCATGAAGCATATTGCTTTTAATGAGTGAAAATCCATGCCTGAAATATTTAAGAATTGAGGAAGGGAAAATAAGTAGAATTTCGTATTTCTTTAGTCAATAAATTCCATAACTTTTTCTTCAAGATTTGGTTATTCCATAATATTTTCCTCTGCATTGCTTGGAATAAAATATCCTTAATTCATATCAGTTTATTATACTATTTACCAACCCCTCTGCTCGGGCAGGATATGACACAAGGCCAATTTTTAAGCGGAGTTTAACAACTTGGCCGATTTGTTTATTTATATGGTTTTAAGAGTATTTCATGGATGGAGTCAGAAAGTTCGCTTAAATAAGAAAAAAATATTATCACTTTTTTAAAACTAATATTTGTTTATATAAATTTTTTGTTTACTTACAACTAAATAAAACAAAAATAATTGATTGAACACCCACTAAATGAGCGGATACCATGATTTTTGCCCGGATAGTATAAAAACAGATTCAATTTTTTTCTTTTTTGCTTTCTTCTTCTTTGACAAGTCAAGTCATCTCGTGTCGATTATTATCATACTCTTGCAAGATTTTACACATCCAGTGGAATCTGAGTAACAGCAAGTCTCCTCAAGTCTCCAGGACTCTTCTCAGTATTCTGGCCGATCTTAATAATACTTTAATCTGAATGTTCTCCAATCGTCCTCTTTTTTCCAAGTGCTACAGTTCCTTTACTAATCCTTTGGTGACTGAGTGCACTGATATAACCGGTATAACTGGTATAACCGTTACTTTCAGGCTTCATTGTTTTTTCAGATCTCTTGCAAGGTCCAGGTAGTTATCTCTCTTTTCACTTTCTTTCACTTTTATTCTCTTGTCTATCCGGGATGGTAAAGTCCACAGTATGGCTGGTTCTCTTTTTTGTTGTTGTTGGCTATCTCTACGTCTGGTCGTATGGCCGCGATAAAGGGATCCGTGCTCCAAATGAGTTTTTCATACTAGCGTTAACTGGAGTCTGAGTGTAAAAGTCTCATCTTGTCTCCAAGACTATTCCCAGTATTCAAACCAATCTTTATAATGTTATTTCGTTGATTTCGATTCATCCTCCGATTGCTAACTCTTCAAGTCCTCTTTTCAAGCATTTGATAACCGTTCTTAGTTCACTAGTTACTATTGGTATCACCGATACCATCTTGTTTAACAGCTTTCTTAGTTCTTTGGCAATATCCAAGTACTTGTCTCTTTTTTTTCTGCTTTTTTTTAGTTTCACAGTTTGTTTTTTGCTTTCTTTGAGTTTGCGCTTTGCCGCTTGGACGGCAAAGTGCACTCTACTGCAGGTTCTCTTCCTTTTTTATTTTTGTTAATCATCACAAGGTCAAGTTGTCTGGCAAGGATTAAGTGATCTGTTTACATCTTAAAATCCTAGATAATTTTCTGCTGTTCTCATTCTCCAGGACAGATTCTCGTTTTTGCTTGTACCATTTGGTAAGTTGTTGGCGACCGTAGTCGAGGGTGACCAGAAGGCTCCCTTTTCAATAGCTACTACACCGAGGTGTAGGGGAGGGTTCTACTCCTTTCCCTGGATTGCTTCACTTTACCCTTGATAGATATCTTATATTGCTGTGTGTTAAGCAAGGAGGTATCAAGTACCATTTTAAAAGTGTTTGGTATGAATCGACTGGGGATTGAACCCAAGTCTCCCAGACCTTCAGGTGAACACTGTACCCACTTGCCCAATGAGCCGGTATGGTCATATTCCATTTTTTTGCATAATTTCCA
The DNA here is from genome assembly GCA_963585895.1 of Sepioteuthis lessoniana. NCBI lineage: Eukaryota > Metazoa > Mollusca > Cephalopoda > Myopsida > Loliginidae > Sepioteuthis > Sepioteuthis lessoniana. The sequence continues at coordinate 22,138,536 of OY757917.1, read as the reverse complement.
GTAGATCCCCTTCCTCACCCAATCAAGTCTTGTAGTATGATACTTTTTCGTTAGTTTACTACATTCGCTTAATGGTGATTTATCATTTCGTCTTTGTCATCACACATACTACACTTAATATTTTGTTGCGCATTATCGATTTTGGCTTTCATACAATTGGTCCCTCTTCTTCTTCTTCTTCTTCTTCTTCTTTCAATTATTATTATTATTATTATTATTATTATTATTATTATTTTTATTATCAAACTTCTTTTCTTTTTTAAAATTGTGCTGCTTTTTTTATCGATTTAGTTGCAATTGTTACAGTGCACTTTTTTTTTTTTTTTGCTGCATAAGTTTACATACGTGCTTTCTTTCACATTCTTGATACTACCTATTTTCCCGGAAGTTTTCTTGACTTTCTTAAATCTAAATGAAAACACTTCCAACAAACATATCCTCGTATTCGATCTCATCGAAACGGCCCCGCATCTTCCAGCTCTTCTCTATCAATGACAGTTGAATAATGTATTTTTAAGTGAGTCGAGTGTTTGTCGAATCGCTACTCCCAGGCTCCTCAAAGTCGACAACAATCACTGCCCTCAATAGTTTGACGGCCTGGAATCTCACCCTTCTTCTTTATTGGTTTACACCTCGATCCAAGGCTCCGGATTTCTCACTGATTAGACTGTTAGACTCGGAAACTCCAGGGCAAGAACGGATCTGAACGAGAAATAAGACGTTTTGTACACAACTGGATGGACATCACGGCGCTGGGCACGGCTGTGTGTTTTAATAAGCCGAAGTTATATTGGGGTATGTCAATATCTGCCCACATATCCACGAAGGCATATGTGATATCTACACTCACATTTATGCGTTTGCTTGAACGGATGCAAAAATACATCCGAGTAGGATAGACTCCGTAGCGTAATGGTTGAAGTAAGCAAGTTTAGAAGTCTAGTTCTGCTATAACGTTCACTTTTGAACTAATACCTTTGAGTAAAGTATTAAAACCCTTATCGGCCCAGCTACGGGTTGAATAGTATAACTGCTGTTTTTCTACGAAGATAATTATGGCATTAAATAACCATCCGATGGTGACATGCCGTTAAAGTAAGAAACTAAGACAAACCATACATAATATTGAACACAGAAGAAATAAAGATTCAAAGTACAATATACAATTTCACGTTCATACATGTACAAGAACACACACACACACACACACACACACATATATATATATATATATATATATATATATATATATATATATATATATATATATATATCAGGTAAATATATACACAGACTGTATTTGCATTATTTACTGAAAATGGCATTTTATATATATATATATTGTCATCCACAGACAGACTGTTTCGTTCTATCAGAACCCTTCAGTGTGGCTAGACACACAGGGCGCTGGAAGCCGGGATCGAAACCCATCCCACTTTACGTTAGACTAAGTTTCAGACCTCTCGGCCACCAAACGGACTACGTCGGCTAAGGGAATTTTAAGGTATTCATTTTGGCAACAGCAGCAGCCTTTGTTTACATTTTTATACCCTATTGGCTACCAGAGTGCTCAATTCTTACGAAGAGCTTTGCATTACGCTAGCGGTGGCCGACAATTCCTTCGCTAGAGTGCTCAACCCCCATGGGGGAGCGTATATATATATATATATATATATATATATATATATTCGGCTGCCGCTCGTATAATGCAAAGTTCTTAGAAAGTATTGAGCACTCTGGCAGCCAAAAGAGAATAAAAATATAAATGCTGCTGCTGCTGCTACATAATACCTTATAATTCCCTTGTTGGCTGAGCGGTCTGATTCAAAGTCTAACGTAAAGTTGGGCAGGTTTCGATCCCAGCTTCAAGCTTTCAACGTTTCTTGCCATACTGAAGAGGTGGGATGCTACGAAACAGTTTGTCTGTAGATGACAGTGTATATATATATATATATATATATGTATATTTTGAAATAAATTATTCTACAAAATTTGCAAGTAAGTTATTTATTTTTCTCCAACATATGTTTCTGACGTTTTACGTCGTCTTCAGGAAGAGTAAATGTATATTTTCGGTTTTTACTTGATCTTCAAATTCATAAGACTTTCTGCCCAAATAATCCATACATGTACAAACTTAGACTGACCACCAAGCTTTCTCTTTGACTATTGTGTGTTTATTTTTGTGCGTTTCTGTTTTTGAAAGAACAATATATTCATAGAATACATTAATATAGGGATCAATAAAAATGTACATATATATATATATGTGTGTGTGTGTGTATATAAGTGTGTGTGTTAGCTGTGTCTGCATGTCTGCATGAATTCACATTAGCATAAGTACAGTTTCAATGTCAAAACAGTTTTAATCCAAACAATTCAGTTTAGCGTAAGTACGGTTTCAATGTCAAAAAAGTTCTATTTCAAGCGATTCATTTAAGCATAAGTATCGTTTCAATGTAAAAACAGTTCAATTCCAAACAATTCAGTTTATCGTACGTAAAGTTTCTATGCAAAAAAAAAAGCTCTATTTCAAACAATTCAGTTTATCAAACAAAAACAATTCCATTTCAAACAGTTCAGTCTAGCATAAGTACGCAGTTTAGTTCTAGGACCTTATCAAGTGCCACCACTCCGGGCCAGAGTTGACCTGGAAATGATGGCAATGAAGGAGTCCTCCGACTTCCCCAAAGCTCCTGCATAACTAGAACTTCACCATCAGATTGTTTAGGACAGTCATTAAGTGGGGGTCTTACCCCTGAACAGAGATGCAGTCGGCGTATTCTACAACCCCAGCCGATTAGGACACAATGATATCGTTTCTTCTTGTTTCTTTGTACTCTCTCTCCCCCCCTCTCCCCCTCTCCCCCCTCTCTGTGTATATTACACATATCTTTATGTCTCTTTCCTCAAGTTTGACCAAAGGGAAGAGCGATGGCATTTGACTATCAAAATAAACAGAAACAGAATAAGGTGTTTCAAAATAATTACTGGAACCCTAATATTCAGATAACCAGGCGACGAGAACTAGAATACGCGAATTACATCTGAAAAGAGGTAAGACCTCTTATTTGTCAGAAAGGTTGCACTTAGATTAAATCCGGTGTTGAGACTCCACTTGTAGGGCTTTATGAAATGTGAAGCCGCCTCTTTGTTGCTGCTGCTTCCATGACAATTCTGAACAAAGCGGTAATGTTTATATGAGGCAAAAACAGTCTAATGAGTTTTAGTTGCCTCCCTTTGTTATTTGACCCCACCCCTCAGGTCAGTGATAGGATCAGTGTAAGGTAACATATTCAACTCATGTTGGCGCCGGTTTTAACGGTTAAACGAAATGACCTCTTGACCCAAAGCAAGCATGAAACCACACGCTGAAAAGGTAAAAAAAAAAAAAAACAGGAAATGACTAAGCTCTTCCTGTTTCACGAACTTTCAAAATTCTGCTGTCCAACCATGGATATAAAAGCCAGTCCCATTCCAGAAGGAGGGGACAGAAAGTTCCAGCTAGTAGAATAGAGTACTTCCTGACCAGAAGGTCAGAGTCAGAATTTTCACTCGCTGAATTCGAAAAGAGACGACAGGGAGTGAAAAAGAATACAATAGACATCTCCTCCGAGCCTCTGCATTTATAGTACCCACCTCAATAGCTATAATGGTCTCATTAATATTACAAATGAATATTTGAAACCATCTGTGTATAAAATATTTGCATTAAGAATTGTTACTAGAAGCTAAATTGTTTACAAAGGATTACTATAACAAAGTGATGATGTCTATTAACATATAGTAGGGTATAGAGGGCTTTTGTGAATCGTAAGATGTCTTTAAAGAGGATATATATATATATATATATATATATATATGTGTGTGTGTGTGTGTTATAATGAAAATGTTTGTGCCATTAAACTCGTGTATGTGTATTCATCATATTCTCGTAGTTGTTTAAATTTCTGGACAAAATATTTTTATTTAATCTATGAAGATGTATTCTCGTAGTTGTTTAAATTTCTGGACAAAATATTTTTATTTAATCTATGAAGATGTATTCTCGTAGTTGTTTAAATTTCTGGACAAAATATTTTTATTTAATCTATGAAGATGTATTCGACTCTTGTATTGATCTCTACACAGCTGTCTATTAGATATACAAATTCTACAAGTCTTATCGTAGTATATGCTGTGTAAAATGCATGAAATATTTGTTCGTGAACATAAAAAAGATTACATTTAAGATGCTACACGAAGTAGTGAAATCAACAAAAAATTCAGTTTTATATAAAACCAAGATATGTTATTAAAAGTACTGTTTTACTTACTGTAACTCATATGAGGGTAATTCAATAAATAATGGAAGGTTTTTGACTGAGAAAGGGCCTATTACGTATATTATCTTGTATTATATCATCATCATCATCATGTCATGCCATCATGTTTGTTCGAGCTGGTCGCCCTGCCTTTACCCGGCCATGTGAAGGGGTCCACAGCAGTAGATCACTTATGAGTTCGTCCCTACTTCTCCGGCAGTGTCCCGCATGTCTGGTTCGTCTAACTTTGATAGTTTTTGTGATAGGTGGTAGGTGGCCGTACAGCTTCCCCTTTGTTGGGTGTTGTCTTCAGTACTTGTTCAATATTGCTCGCAGCATAATTGTGTAATTGCCCTCAAGCTTCTTCTCCATCCGTTTAGTTAGCGTCCATGTAGTGCATACATATAGCAATATCCACAGGACCAGTGCTTGGAAGAAACTGCATTTCATTTTATCAGTCAGGTCTGACTTCCATATGACCGATAGCCTATTGATAGCTGCCCGTGCCTTTTTTAGTCACGTATTGATGTCTTTCTCGGTTGATGAGACACTGCTCCCTAGGTAGGTGAACTTGTCTACTAGTTCAAGAGGGCTACCGTTTAGATATTATATATACGAGGGTCGTTCCACGAAAAAGGAAAAGGGGACTTTTTTTGAAAAAAGGAAAATATTTTTTTCAGAATTTTTTCAATTGATATAAACTATAAATTGTATTGAATGGTAAACCCTTTCAATACAATTTATAGTTTATAATTTCAAAAATTGTTTTATCAAGCAAAAACATTTTTTGGGGGCTATTCTAAATAACGGCAAATCAAACAGAGTCTGTCATTAAATCTGCGGTGGCCGGGATTGCCAAAAGTGTTAAACCTATGGATGAACGTTTGATGTGTACAGAGAAGGATGTTTTAATTTAAACAAAAAAAGGGGCTAAACATGGGTTTGCCATTACGAGGTTAAGTCACAAAGACAGTCAATGGATTGGAAACACTTTAACTCACGAGTAAGAAAAAAAAAAAAAAAGAACAAGCTCCGTTTGCATCGCTCTGTAAATAAAGTTATGCTGTACTCTTCGTTTCACTACTGGTGACTTTTGTCGTGGTGGTTTACTTCTAAAGACACTAATCCATCAGCAGGGACGAGAATACGCTGGCTGTGCCTCCTTTAAGAGGAGTAAATTATCCCCAATTGATATCCTGTTTATAATACGAAAATTCTGGATAGGGTATAGTACCTTTTCCTTGCTTTTACTTCCATGTCCACCTTGACCCGGAACGGTAGTTCCTGTTACGACCCCATTTGTACCCAAAGAAGGTTGATATGGCAGTGAATAAAGAAAGGAAATCAAATCTATCTATGTGTCAAATAAATTTGTTTGGAAATTTGTATCAGATACGAATACTCAAGATCATTGAACTGTGAGTTAATAATATGAGTATAAATGTAGAATTCAGTTTATCATAAATACACAGTTTAATTGTCAAAAACCTTTCTATTCAAAGCAATTTTGTTTAGTCAAACAGTTCTAATTCAAGTAGTTCAGGTTAGTATAAGTGAACTTTTTGTTCTCACATGGTTAAATGTCAAAACAGTTCTATTTCAAACAATTCAATTTTGCGTAAGTTTCAATGTGAAAATAGTTCTATTTCGCTTCAGTACAGCCAAACAGTTCTAAGCATATGTACGCAGTTTAAAGGTAAGAACAGTTCAATTTTAAACAATTCAGTTTAGCATAAATACGCAGTTTAAATGCAAAAAGCAGTAAATTCAAGAAATATGATTTTGTTCAATCTAATTCATAGATAGGACCCTTATCAGGTGCTACCCCTCCAGGCCAGAGTGGACCTAGGAGTGATAGTAATGAAGGGGTACTCTGCATTTCCCAAAGCTCCAGCATTACTGGAATCTCATCATCAGATTGTTTAGTGTCATAAACAGGACACTCGTTGTGGGGGGGTATTACCCCTCTGCAGAGAAGCAGTCGGTATATTCTACAGTCCCAATAAAGAATGAGATAGATAGATAGATAGATAGATAGATAGATATGTCTATTATTTAGATAGGAGGTTATCGAAATTCGAAAGTAGTTTCTCAACGAAGGAAAAATATTCAGGGCAGAGGCTGCAATCAGCAAACTCTGATCACCACCTCCTAAACGCATGATGGATTTTTCTGCTGGTTCCATCAATCATTGTCTCACTTTGTCTTTCAATAATACAATTATATTCCAATGAAGAAACGGTGCTAGAGAATATATTGATATGGAATTGGAAATATAAACACATCCGTCAAAGAAAAATTTGAACGCTTTATAGACATATATAATCTACACACACTACAAGACACGTTAGTAATGCCATCTACATAATTTACTCATTTCGACTGCTGTATGTTTCGGGTTCAGGTTTCTTTGTTTAATAGCATATCAACCATTGTAAGTGATTTGAAGCAAGTACCATCCTTCCAGAAGTACAGTAGTGGTACAATTTAACCTATAGCTGGGAGGATACGGGTGTTATATTTTGGCCTTTTGACCCGGCCAAAAATGCCATTCAAGGTGATGCACCGGAAGGAAGTGACACATTCTAATGGCAGTTATGAAACGAAATCGTGTGGGCGGAAATTGGCTGATGAAATGGGACGAGGTAAAAAAAAATCCCATTATACTCTCATAGACTGACGCACCGGAAGAGAGTGACCTCTGAACTGCATGACAGTTATTTCCGCTCGATGACGATCACACAGACCATTCCAAAAATAGCGGAAGTGACACATCCCAATCGCCAGATATCGGAAGAAATTGCAGAGGCGTGGAGGCGTGTCCATATCACAGCGTGGGAGTTTGAAGGTAATATAAGGCCGACGAATTGAACAGAAGGAGGTCAGTTGAGTTCAACGAGCCAGTTCAGGCGAGTAGAGTTGAAGTGGGAGTGGGACGAGATGTAGTAAGGAAAGCCAGCACCCAGCAGACTCCAGGGCTCCGGTTGAGCAGCCATGGAGAATGAGAAAGACACAACGCTGACGGCCATAACTTCGGGGTCAAAATATTTCAGTTATGTTTAGTCTCCAGCTCCCTCTCACACGCAAACTTAGAACAACCCTTTCGAAACTTACAAATAAAGTGAGAGGTAAATATTTTGTTAAAGAAATCTTCCTGCGTCTGTCTTTATTACAGCGTCTTTATCATCGTGCGTCTGTTTAATTATTGTTGTGTTGTTATGATACGGCATATGAGAATATAACACGGGGGTTCGTACCTTTCCCAAGGTTATTTGACCGAAAGTGAAAGTAATATTGCACCTGGAGTTTGAATTCACTTACTACTATTCCGTAGTCCATGGCTTTAATCATTACACCACAAGGACACCCCCTCCTCATGTGTCTTCTGATTGTTTGATTTATCTTAACAGCATGTCACCTCGTGGAGGGTAATTTTATGCCTATTGATTGATGATTTTAAAACAGATCTCTTTGACCCATAGATAAGAACTTTAGATTTGATTTGATCTGATTTGGTTTTATGTCATATCAACCCTTGTTAGTTATTTAATGCCAAATCCCTTTTATACATATTAGCCCACGACTGCGCCTCTACAGAGAAGTAAGACCCCCCCCAACAAGTGTCCTGGATATGACACTAAATCTGATTGTGAAGTACCAGTGATGCTGGAGGTTTGGGGAATGCAAGCACCCCTTCATTGCCACTGCTCCTAGGTCCACTCTGGACCCGAATGGTAGCATTCTGATAGAGCCCAATCTATGGGTTAAATAGAACTAACTGCATACTAATGCAAAACTGAATTATTTGAACGAGAAATTTTTGACTAAACTGAATAGCTTGAAATAGAAATGTTTTGACAATTTAAACTGCGAGCTTATGTTAAACTGAATTGTTTGAAATGGAATTTTGTTGACATTGAAACTATACTTACACTAAATTGAATTTTTTAATGTAGAACTGTTTTTACATTTAACTTTGTGTAAACAAAATCTGTACGTATACTAAAATGAATTAGCTGAATTAATACTGTTTTGACAATTAAACTGTGTACTCGTGCTAAACTGAATTGTTTGAAATAGAGTTGACTATATGCATAAAAAGGGATTTGGCGTTAAATAACCTAAAAAGGTTGATATGCCATAAAACTGAACAAACCAACAAACCAACCAACCAACCATTCTTTATATATCGACCTATATATCAATTTATTCCAGTCAGTTCATATCTGCCTCTCTTTTTCTCAGGCTGTCGGTCAACCAACCTGTCTATCTCTATCTCTCTCACTCTCTCTCCCTCTCACGATATATATATATATATATGTGTGTGTGTGTGTGTGTGTGTGTGTGTGTGTGTGTGTGTGTGTGTGTGTAAAATCAACCAATTTTCATCGTAAAAATATTTTAATTCTTTACAAAACTAAACTTGCGTAGATATAATTTCCTATCAATATTTTTATTTATATTTTAGAAAATCTCGAAAGCAATGGTTCACTCACCTGATAGAGACACAGACTTTTTCGATATTGTCATCGGAGATTTGAAGGGATGTACATTAGCACCATAATTGTTTAAAATCGGCCAAAACTATATACTGTGAAGATCTATAGATCTAATAAAAGAAAATGGCTTTATACTAAAAAAGAAAGACACCGTCATTATCATACAGAAATTATAATAGACGCAGACTATGCCGATAATCAAGCGCTTCTCGTATATACACCTGCCCAAGTGAAATCTCTACTGCATAGCTTGTAGCAAGCAGCAGGAAGCATTGGCCTCCACGTGAACGTAAACAAAACGGAGTACTTGTAGTTTAAAAGATCCTATTTACCCAACCCCTCCGCTCGGGCAGGATATGACACAAGGTCAATTTTTAAAGCGGAGTTTAGCAGGTTTGAATTCAGAGTCTTCCTTCTCCTAGACTAGTTGCTGCACCAAGGCTGAAGAACCTAGTCTGCCCTACTATTTACCCATAGCTGGAGGGAGAATAATTGGATTCATACCTTTCCCAAAGGTATTAGTGCTATGTGAAATGTAATCAGTCTTGTCCAGGAATTGAACTCGTATCGCCGTGTCCATATCCTATGACGATAACCATTACACCACGGGCACCTTGTAGTTTAAAAGATAAGGAGCAAACTCCACTCTAAGTGGCAAACATCTGAAATTAGTAGACAAGTTCACGTACCTCGGTAGCAGTGTCTCATCAACTGAAAATGATGTCAATATATTCCTTGCGAAGATGTGGATTCCAAGGGATGGGTTATGAGTCTAATCGAAGTCTGATCTATCCGATAAAAGAAAAGGAGATTTCTTCCAAATTGAGGCTGTGTCAGTATTACTGTATGGATGCATCACGTGGAAGCTAGATAGGAACAACACACGAATGTTAGGAGTTATCTTGAACCAATCTTGGAAAAAACATCCCACGGTACAGCAGCTGTACAGCTACTTATTTCCCATCATAGAAACCATCCAATTAAGCCGAACAAAACAAGTGAGAAACTGCGGAAGAAACAAGGACGAAATCATAAGCGACATTGGTCTGTAAACCTGTACACACGAACGCGCCAGTTTTGACCGACCAGCAAGAACATATTTATGTCAGTTCTATGCGGACACTGGAAGTAGATTGGAAGACCTGCAGAAGGGATGGGTGATAGGGGAGGACGGAGAGAGAAAGAGAGAGTCAGGTATATCCAGGTCGATGGTAGGTTTGATGATGATAATACTTGCGTTTATTGATCAATTGGCTTTCAATTTGAGACGGCACCTTTTTTCACTTTCAATGAGATGACAGATAATTTTTCCTGGATCAAATTTCAATAAGAATTTGAGAAATCATTTCTTTTCTGGCTTGTTAAAATACTCTTTCACCCAAATAGAAGCATAGATAGATCAATCGACTTTTTACTTAAGTCAGAATTTTCTTAAATCTTATAAAGAAAGCGAAAAAATAGATAACCCTTCCATAGATATAGATTCATTTTTGTTTCTAATCAAGGATCATTTCCAAATTTCTTTTGTGTTAAAATCTAACATGCTGTTCCTTCAAGTTGTATTTAATCCCACATCCCTGAATTAATTTTTAAAAACAAAAATATTTCATTGTTTTCCCTTTTTTCTCAACAACGATGTTACTACAAATAATCCCTACAGGTCATAAGTTACTTTACACTTATATATTAGCGCATAAATATACTGTCCTTGCCACATTGTGACATACTCACACAGGGATCTTTTACACAAACAAAAAATATCTTGATTTAAAAAAAATGCAAACAGCTACTAATTTTCTTGTTGATATCATATCGGTGCCGGTTTCATTTTTAACTTTCTCGTAATAAAAGTTAATATGTTTGTGTGTTAGTTTGGGTTTTATGGCATATCAGCGTTTGTCGGTTATTTAATGCCAAATCCATTTTTATACAAATAAAAAGTTTTATTTCAAACAATTCAGTTAAGCATAAGTACACAGTTTAATTCACAACAGTCAAAAACCTATCTATTTCAAGCTATTCAGTTTTGTCAAACAGTTTTAATTAAGACAATTGTGTTTTGTATGAGTATAGTTGTTGTTTACACACATTTAAATGTCAGATCAGTTCTATTTCAAACAATTCAGATTAGCTTTAGAACAGTTTTATTGTAAAAAAACGGTTCTATTTCAAACGTTTCAGTTTATAACTGGTATGCACTTTCTGTTTGACTAATAGGTAGGACCTTATCAGGTGCTTCCATTCCGGGCCAGAGTGGACCTGGAAACAATGAAGGGGTACTCCGACTTCCCCATAGCTTCAGCATTACTTGAACCCCACGATCAGAGTGTTTAGGACGCTTGTTAGGGAGGGGTATTACCTCTCTACAGCGAAGCAGTCGGTGTATTCAACAGCCCCAGCCAACTGAGCAAGAACAGATAACAATAGTTATAACTATTATTACCTTTTGTTAGAAGAAACTAAAGAAACAAAATTAATAGAATTTGTAGAACTGTGTTTTATTCAATAATCTGCACACTTCCCCCCTCTCTCTACATATATATATTCAAACAATATAGACATTCTTGTCCTCATATTTTTGTATTTATCCTTTGTAGTTGCTGGATGTATTTTATGCTATTCGGCAGAAATTGGTTAATAAGCTTTCCATGATTAATTGGTTCTCTAGTACTTTTTCTCTGATCTTGGGCTATCATCAGGGGAGTGTTTATTACAAAAGCGATGTAACCTTTGCATCTACTTTACTGCCATCAAAAGAATGGAGCGTTTATGGTTTATATTGTTGTATTGTTGTAACGTTTATTTTTAAATTTGTTTCTAAAATGTCAGTAGCAAAAGACATTTGAGTTCATAGCACTGGATTCAAAGTTAATTTTATTGAGTTTTGGGTATTTGTTTCTCATGTGGTACACTTCAAAAATCTTCAATCTTTGTTTGTTATTTTGTTGCTCTAATATTTTTGTGCTCTCGATAAGAATTTTTCGAAATTGAGTTGTCGGACAGGAATGTTTTTTTAGATGTTGGGCTATTGAGCTGGTGTCATAAACATGCTTATTGATTAGTGTCGATAGGGTAGTTGATGTTTAATCAACGTAGATATTGTTGTTTTCAGAGATACAATCTCCTAAAGGACATTTAAATTTCTATATAACGTTTGATTTTTTTTTTAAAACTCTTATCGAAGAAGAGGAATTATTGCTAATAACTAAGTTGGAGATTATCATATTTACCAACCCCTCCGCTAGAGCAGGATATGACACAAGGTCATTTTTTAAGCGGAGTTTAAAAGGTTTGAATTCTGAGTTTTCCTTCTCCTAGACTAGTTGCCTCACCAAGGCTGAAGAACCTAGTCTGCTTTACTATTTACCTATAGCTGGAGGGAGAATAATTGGATTCATTCACTAAGTTGGAGGTGATAAATTTATTATAATATGAAATAAGTTAAGTTTTTTTTTTTTTATAATGATCAGTTGGGAGAATGTTTGTTTGAATCAACGTTTTTAGAATATTTTCATCTGAATTATAATTGTTGTGGATTTGGATGCGGTAAAAAGTTTGATAAATTCTTAGTTATAGGGTGGAGTATTACAGTGTCTATTTTCTTGGCTAAAATTTTTAATTGATTGTTTAATTTGTTCTTCAACAATATAATTAGGCAACCCATTATTGATAATAACTTATATTAGTTTGTTCATGTATACTAATTAATCTATTCGATTCTAATCATATCTATCTATCTATCTATCTATCTATCCTAACTTTGTTTAACTTACGCTGAAAACGATTTGAAAGTCCTACACGTCAGCCAAAATGCGACGAGGACACACTCCACGGTTATTATTCAATTGAAATAGTTGCTTAAAACCATATTGCCATGAAACAATTATTAATATTAGATAATAATACTTTAAATCTTATAACTGTGAGCAAATTATTTGTATCAAATCTCAGCATTAAATATCCTATTAAGTGTTGATAGTACGTGGAAAAATAAAGCAAACATATCAAACAATCTATATATTTATTACAATACATTGATTTTTTCTGATATTCAAATATTATCATCGTGTTTGTGGTTTTTTTTTTGGCTTTTTTTAAAATCCCCGATTGGCATATGTTTATGAAAACGTGTATGCCTACACATTAGTATACATAAAATCATGATATTTACTTACCTAAATTTCAAAAGTAAAGTGTAGTTTTTGACGCAGTTTATTATACTCATCTTAACTTTTTTGCTCAGAACATTTCACCTGTTATATTTTCCGTTCTGTTTCAGGTATCTTTTTTTCGAAGTCAATCATCATCAAAAGACACGTAAAGATGGCTGAAGAGTACCGCAGTCGAAACCAGTAAATGATTTCAATAATATTAACTTGTATCTCATTGGTTCGGTAGAAAGAGAAAAACGCAAAAGTTCCGATTATATATATATATATATATATATATATATATATATATATATATATATATATATATATATATTATATATATATATATATATACTCTGTATGGGTCATTTCAGAAAAATCCGAGATGTTTTGGGTGTTTCAGAAAAAAATCTGAGATGAATTTGGTGTTTTAGAAGAAAATCTGATTGATCAGTGCATTTCAGAAAATCTGTGATGTACAGTGTGTTTAAGAAAAATCTGAAATGTACTAGACGTTTCAGAAAAATTTCGTATGTACAGGGTTTTTCAGAAAAAATCTCAGATGTTCTAGGGGTTTCAGAAAATCTGACATGTACAGTGTGTTTCAGAAAAATCTGAGATTTATAGTGTGTTTCAGAAAAAACTCTGAGATATAATGGCTGTTTCAGAAAAAAATTAAGGATAGGCAATTTATTTCAGAAAAATCTGAGATGAACGGGATGTTAAAGAAAATCTCAGATACAGTAGGTGTTTCAGAAAAATCTTAGATATTCTGGGTGAATCCGAAAAATCTTAAAAGTAAATGATTTTTCAGATAAATCCGTGATGTACAGAGAGTTTTAATAAAAATCTCAAAGGTAATGAGTGTTTTAGAAAAAGTTTGAGATATACAGTATGTTTGAGAAAAATCTGAGATGTACAGGATGTCTGAGAAAAATCTGAGATGTACAGGATGTCTGAGAAAAATCTGAGATGTACAGAATGTTTGAGAAAAATCTGAGATGTACAGGATGTCTGAGAAAGATCTGAGATGTACAGGATGTCTGAGAAAAATCTGAGATGTACAGGATGTTTGAGAAAAATCTGAGATGTACAGGATGTCTGAGAAAAAATCTGAGATGTACAGGATGTTTGAGAAAAATTTGAGAAGTACAGGATGTCTGAGAAAAAATCTGAGATGTACAGGATGTTTGAGAAAAATCTGAGATGTACAGGATGTTTCCGAAAAATCTGAGATGTACATGATGTTTTAGAAAATCTGAGATGTACAGGATGTTTCCGAAAAGTCTGAGATGCACAATGCGTTTCAGAAATACCTCTGATGTACAGTGTGTTGAAAAAAATCCCTGACATGTTTAAGAAAAATGAATATAATTTCGTAACCTAATCATGTGAACAATACTTGTGCAAATAACAAGTGATTTAATTGAAACTCTTGAAATAATTAATGAAATTTCTAATTATGGTAGACGTTTTCCTATATTTTTACACCAACGGAAAATTCATTGTCAAGACAGATTACAAAAACTTAGTCAACAAAAGAATGGGATTTTTTTTCTGCTAATAGAGTGATATATTTAAGGAACAAATTGTCTTATCAAAATACAGAAATGCAATATTGTAAAAAAAAGTTAAGATTGAATTAAAAGAATTAAAAAGTAATGATCAAAAAAGGAATCTAAGTAAACATTTTGAGGAATTATCGGATGGATTATTCTACAGAGGTTGATCTGTCTATACAGATTGTTCTGTACAAAGTAAAGGTGGAAGATGATGAAAATAAGAGATGCCCAAGTAGACATAACAAAAAGACAAGGAACTCCTAATAGCAGCACTCGACAACGCCATAAGAACCAATCATATCAAAGAGAGAATAGATAAGACGCAACAAAATAGCAAATGTAGGCTATACGGTGACAGAGATGTAACGAACAATTACATAATAAGCGAATGCAATAAAATAACATAGAAGGAGTATAAAACCAGACACGACCGGGTTGGCAAGGTGATCCACTGGGAAATGTGCCAGAAATTTAAATTTGACCATACTAACAAATGGTATATGCACAACCCAACACCTGTCCTAGAAAATGACACACATAAATTCCTATGGGACTTTAACATACAAACGGATCACCTAATCCCGGCCAAAAGACCATACCTTATAATAATCAATAAAAAGAAGAGAATTTGCAAAATTGTCGATTTTGCTGTTCCGGCGGACCACAGAATAAATCTGAAGGACCACAGAATAAATCTGAAGGAATATGCAAAGAAGGATAAATCGAACTTGATAGAGAATTGAAAAAGCTGTGGAACATGAAAGTGACGATTGTTCCAAATGTGATTGGTACTTTTGGCACAATAACTAGACGATTATTAAAAGGCCTGGAAGACTTGGGGGTTGGCGGACGGGTAGAGACTATCCAAATGACAGCATTGCTAAGAACGGCCAGAATCATGAGACGAGTCCTGGAGGCTTGAGGAGACTTGCTGTCACTCAAACTCCAGTGAAAAACCATCAGCTAACACTGATGTGGAAAACTCTAAAGAAGTAAATAATAATAATAATAATAATAATAATAATAATAATAATAAGAAGAAGAAGAAGAAGAAGAAGAAGAAGAAGAATACGACCACAACTTATGATAATCAACAATAAAAAGAGAACTTACAAAACTGTGGACTTTGTTGTCACTGCTGACCACAGAATAAAACTGAAGGAAAGCGAAAAGAAAAATAAATACCTTGACCTTGCTAGGGAATTGAATAACCTGTGGAGCACGAAAGTGACAACTATACCAACCGTGACGGCTGCTTTTGGTACAGTCACCAAATATTATTAAAGGGACTAGAGGACTTGAAAATAAGAGGACATGTGGAGACCATCCAAACTACTACATTATTGTGAACGGCCAGAATACTAAGAAAAGTCCTCAGAGACTTGAAGAGACTTGCCGTCACTCAATCTCCAAGGAAAGACCATCAACATTAGCTAATGGAAAAACATCTGATACTAAATAATAATAATATTCTGTCCTGGAAAATTAGAAGCACAAAATTCTTTGGGATTTAGAGATTTAAATAGATCACATAATCTCGGTCTGACGACCAGATCTAGTCAATAAAAGAAATAACTTGCTGAATAGAGGAATTTACTGTACCTGTAGACCACTGAGTAAAATCAAAAGAAAACGAAAAGAAAGATAAGTACCTAGACGCAGCAGGAGAACTAAAAAAGACATAGAACATGTAAGTGACGGTGATATTAATTGTAACTGGTGCGTTCGGATTAATCCCCATAAGCTTTGTAAAGGGACTTGAAACTTGGAAATGAGAAAACAAGTAAAGACCATCCAAATGACAGCATTATTAAGATCGGCTAAAATACTGGGAAGAGTCCTGGAGCCACGGGAAGACTTGTTATGAGAAACCATCGTCAAACGCTGGCGGGAGAAATGTTCGCAAGAGTAATAAATACTTATAATGGTAGATGCACAAACCAGAATCTGTATTGGAGAATTAGACACACAAAATTGTCTGGGATTTTGAGATACAAACCGATCACCTAATCCTGGCTAAAAGACCAGTCCTAGCGACTGTAAAAAAAGAAAAGAGAGAGAAAAAAGAAGAAAGAACCTGTCGAATTGTGGACTCTGTTGTTCCGGCCAACCAAAGAGTGAAAAAATTATGGAAAAAAGAACGACAACTACCTATATCTTACAGGATATATAAAAAAAGACAATGGAACATAAAAGTTAAAGTGATACCAATTGGAGAAAAATTGAAAAACAAAGTAAACTGTCTGATTATTTTCTATTATTTACTTCCAGTGATACTAATTGTAATTGGTGCACGTCTAGTCTCTCTTTGTGCTAATATACTGCATTGGCTTATTATTAACTCATTTGAGTTTTTTCACATCAGTATTAGCTGATGGTCTTTCACTGGAGTTTAAGGGACAGCAAGTCTCCTCAATTCTCCAGGACTCTTCTCAGTATTCTGGCCGTTCTCAATAATGCTGTAGTTTGGTTGGTCTCCGCTCGTCCGACGATTTCCAAGTCCTCCAGTCCCTTTAATAACCCTTTAGCTACTGTACCAAAAGCACCAATCACAATTGGTCTAATTGTCACCTTTTCACACTTAAAAAAAAAGAAAAGAAAAGAGAACATGCAAAATTGTCGACTTTGATGTCCCAGCTGACCAAAGAATAAAACTTAAAAAATGGGAAAAGAAGGATAAGTACTTCGACCTAAATAGGGAATTGAAAAAAACTATGGAACATGAAGGGGAAAATTATACCAATCGTGATTGGTGCTTTTGGTACAGTAACTAAAGGATTACTAAAGGGACTGGAGGACTTGAAAGTTGGCGGACGAGTGGAGACCATTCAAATTACTACATTATTGAAAACGGCCGGACTACTGAGAAGAGTCCTGGACCACTTGAGGAGACTTTCTGTCACTCAAACCCCAGTGAAAGACCATCAGCTAACGCTGATGTGAAAAACTCTATTGGATAAATAATAATAATGATAATAGTAATAACAATAATAATAATAATAATAAAGCAAGAATAGATAAGACCCAACAAAACAGCAGACATAGGTTATGAAGTTATAGAGATGAAACAGTCCATCACATAAAAAGCAAATGCAGCAAATTAGCACAGGAAGATTATAAGACAAGACACGACTGGGTCGGCAAGGTGATTCACTGGGAATTGTGCAAGAAATTGAAATTAAACCACACGAAAAAATGGTATATGCACAACCCAGCATCTGTCTTGGAAAATGAGACACGGACACTTCAGGGATTTTGACACACAAACAGATCACCTAATCTTGACAAGATGACCATACTTTATAATAATCAACAAAAAGAAGAAAAAAAGAACTCGTATAATTGTGGACTTTGCTCTCCCGGCTGAACGCAGAGTAAAATTGAAAGAAAGTGAAAACAAGGATAAGTACTTCGACCTAGCTAGAGAATTGAAAAAAACTGTTGAAAAAGAAAATGACGTTTATATGAATTGTAATTGGTGCTGTTGGTAGAGTCACCAAAGGATTGGTACAGGGACTGGGGGACTTGTAAAAAAGAAAACGAGTGGAAACCATCGAAAATACTGAATTATAGAGATCGGCCAGAATACTGAGAAGAGTCTTGGAGACTAGAGGTGACTTGCTGTCACTCAAACTCCAGTAAAAGACAATCAGATAGTATTGATGAGAAAAATCTCAAGGAGTAAATAATTAAAGTAACAGTATGTATTGAAACAATACAAAATTATTGCCCCGTCGGCTGGTGCTGTAGAATACACCGAGAGCACCTCTCAAAGGGGTAAGACCCCACTAACGAGTGTCCTGTTTGTGACACTGAACAATCTGATAGTGAGGTTCCAGCAATGCTGGATCTTTGGAGAATGTGGAGTACCCCTTCATTGCCATTGCTCCTAGGTCCACTTTGGTCCTGAGTGGTAGCACCCGATAAGGGTCCTATCTATTGGTTAAATAGAACTAAACCGTGGTTTCATAACTTTACTGATTTTTTGCATTTAAACTGCATATTTATGCTAAACTGAATTGTTTAAAATAGAAGTGTTGACATTTAAACTGCGTACTCATGGTATACTGAATAGCTTGAAATAGAAATGTTTTTGACAATTAAACTGTACTTACATTTAAACTGCATGCTTATGCTAAACTGAATTGCTTGAAACAGAACTGTTTTTGACATTAAAACTGCACTTACACTAAACTGAATTGTTTAATATAGAACTGTTT
Organism: Sepioteuthis lessoniana; assembly: GCA_963585895.1. Lineage (NCBI taxonomy): Eukaryota > Metazoa > Mollusca > Cephalopoda > Myopsida > Loliginidae > Sepioteuthis > Sepioteuthis lessoniana. Next base: position 22,119,800 of record OY757917.1, on the reverse strand, counting down.
TGGCATTTAACTGTGTGTAAACAAAATATGTATTTATACTAAAGAGAATTAGCTGAATTAGAACTGATTGAATATACTGAATAGTTTGAAAGAGAAATGTATTTGTGTACTCATGTTCAACTGAATTCTTAGAAATAGAACTTATTCGTATAAAAATGGATTTGGCGTTAAATAACCTATAAAGGTTGATATGCCTTTTTCTTTTCCAGTACATCCTATCGCTATATCTCAAAAGAAAACCATCAAATGTCGACCAAAGTATTGTGAGATATTTTATCCCGTTAAAATCAGCGAGTATTTGAACGAGAATTGGTAAAGTTGTTAGATTAAGAAATCATATCGTTTTTCAACCTAAAACACTATATTGCCCAGTCGGCTGAGGCTGTAAAATACACCGACTGCACCTCTTCAGAGGAGTAAAACCCCTTCCACAAAGAGTGTCCTGGTTAAGTCACTAAAGAATCTGATGATGAGGTTTCAGTAATGCTGGAGCTTTGGGGAATGCCGCACACCTCTTCATTGCAATGCTCCCAGGTCTTTCGTGGCCCGGAGTGTTAGCACCTGATAGGACCCTATCTATGGGTAAAATAGAAGTAAACTATGTTCTAGTGATATACTGAATTGTTTGAATTAGAACTGTATGACTTAACTGACTCGATTGAAATAGAAATGTTTTTGATAATAAAACTGGCTACTTACGCTAAACTGAATTGTTTTAAATAGAACTGTTTATTTGTATAAAAACTGTATAGTTTAAAATAGAACTCTTTTGACATTTAAACTGCGTACCAATTCTAAACTGAATTGTTTGAAATGGAACTGTTTTGACATTTAACTGTGTGTAAACAAAAACTATACTTATACTAAACTGAGTTGTTTTAATAAGAACTGTTTAACTAAACTGAATTGCTTGAAATAGAATTTTTTTAACAATTACACATTGTACTCGTTCCATACTGAATTGTTTGTGATAGCTGGTTATTTGTATAAAAATGTATTTGGCATTAAATAAATTACAAATGTTGATATGCCATAAATCCCAAACGACTAACCAACCTGTAATATTAGATAGATAGATAGATAGATAGATGTATTTATATATATACGTGTATATTATCGTTGTATTAACACTACACAATCTATTTTGTAAACGTCTTGTAGCGGACGAAGAGTTTGGTTATTTAATGGTTTCTGTTGAATTATTTAATGAAGCTTCAAATAATTGTCAGTGTGTTTCTTCATCGGGACCTTTCGGGTCGGCCTAATTCAACTTAGAAGCGAGATAATGGCATTTCAGTTTGAAATCTCATAATAATTATACTCCTCAATAATGGTTCCATTATCATCTGCGTCCTCAACGTAACATGAATAAACAAGAGTGCTACGAGTGTCAAGTAATTGGTTGCCTTGGTACCAGCGAACAATGGTGCCACGATAATTCGAAGCGATTGAATGTAACAGGTGCTTACAGGATCGGAAAATTAGCAGAGGTAATTAAAAACCTCATTGCACATCGTCTTATTTATATATATTTCAGTGTCTTCTCCTGAGGAAGGGCTTTTCGAGTGTTGACCGAAGAAATATTCTCCCAAATCTATCTATATCGAGGCAATACAATTCCTCTGAGAATGAATCATTTGTATTTGTCTTGGATTGAATGTCCCCACTTGACCTATCATTTTTTTTTTAGACGAGGGTGACCCGAAGGCTCCTTTTTCTGAGGTGTAGGGGAGGGCGCTACTCTTTTCCCTGGATTGCTCCACTTTACCCTTGATCCCTACTTTATATTGCTGAGTGTTAAGCAAGGAAGCATCAAGTACCATTTTTGAGTCTTTGGTATGACTCAACTGGGGATTGAACCCACGTCTCCCGGGCCATTGGCAAACACTCTAACCATCATGCTAATGTCTGGTATTCAAATTTTAAATGAATAAAACAGAGGTGCGAAGAGATAAATTATAAAAAAAACAGCAGTGGGTAGAAAGACTAGTTGACAGAGTTCAATATCTCTTCTAGAGTGTTAAGTGTAACAAGATATGTTTGATCTAGCATTCCAGACAGGCGTTTTTTCCGAAGTCAAAATTTAAAGTGTACCTCATTCGAAGCTGAGGCAAGGTTTAATTTATATATATATATATATATATATATATATATCAACTGCAACACCCCAACCAATAAATAAACAATTATCAAACTTTTTTACCGTAACTAAGTACACCACGATTATGAATTAGATTAAAATATTTTGTAAACGTTTATTAAAAAATCACTGATCCTAATAAGAAAAAATAAACTTATCCTATACTATTATAAAGTTAAATCTTTCAACTCAGTTATTAACAACATTTACATGTCAATTTAAATGCCCTTTAGGAGATAGTATCTCTGAAAATGGCAATATATACGTTGGTTTAACCTCAACTACCCGAACAATATAACTTACTATGCATCTCTCTGATACCAGTTTAATAGCACAACATAAAAAAAACCAAAACATTCCTGCCCCAAAACTAAGTTTCAGAAAATTCTTACCGAAAACACAAAAATATTAGAACAATAGAATATCAAGCAAAAATTACAGCTTCTCAAAGTGCTCCACAACGGAAAGAAACTACCTAAACTCAATTGAATCAATTTCGAATCCACTAATAATGTACTTAAATGTTTTAGCTATTCATGCTGCGTATAGAACAAGTTTAAAAATAAATGCTACAACAATACAGCAGTGTAATTAATAAATGCTCAACACTTACAAAGTAGTAATGTACATGCAAAGGTCACTTCGCTTTGAAATATACACGCCTCTTCTGGTCCAAAATCAGTCAGAAAATACAAGGGAACCAATTAATTATGTAACCAATTCTGGCCGGATATCATAACATCGATGCGGTGACTCGAAAGGATAAATACAAAATGTGTAGACGAAGGATGTCTGTTTTGTTTAATCAAATATGTATTAACGAAAAAATGCAGCCCAAACATACACACACACACACTCACACACACACACACATATATATATATATATATATATATATATCACGGATTTCGGGATTCATTTTATTTTCTTTTAGTGGTAGGGGTGCAAGGAGACAATCTTTTGAAGAAGTGCACAGCGAGGAACGAATCAAATGTACAAAAGAAAAAAAAAGAAAAAAATTGTCCCAAAAAGAATGATAAAGCTTAATCCAAATGTGGTGTCTGATAGTCATTTCTTACTGCTTCCACAGACACAGAAATTGGACATAGACCGGAAGAGAGTAAGTAAATAATCCCAACTGATGAATAGCGAACACAAGGGTAACTCTTCTACACTCTAATCTAACTTACTCAAAGAATGGTCAACTCCAAAATGTTAATCTTAAGAATACCGGCTGCCTTATTTCAGATAATTATATATTTATATATATATATATGTATATTGTCATCCACAGACAGACTGTTTCGTTGTATCACAACTCTTCAGTGTGGCTAGACACGTAGGACACTTGAAGCTGGGATCGAAACCCGCCCAAATTTACCTTAGAATTAGTATCATACCACTCAGCCAACAAGCGAACCACATCAGATCGGGAATTATGAGGGATTAGGTAGTAGCATTCTTTTAGTTTTATATTTATACCTTACCGGATTCCATAGAGCTCAATTCATTCGAAGAGCTTTGTATAATGCGAGAGGCAGCCGTAAATTCCTTCGCTAGCGTACTCAACCCCCGTAAAGGAGCGTATATATATATATATATATATATATATATATATATATATATATATATATATATATAATAAACTATTATAAAAGACGTGCGCAAAACGAAATGACTTGATACACCTTTAAATTGAAAAAGAAACTTACTGATTTTGCGCGGCTGCTTTCCAAACTTTAAATTGATATCTATAGTCCAAGTGGAAACTAACTTAAAAAGAAATGAAAGTTCTTTGTTTGAAGGCCTTCCAAATGATACATCATCATCATCATCATAATGTCGTGCCGCCAGAACGGATCTCCCTGACCCTCTCCCGCAACCCATCTCTATCGTCCATCACTCTCCGTAGGTCTTCAAGGCTACCAGCTGTATCGAGACAGAACTGTTGTATATATGTTCAAGCTGGTCGTCTTGCCTTTGCTCGTCCATGTGAAAGGGATCCACAGGAGTATATTACTTATGAACTCGTCCCTACTTCTCCAGCAGTGCCTCGCGTGTTTGTTTTTGTGATGGGTGGTAGTTGGCCATACAGCTGCTATTTTGTAGGGTGTTGCCTCTAGGACTTGTTCAGTATTGCTCGCAGCATTCTTGTGTAATTGCCGTCAAGCTTTTTCTCCATACTCTTAGTTATTGTCTATGTAGTGCATCCATATAGCAGTATCGACACGAGCGCTGCTTGAAAAAAAAATTGCATATTATCTTATCGGTCAGGTCTGACTACCGTATGACCGGTAACTCTCCATGCCTTTGCTAGTCGCGTGTTGATTTCTGTCTCGGTTGATAAGACAACTCTTCCTAGGTTGATGAATTGTCCACTAGTTTCAGAGAACTACCATTTAGTGAGGATATGTCACCTGTTTGATTAAAGCATATGTATTCCGTCTTGTCTGCGTTGACGTGGAGGCTTATGCCAGCAGTTGCTCGTTCCAGACTATGTAGCTGGGAGGGGCGAGTGTATTTGCCAAAAGCGCTCTGTCATCGGCGTTGTCCGCGTCCCTCATTGTTTGAGCGGGGTATCTTCTGCTTTTTTCCTTTGTCAGCTTGCGTTGAATTGAGGCTCGTTCCACGTGACTTCCGATATAGTAGAAGTATAAAAGATTCCGTGTCTCTTAAGCAGAGAGAAGTTATTTCTGAAAGATCTTTGTCAGTAGTAAGACCATCTTCGGACGTAACACCTACAGCGCGAGACTTATACTTGTCGGACTGTACCATTTCAGTTAATATATCTTTTTCTCTTTGTATGTTTTCCTTACCACGATACTGCAGCTTGAAACTGTTGTCTTTCATTTTATCAATAGACGTTCTAAGCACGTAGTCTAGACAGATGATAAACAGGTATGGAGCTCATATGTCTCCTTGCAGCACACCTGCTGTGATGTCGACGTAGTCCGTATCTTGAAATTATCGGTCGTTGGATTTTGATCCTATGACGTACCTAGAAACTTCTTTTATTTTTTCAGTTCATTCTAGAACGGCAAGTCATTTCTTAAGTGAAGCAGACTGTATCACAGCCTGTAGTATAAATTCAACGGATGAATTTCCAATCTTTACAACGGTTACCTGTTTGGGCGAAAAGGATTAAAGGTTATCATCTGTTAAAGCCGCACTAATCGTTACAATGCTCCTACCTCCATCCCAATGTTCTTGCCTACTTCCTGCTACTTCTACCGGCGATTGTAACAGCTCTTTTTACGGCGCTTCCCTTAACATCACCTCATCTACCACAGCCATTTTCAGAGCTGGCTAATTACATTGGTATGCGGTGTGGGAGCAGATTTCTGTTGAACTTCAAGACACCGCCCAGAACAACAACGATGATGACTGACTAGCCGCTCAACAGCTAACGAAGTTTAGGATGCCTCACAACGCCACCTACCAGCCGGGTTGCAACTAGGCTAACTTCTACGCCATTCCCAGACAGAGTTCCGAGTTCGACCACCAGCAGAGAAGCAATGACGAGACGCCTCGCAGCTGAAACGCAGACGAAACCTTCATATATGAGTTGGGTTGTATACTTCATTGCATTTCTTGTTTTATATAAACATTAAGGAGGCGCTCGTGGTGTAAGTTTTTGACACGGTGACCCGTGTTCGAGACCTGAACTAGGCTGTTTTATTTTCTCATAGCGCTAATACCATTCAGAAAGGTATGCATCCAAATTTTTTTTCCTCTAGCAATAGAGAAATAATAGCTCAGACTGTATGCTTTAATTTTGGTCTCCCAATTGATCCCGGAGAAAGAAAACTATGAATTCAAAACTGTTCAACTCCGCTTTAAAACTGACTTTTTCTAACATCCTGTGTTTGTTAGAGTCATATATATATAGATATCTGAATATAAGTATATACATATATATATATTGTTAGAGTCATATATAAATAGATATCTGAATATATATATATTTATATATAAACTGTGATTTTATGTAGTCAGTCGAGGAAATTTATTGACCAAAGAAGTAAAAACTGAAAGAAGCGAATTTTTGAAGAATGAATTGAGTACATTGTAAAAAGTGGAAATTAATGGAAATTGATTTAGAAGGAACAAATATGTTATTTTGAGAAGAAATAATTGGCTTGGTTTGGTTGAATTTTATAGCATATCAACCATTGGGGCATATTTAATGCAAAATCCATTCTTATCCATATAAACACTTGTATTTCAAACAATTCAATTGAGTATAAGTACACTGTTAAATATCAAGAGTTCTATTTCAAGCAATTCAGTTTAATCAACAAAGCTCGATGCTTCCAAATATTGTTATGCATCACAAACAATTCAATTAAATACTAGTCATTTATTTACACATTGTTAAATGTCAAAACAGTTCTATTTCAAATAATTCTGTTCAGTATAAGTTCATAGTTTAGTTCTATTTGACCCATAAATAAGGCCCTCTCAGGAGTTACCACTCCAGGCTAGAGTGAACCCGGAAGCGATGGTAATAAAGTGGTACTCCACATTCCCCAAAGCTCCAGCTTTCCTAGAGCATCACCATCAGATTATTAAGAGTCATATCCAGGACACGCGTTGGAGGATACTTAGCGCTCCGTCGATTTGCAGTCGGTGTATTCTGCACATCCAGCCGTCTAGGCCAGACGAGAAATAAAACGAAAAAAAAAAAAAACATTGAAAAATGATGAGAGAAGTTTTGTTTCGATTGTTCCATTGAATCAGAAACTCAAACAGAAATTTCTTATGTTTGCAAGCCAGAGTAAGCGAAGTCGGCTGGGCTTTAGCCTGACAAGGTCAGGGTTTGTCTATCAGATGCCCGAGAGAGTCAGGAACAACAAATTATTCGAAAAATTCAAGTATAGAAAATTTTGTTCCAACTTTCTTACCGTTATGATTGAACAATTACTGATGTCATGTCACGTGAACATGAAATTGCAATAATTTCAAATTTAAGAAGAATCACTCCTTTTTGGGTAAAAGTAAGATTAAAACGGGCGCGGAGGGCGTACCAAACTGGGGGAGGCTGAAATGATGGTTGGAAACCAAATTAGGAGGAGATTGATATTTTTTTAGCTTTGCCCATCACCACCTTTCAGATGGATAATATTCATAAAATACAAGAGATTCCGCCCCTCTATAGAGTCCCACGGAGAGGGTGCGTGTTGATTACAAGAATTACACGTCGCTCTGAGAGGTAACCTTTTACCAGACTGCCCTTGGTATATAAAAAGTGAAGTGAATTAAGACGACATAACAACTGGAAAGACAGAGAAAGCCCGAAATACCTGACAATAGCAAAGATTGGCTACAAGAATAGCATGTCGCTCTGAGTCATGACCCTTTGCCAGACTACCCTGGGTATAGATACTGAAGAAAGCTTATATGACAGCATTGAGAAATAATACCACGGATTGAGAGAAAGCAAATATAACCACCATTGAGAGTGTCTAACACGTAGCTGAAGATTGTGCGAATAGAAAAGTCAAAACTCATTCAAAGAATTTACTGAATGTTACTTTTTAACTGGGTCTCAAAACAGAATTGTTACAAAGCCGTGTTTGTTCTCTGTTGGTGTCGACTTTTTTTATTTACTTTTTTAATTGTGCGGTCTCATCCGTCAACTCATTGATCGGCGACTCTAATTACCGACTGACCTGTTGTCTGGATGTAAAAAACAATGTGGCCAATTAGTCAATCGATCGTGTCATCCGAAGATATATCCGACCAGCGGAACGGTCAGCAGACTGGAAATGGAATCACCCTCGTATAAGGCCAGGGCAGGTGTACAGTCACAGTTACACACCAGTGTTAATTATAATCAAGACATGAGAGAAAGAGAGAAAGCAGACTGTGTCCAAGAGAGTGATTTGTGTTTACTTTAGTTCCCCATTATACAAGGTGGAACGATAAAATTGTCACCATAAAGAAAACAACACTACAGCTTTATTTTAAAACCTTTATTGACAAAATCAATTCAGGTGACTTGATTATGTAGTAAGTCTGACATCTATTCAATGTAGCCACCTTCAGCCTCAATCACCGCCTCGATACAGATCCGGAACTGGGAGAATGCCTTTTCCACAAACGCCGGCGGAAGCTCGGCCAATACTCGGCGGATGGCGGCGATCAGGCTGGCTTTGGTGTTGTGGGAGGTCATGTTGGTGATGTTCTCGACGTATGACCAAACGAAGTAGTCCAGCGGGTTCAGGTCGCGGGAGGAGGAGGGCCAGTGAGAGAAGGGTACAAAGTCGTAACACTCCTTCTGAAGCCAAACCTGGGTCTCTTTGGACTTGTGGGCCAATGCCGAGTCCTGCTAACACACCCAGGGTCTGCCACGGGCCACTTGATTGAACCAAGGGATCACCACACTCTTCCGCACATCCAGGTACACCTGGGTGTTAACTTTCAAGTCGACTTCGAAGATGTGAGGTGACATGATGTGGCCCTCACTTGAAACAACACCAAAGACCATAACCGTAGCCGAAAATTTAGTTTTCATCACCCTGGGCACGTCCCTGTTATTCTTGGCATTCTAGATTAGCATTTTGAGGGTGCTGGCAATGGTCCTGTTGTTATAACTTGGATCGGTAGAGAGCATGAGTTGTACACTGGTGCATCTCTGATCTCGCTCGTTGAACATTGTGTCACTTTCAGATATGTTAGAAGGCACCTATCGCTCTTGGGATTTGTACAAAACTGGCCAACTAATAGATGGTCTGCAACAAAAAAAAGAAAACCGGTTTTCATAAAATGGAAATGGAATCATGTCGTCTTTTCTAGGGCAACAATTTTATCGTTTCACCCTGTATCTGTCGCAGATGAAAAAAAGGCCGACACGAGTTCAAATCCTGGACCAGGCTAATTGCATTTCACTTAGCACCCTTGGGAAAGGTATGAATCCAATTATTCTCCCTCCAGCTATGGGTTAATAGTAGGACAGATTGGGTTCTTCAGCCTTAGTGAGGCAACTACTCTAGGAGAAGGAACACTCTGAATTCAAACCTGTTTAACTCCTCTTAAAAATATACCTTTTGTCATATCCTGCCCGAGCAGAGGGGTTGGTTAATATGGATAAAATTTTAACAAAAAGATTTTTATACGTAGATTTTCGAATCGAATGACTGGTGTACAGTGGCATGCTTGCCAGATATTTTTCTTGGGTTAAAATTGTTATCTTCGGAGCCAATCTTCACAACTTACTCGACTCAATCTTAACAGAGTCCAATGAAACTAAGGAAATAAATAACTACTTCAAACTATATAACAGAAGGGAACATGATGATTGATTGATTTAATTGAGTTCATAACTTTTCTTGGATTATTTTTTTTACCTAAAGATTAGGGAATCATGTTTACTGTAGATTCTTATTTATATTTTTTGTATAGTTGTTTCCTAGATTTTTTTGGTTTTCACATAGTCTAATCGAATACAAATAATTTTTCGGCTCAAAGATGTGATTCTTATTGGTACTAGCACAAAAAAATGTGGTTGTGTGCTTAAAGACGAAAAAAAAATATGGCCGAAATCTGTCTGAATCTATTCATTTACTACCGAATTTTATAGTTTATGGCACGAAAATCAGTCCCGGTTTCGATGTTTGGAGGCATATAAAATTTCGTAGGTTATTTAATGCCAGAGACATATTCGTCGAAGAACAAAAATGATACTGTAAATTAAAAAGGAAAATGTAGAAGGGGCATTTTAAAACCCATAGTTGGTGAGTATAAAGAAAAGAAGGAAGGAAGAAACGGATAGAGAGAGAGAGAGAGAGCAAGAGAGAGAGAGAGAGAAGAAAGAAACAAGGAGACATACAGGTAACCCACTGGAAGAGATGTTGAATTCTGTCAAATCGTCTTTCTCACAGTTTTGGTTTCTTTGTTTAATGGTACAGCATCCTTTGAGGGTTATCTAATGATAAAGCCATTCTTGTAGAGGACCTGTATTGATACTACTTAACCCTTAGCTTGGGAGGTATAAAAAATAATGAATAACTAAATAGAGAGAGAGAGGAGGAGAGAAAGAATAAAATGGGAGACATACAGAGAGAGAATAAAATGGGAGACATACAGCTAGCTTATTGGAAGAGATGTTGAACTCTGTCAGTTCATCTGTTTTTGTTGAATAGCATAGTAACCAATATTGTTTATTTAATGCCTAAGCCATACTAGATGAAGAAAATTTGTGGTGCTATTTAAGCCAATCATAGCTGAACAGGATAATAGGGTTCCTACTTTTCCCAAGGGTATTAGTCCGAAAGTGAATGTAATAGCACGACTGGAGTTCGAACTTACTACGACCTCACAGTCCAGTGTTAATTAATTACACCACGTGAATTCCTCCGGACAAAAATTATCTGAGTCAGTTTGAGATATACACCACATCGTCTCCAGCCATATACTTGAGTAGGAAAGAGTGGGAAAGAGAATGAGTCAAAAGGAGATAGAAAAAGAGAAAGAAGGTTTAGAGGCATACAACAGACACCTCTTTTTTTTTTTCGAGGGTGGCGATTTAATAGCAATGAAAGGGTATTCCACAATCTCCAGGATTCGAGTCTTACCATCTGATGTAGTTTAGAGTCATACCCAGGATACTCATTATTGGTGGGGTTTTACCCCTCTGTACGAGATAAAATCAGTATAAAGTAAGTTCTGCCGACTGATTGAAATACGGATAGAAGTTAGCTACCGGATTTTAACGATCAACGAAATGTAACTATAAAGTCTTTCTTTTTTTTCATTATATTCACAGAACGGTCCTTTAATTAGAAGTAAATGTTACAATATCCTGCTATATAGGGAAAGTCATTCGGCGACTGGGTAGTATATCTAATATTCTTCTGCATGGTGATCATACACATCATGGTAAATAAGAAGTTTGACTCTCCCTGGCTTCATTGTCGACGTGAAAATACATATGTGCTTGGACATACGGAGCAAAGCAGAGTTAGTATTTCCATCTATAACTATGAGCTGTGTAAAAAGTAATTTTCTTGTAGGAGCATCTATTTTGGGATAAATATATCAGTGGTAATAAACGGCAGTTCTTAATAGGATTCAATATCTTCATCTTGTCATTGACTGCCTTCGTCCTGAGCAAAAGACACGCGAATGCGAAATACAACACGTCTAAAGAAAGCCACATTCTAATATATTGCTGGAAACAGTATCTTATATTTCTTTATTCCCTATGAATAAGTATATGAATAAGTACACCCATATATATATATATATATATATACATTACTATTGCAGCGTGATAGCTATCTATACAGTTAGTAGTTAAATGTAGATTTCTTCCATCACTATATAACCATTTTTCGTTTTGGCTTTTTGTGATATCAATTGAAAACTTTATATCTCCTTGAATTATATTAGCCGGCTCAAAGCCATAATTTCTGGATACTGAAAGACTTATCAATAGATAAATAGATATTGAATGACCCATATATGAATATATATATATATATGTGTGTGTGTACAGAGAGAGGGGGGGAGAGAGGGGGGGGAATTAGAGGGAAATGGATTTATACGAAGGTCAGCTGAAAAGTCCTAAAGCTGACCAAGATGTCCTCATATAATGAGACCCAATGATGTTTATTTTCAACATAGTCTCCTTTGCTGTCCACTTACTTCTTACCTCTGTACTGAAATGCTTGGATTCCGTTGGTCAAAAAAGTCATCAACAGCAGATATGACATCATTATAAGAACTTTTCAGCCAATGAAATGTTCAGCGTAGAAACTTTTCAGCCCACCCGATATATATATATATATATATATATATATATATATATATATATAGAGAGAGAGAGAGAGAGAGTTAGCGGGAGCAGTGTTCATAGATATAATTGATGAATAAATTAGTAGATAGATATTAAAAAACTCACACACATAGATAGATAGATCGATAGATAGATAGATAGATAGATATGAACAGAATGAGATAGCTAGCTAGCTAGCTAGCTAGCTATTTATAGACTCTATCATAGAAAAATAAATGGATAGAGAAAGAGATATTCATTAAAATATTGATGGATTCAAGCAAACAAGCTTGCGAGCTACATAGATAGACATTAGTTTTTTTATTGCAGATAAAAGATTTAGCTAAATAGTTAAATGATTTCATTTCAGAGAGAATGGATTCTTTCATGATGATCCCAACATTAAAATAAGAATTTATAAATCAATCAGCAGTTTTTTCTATGGTCTTTCTTCTAGACATGATTACTTAGAATAACTTGAATACTTTTGCCTTCAACAGTATATCTGGAATTTGACGTTATTAATAATTGCGATAACCTCATTGTGTATGACACGTAAATAAACTGCCAGCATAGGATTTAATGAGTAGTGACAAATGTTTTTTTTTTTTTTTTATATTGGTCGCTGATCTTCAGAGTGTTAATTTAAGACTGGAATTAAGAGAAGATTGGGAACAGACTGAGATTAAGATATAAAAAGACAAACGAATATACTGGCTGTATCTAAAAATACATACACAATTTAACCAGTGGTTGTGTTTTTAGAAAGCAAAGGGCCAAATATGCGAACAACTGTTAATCCACACCACATTGTAACCATCGGTAAAAGTCTTCGTGATGTAATGGTTAACGTAGTAGGAAATAGATACGGTGACCCGAGGTCAAATCCTGGATGAGACTGTTTACATTTCACATATCGCTAAAACCCTAGGGAAAGGAATGAATTCAGCTATTCTTTCTTCGGTTATGGGTAAATAGTATGGGAGACCGGGTTCGTTAACCTTGGTATGTAAACTGATTTAGGAGAAGGAAAACCCTGAATTCAACCAGTTAAACTTCGTCTACAACTGACCATGTGTCACATTCTGTTCGTGGGGAAGAGTTGGTAAATATATGCACTAAATGGCAACCCTGGGTAAGTCAACATGGTTCTCAAACATACAACATGGTTCTCAAACATACATTATATGCCCGTTCCAAGAGGCCCCTTAATCACAATGGTAGAATTAAATCATACAGCAGCAATGATTGAATTTAAAGCAGCAGTTGAAACAAAAAGAAACCAAATACCAACTGAAACCATGTGAGAATATGCAAGTACCTCTGATCGTGTTATCAGAGGTGTCTTTGATAGACCTCACTTATTCCTTAATCAATGGATTAAAAAGCAACATCCTTTTTCCCTAAAAAGATGGTTTGGGCATAAAGTTAACCCATGAAGGTTGCTATGTTATTAAGGAAAGAAAACGAACCGACCTAAAGCAAATAATTTAGTGGAATTAAGTATTTACCCAACCCGAAAATATTATTGGAAGAATATAAATCTGCAGATTTTGTGGTTTGATTTGATTGGGTTGGATTTGGTTTTATGGCATATCAACAGTCGGAGGTTATTTAATGCAAATCATCTTTATACATATGCATCTAATATATATGATTTGGTTTGGTTGGCTTTTATGGCATATCAATCATTGTCGGTTATTTAATGCCAAATCCTCTTTATACGTACGTATTTAATATATATGATTTGGTTTGGTTGGCTTTTATAGCATATCAACCATTGTAGGTTATTTAATACCAAATCCTCTTTATATATATATATATATATATATATATATATAATTTGGTTTGGTGCGGTTTCATAGCATATCAACCATTCTAGGTCATTTAATACCAAATCTTTTTTACGCATATTAAATATATACGATTTTTTAGTTTGGTTTTATTGCATATCAACCATTGTAGGTTATTTAATGTTAAATCCTTTCTACACATATATATTAAACATATGTATTTCGGTTTGGTTTGGATTTTTGGCATATAAACCATCGTAGGTTACTTAATGTCAAATCCTTTTTATACATATCTATTAAATAAATGATTCTAACCGTATGTTATTGATAACAATTTTTTAAAAAGCCGAGCTATTTTTCTTTTTGCTCACAGTTAAATGTTTTATCTTATATCTATCTAATACGGATAATTCTATTTATTATTCATCATTTGTTTGCACACAGTTAAATGATCAAACGGTTCTATTTAAATTTAGCATTAGTCAACAAAATTATATGATTCCAAACATCGTTATATATCACCAATAATTTAATTAAACATCAGTCTTTTGTTTACACAAGTTGAAATGATCGAGCAGTTCAATTTAAAACGATTCAGTTTAGTTATATGTTTCCAAGTTATATGTTTCCAAGTATTGCTATGTATCAATAATAATGATCATCATCATCATGTCGGCCGCTAGCACGGATATCCCCGACCCTCTCTCGCCACTTCTCCCTATCGTTCATCGTCTCAGGCAGGTCTTCAGGACTACATCCCGTATCCTCACATAGCTGCTGTATGTATGTTCGAGCTGGTCGTCCTACTTTTGCCCGGCCATATGTGGGTTTCCATAGGAGTACATCACTTATGAGCTTGTCCCTGCTTCTCCAGCAGTGTCCTGCATGTCTGGTTCGTCTAACTTGGATAGTTTTCGTGATGGGAGGCAGGTGGCGTACAGTTGGTGCCCTGTGGGGTGTTGCCACCAGGACTTGTTCAATATTGATCGCAAGATTCTTGTGTAATTGCCGTCCAGCTTCTTCTCCGGCCGTTTAGTTAGCGTCCAAGTAGTGCATCCATACAGCAGTATCGATACGACCGCTGCCTGGAAGAAACTGCGTTTCATTTTATCGGTAAGGTCAGATCTCCATATGATCGATAGCCTATCGATAGCTGTCCATGCCTTCGTTAGCTGCGTGTCGATGTCTTTTTCTGCTGATGAGACACTGCTACCTAGGTAGGTGAACTTGTCTACCAGTTTGAGAGGGGTTCCGCCTAGTGTGGAAATTTCACCTGTCTGATTAAAGCACATATAATCAGTTTTGTGTGCACTGACATGGAGGCCAATGCCAGCAGCAGCTCATTCCAAACTATGTTGTAGGGTTTCGGCCTGGTTGGGTGTATTCGCCAGTATCGCTATGTCTCAGTTGATCCTTTTCCTTTTGTTTGCACACAGTCAAATGTAAAAAAAAAGTCCTATTTCAAACATTTCAGTGTAGCAAAACTACACAGTTTAAATGTCAAAGGGTTCTATTTAACCCGTAGATAGGACCCAATCAGGTACGACTACTCCGGACCAGAATGGACCTGGGAACGATGGGCTCAAGGAGATTAAACCACATTCACAAAATCTCCAGTATTACTGGAGCCTCACCATCAGATTGCTTAGAGTCATAACTAGGACATTCATTAGAAGTGGGTGTTACCCCTCTGTAGAAGTGCCGTTAATGTATTCAACAGACCCTGCCAAATGGGCCAGAAGATTTCTCCAATATATATATATATATATATATGGGGGTGTAAGGTGCGAGATAAATACCTCCCACATTTTAACCTTTTACCTGTGTGATGCAAGTAAACTTAAACCTGTCTTATTTATTTTTTCAGACACGATTATGGATTGTACAGGCTTTTTATTTAAAGATTGACGAAATAACTAAGTATATATATATATATATATATCAAACCATAATCTAATGGGTAGAATGTTCTTGAATGTCCCGGGAGACCGGGGTTCAATCCTAGATCGAGTCATATCGAAGACTCAAAAAATGGTACTTGAGACCTCTTTGTTTAACGCTCTGCATTAGAAAGTACGTACCAAGAGTAAAATGGAGCAATCCAGAGCAAGGAGTTACGCCCTCTCCAACACCTCGGTTTTAGCTATTCAAAAGCAGCCTTCGAGTCGCCCTTGACTGCAGTCGCCATCTTATATATATATATATATATATATATATATATATATATATATATATAATTTCTTTTTATATATATATTCAATGGTATAGAAGATTATCTGCAACCACTGTTTTCATACAATCTTATTATGACAATCTTCTGAGAGAAAAAATTGTATATATATATATATATATATATATATAAAACACAGATATTCAGCACTCTTTAAATTATAACGCATTTTGTCAGCCATTTATATATTTATATTTCTTATATGATATATATTATCTAAATTATCTAAATTTATTTATTTATTTGTTTGTATATAACAGATACTGAGCACTTGGTCTGCCACAAACCTACCAAGTGAAATAGTGACAATCATACATTTTATATATACATATATATATATATATATATATGAAGGGAATGAATGAGAGAGAGAGAGAGAGAGAGAGAGAGAGAGATTAGGTAAATTTTAAGTTCAAAATCTTTCGTAAAGAAAAGACTTTTATTTGACGATTTCGAGGCAAATATTTCCATTTTGCCAAGAAGATTTTTCTGTTAATCCTTAAAGAATTTCTTTAAGAATGAGAGAAATTTTCTCCAAGAAAAATTTTCTCTCTCGTAATATTCATGTCTTGCTGCATGGCAGCTGTCTATTCATTATGCTGTAAATGTATTTTTGTATCTCAAAAATGTATGTGTCTTTTTTCTTTTCTTCATGCAATTTATATATATATATATATATATATATATTGAGAGGAGAGAGGGAGGGAGAAAGAGAGAGAAGGAGAGATCGGGAGAGAGAGAAATGTATGTGTCTTTTGTCTTTTCTTCATGCAATTTATATATATATATATATATATTGAGAGAGAGAGAGGGAGGGAGAGAGAGAGAGAGGAGGAGAAATAGGGAGAGAGAGAGAGAAATGTATGTGTCTTGTCTTTTCTTCATGCAAGTTATATATATATATATATATATATATATTGAGAGAGAGAGAGAGGGAGGGAGAGAGAGAGAGAAGGAGAGATAGGGGGAGAGAGAAAGAAAGAAAGTGAGAAGGAGAGATATGGAGAGAGAGAAATGTATGTGTCTTTTGTCTTTTCTTCATGCAATTTATATATATATATATATATATATATATATATTGAGAGAGAGAGGGAGGGAGAGAGAGAGAAGGAGAGATATGGAGAGGGAGAAAGAAAGAAAGAGAGGAGAGATATGGAGAGAGAGAAATGTATGTGTCTTTTATCTTTTCTTCATGCAATTTATATATATATATATATATATACATATATATATTGAGAGAGAGAGGGAGGGAGAGCGAGAGAGAAGGAGAGATATGGAGAGGGAGAAAGAAAGAAAGAGAGGAGAGATATGGAGAGAGAGAAATGTATGTGTCTTTTGTCTTTTCTTCATGCAATTTATGTTGAAAAAATATTATATTTGAATTGAATTAAACAATATAAAACCGTTAAATGTACGTTAACTGATTGATAGATATCAAAAGATTCTTTATAGATTTTGAAACGTTCACACACACACACACACACACACAACCATATATATATATATATATATATATATATATATTGAGAGAGAGAGGGAGAGGGAGAGAGAGAGAGAAGGAGAGATAGGGAGAGAGAGAGAAAGAATGAGAGAAAGAGAGAGAAAGAGGTTCAGATAGTGGAGAGAAGAACTTATTCTATTTCAAGCAACTCAGTTTACCATAAGTACACAGTTTAAATGCAAACAGTTCTTCTTGACCCATACGTAGGACCCAACCATGTATTACCAACCATGCCGAAGTCGATGTGGGAGCTATGTCAATGAAGGGCAACTCCACGTTCCCCCAAAGCCCCAGCATTACTTGTGTGAGAAAGAAAAATTTAAAGATGGATAGATCGATAGATAGATATGTCTTTTATCATATTTACCCAACCCCTCCGCTCGAGCAGGATATGACACAAGGTCAATGATTTTAAGCGAAGTTTAACTGGTTTGAATTCTGAGTTTTCCTTCTCCTAGACTAGTTGCCTCACCAAAAGCTGAAGAACCTAGTCTGTCCTACTATTTACCCATTGCTGGAGGGAGAATAATTGGATTCATACCTTTCCAAAGGGTATTAGTGCTATGTGAAATGAAATAAATCTCGTCCAGGATTTGAACTCGTGTCGCCGTTTCCATTTCCTACGACGATAACCATTACACCATTATAAGTCAATTTGTAGTTCTTATGTCGAGACAAAATATCAAGAAAGCCAAATTGTTTAAATAACCTGGCCTCCAAGCAAAGACAATCAATCATACTTGATACTGACTTTAACATCTGGGTTCCTCAGTTATTTAAAAACCCTTTTTTATAATCTTCAACACCTAAGGTCAATTGCAATATAATTACGAGCACCAGCATATCTATCTATCTATCTATCTATCTAGACGTTTATAACCGATTAAATACGCTTACAAATCAATGACAACTATAGTGTAAAAAATATTTACGCAACATTTCATCAATTTTTTTATTTTTTTATATCCTAACCCAATCCCCTTACCCAAATATTATAGCAACATTGTACAATATTACATTGCAATACAATAAACCCTACCTTATACCCATTGGAGGGGGTGTCTAGTGGTGTAATTGTTAAAGCGATGAACTGCGGAATCGTAGTACGCGAGTTCGTACTCCAGTCGCGCTATTATGTTCACTTTCGGGCAAATACCCTTGGGAAAGGTAAGAACCCCCTTATTCTCCCTCCAGCTATGGGTAAATAGTAGGACGGACTAGGTTCTTCAGCCTTGTTGAGGCAACTAGTCTAGGAGAAGGAAAACTCTGAATTCAAACCTGTTAAACTCCGTTTAAAAATTGACCTTGTGTCATATCCTGCTCGAGCGGAGGGGTTGGTAAATAGTACCTTATACCCATTGGGATTCTGGTCTATCATAATATAACCGTTTAAGTATGCTTATAAATCAAATCTTTATTCATTCCCTCGACATGCAATGATGACGTTTTGTTCCATAGCGATAGTCACCTACACATACACAAATAAAATCATAGAGCAAAAGTAAGATTCACCGACGACTTTATATCCGGTTAAAACAACGTGCTGCGTGTGTACCTTCACATATACATACACTTTATACCACTAAAACATACACACACAATAATACGCAACTATAACCCACAACCCCCCCACTTTCACACACTTACGATCACACATAAAGATTCCTACAAAATCCCAAATGTTTTTGACTGTATTTTTTCGATTTTCGATTGATTTCATTTTGTTAACTGCCTGATGATTGTTGTTTTGTAAAAAAAACTCAATTAAACCCAGGGGTTGCAGTCCATAGAATTGAATAAATAAATCTATTATATATATTTATTTATTATTATCATATAATACCTCTATCCTGGATATTGAGCACTCTCCATATTATATTGCACTTGGTTCGACACAAACCCACAAAGTGATTTAGTGACAACCAACACTGTTATAATATTATATATATATGTATATATATATATATATATATATTAAAAACCCACCAAACACAAATGCCTTAAAATCAAAACTAAAAACGGCACAATATCAATTAGCAGGCATATATATAAAGGAACAGACAGAATACATTCAAAATCAGGTAGATAAGATTAGAGACTCGGTGGAAGATAGACAATCTAGGATAGCCTGGCAAACAATAAACGAAGTAAGTAGAAGAAAGAACACAGTCAAAGCAAAACTGAAAGCTGCAAACCAATAAGAAAGAATAAAACTGTGGAAAGAGCACTTCGAAAACTTACTAGGAAACCCACCGAAAATAACACATGAACCAATCACCAGAATAATTAGTAAACAATTAGACATTAAACTAGGACCGTTCACACAAGAAGAAGTCGACTCGGTTCTCAGAAAAATTAAAAATAGGAAAGCTGCAGGGCTGGACGAAATTCCCCCAGAAGTATGGAAGACCAGACAATTCGACGACATACTGCTCCATTGCAACGCAGTATACAATCAAAATTCGATCGATAGATAGATGAAGGGATGCATGCTCCCCTTCCCTAAAAAGGGGGACCTCGGATTAGCCAAAACTACCGAGGCATAACAATTACATCCATAGGAGCCAAAATCTACAATGCCCTACTTCGAAACCGCATAAAACCCAAAATCGACAACATACTTAGGAAAAACCAAAATGGCTTCCGAAGAAATAGATCAACGACATCACATATTTTAACCATCCGCAGAATCCTTGAAGGTGTACGGGCAAAAAACCTACAAGCGACATTAATATTTGTCGACTTTACCAAGGCCTTCGATTCCATTCACTGAGGAAAGATGGAACAAATCCTACTAGCGTACGGCCTACCTAAAGAAACCGTAGCAGCAATAACGATTCTCTATAGAAACACCAAAGTAAAAGTACGATCACCAGATGGAGACACGGAATACTTCGACATTGTAGCAGGAGTACTACAAGGGGACACGCTAGCTCCGTACCTCTTTATCATTTTTCTAGACTACGTACTTAGAACATCGATTGACAAAATCAGAGAAAACGGCTTCGAGCTGACAAAGAAAAGCAGCAGAAGGTACCCGGCAAAAACAATTACCGACGCCAACTAAGCCGATGACATAGCGATACTGGCAAATACACCCGACCAAGCCGAAGCACTACTGCATAGCTTGGAACGAGCAGCTGCAGGCATAGGCCTCTATGTCAATGCACACAAAACGGAATATACGTGCTATAATCGAACGGGGGAATCTCCACTTTAGATGGAACCCCTCTTAAACTAGTAGACAAATTCACTTACCTAGGAAGCAGCGTCGCATCAACCGAAAAGGACATCGACACGAGGTTAACGAAAGCATGGACAGCTATCAATAGGCTATCGATTATATGGAAATCAGACTTAACCGATAAAATGAAACGCAGTTTCTTCCAGGCAGCGGTCACATCGATGCTGCTATATGGGTGCACTACATGGACTCTAACAAAACGGCTGGAGAAGAACCTAGACGGCAATTACACAAGAATGCTGCGAGCAATCTTGAACAAGTCCTGGCGGCAACACCCCACAAGACACCAACTGTACGTCCACCAGGCTCTTATCACGAAAACTATTCAAGTTATACGAACCAGACACGCAGGACACTGCTGGAGAAGCAGGGACGAATTCATAAGTGATGTACTCTTATGGACCCCCACACATGGCCGTGAAAAAGCAGGACGACCAGCACGAACATACATTCAGCAGCTATGTGAGGATATGGGATGTAGTCCTGAAGACCTTCCTTGGGCGATGAACGATAGGGAGAAGTGGCGAGAGAGGGTCAGGGATATCCGTGCTACCAGCACGACATGATGATGATGATATATATATATATATATATATATATATATATAAGGTGCGAGAGCAGTACATACCACATTATAACCAGTTATCTGTGTAATGCAAGTAAGCTTAAATCTATCTATCTATCTATCTATGAGCTTTTTGATATCTATTATGCGTATCTAAGGAAACTTTTAGACGTCGATTCAGTTGAATTATGACTGAGAGTTCCTGTGATGTTGCGGCTAACATGCAGGACTGACATATTGTAGTAAGTTAGTTCGAACACCTGTTACACTATGACATTCACTTTCGGATTAATACTATTGATAAAGGCATGAAACCCCGTATCCTCAAGCTGTGTATCATAAAGTACAGTTACCGTGACTTTACAAATATAGTTGATTTGCTTTGTTTTTATGGTATATCAACCATTGTAGGTTAGTTTATGTCAAATTCTCTTCATACATACATATTAAATATATAAACAATTTGTAAATATATTTAATAAAAAAACATTCTAAAACCAGCCTGAGCTCTTTTTTGCACACAGTTAAATGCTTTCAAGCACTGCAATTTACGAGTACAGGGGCGCGACAATATTTTTCGGACACTCTGAAAAAAGTACTTCAAGGTGGTCACTAGTGCCAAAAACTTTTGAAATTGTAAGTACGTAGTTGAGGAGTGAAAATCCACTACTAGTGTAATCATTTCTTTAGTTTGGCTTTGATAATTTTAGTTTTTTGTGATTTTTGCGAAAACTTGCGCGACACTACTTTTCGGACATGACAAAAAATCCTATTTTATTAAGAGATATGTTCATGTATATGTTGCTGTATGCAAATTTTCTGCTTGTACACTGTTCTGGGGCACTGCATAGGATTGGTTTGAAGTATGCAAAGGCTAAGAAAAAAATTACGCTAACAAAGAAATACATAGGAGCAAGACTGGGGTGTGCTAAAAAGTGGTTAACAAAGCATGTTGACTGTAAGAAGGTTATATTTACTGATGAGAAGCGTTTCAAGTTCGATGGGCCCGATGGATGGTGTACTTGGTCGAGATGGGGTGAGCCTGTTGTACTGAACAAACGACAGATGGGAGGAGGAGGCGTTATGGCTTGGGGTATGATCTTTGCTAATGGAAATATATGGTTGGAGTGGCTGAAAGGAAAACAGAACAGCGAAAGCTACAAACAGTTGCTGGACGAGAAAGCCCTACCAAGGATAAGAAGAGAGGTGGAGAATGATTTCGTTCTACAGTAAGACAATTGCAGCATCCATGTGTCAAAACTCATGAAAGAATGGATGGCTAAAGTGAATATGACTACTTTGGAATGGCCTGCAAGAAGCCCAGATCTAAATTTAATAGAAAATGTTTGGGAAATCCTTGCGCAACTTGTCTTTGATGGACCTGAAATAACGAAAGAGGCTCAACTATAGTGTCCGAAAAATGTTGTCGGGCCCCTGTAAGTCCTAATTTAACATCGGTCATTTGTTTGCAGGCATAATTTGTTCTATTTTACCCATTGATAAGACCCTATCAGGTGCTACAACTCCGGGTCAGAGTGGACCTTGAAGTAATGTCAATGAAGGAGTAGTTCGCATTCCCAAATCTCCTAGGCTGGAAGCTCGCTATCAGATTTTGTAACTTCATATCCAGGACACACGTTGTTAGGAAATTCTTACCCCTCTGCAGAGAAGCAGTTGGTGTATTCTGCAGCCCCAACCGACTGGGTTAAATCCATAAAGGTTTATAAACCACTTTTTTTTTTTATTCGAACTCTTTCCAAAACATAATTAGAAAATGAGCTTGGTAATTTGTTTTTGTCAGTATCACTGCTTTAAATCTTAAAATGTAATAATTGACACCAGACTGCGCAAATATTTAATCCCAATTCAGGAAATAATTGAGATATTTAGTGAAACAATTAGAATTATATTTGAAACATATTTCTCTGAATCCCTTTATTAATAAAGATTAAATATCCTAAAAAAATGATGTTATCAAAAACAGAAAACACACTATTAGTTTCACTTGGATCGATATTCGATCCGAGGATCGAAGGGTAGATTTTATAAGCACGACGTGGTTTTCGGGCAATACAATAAGAAGCTGCCAAGTCGGTTGGGGCTGTAGAATACACCGACTGCACCTCTGCCGAGGGGTAAAACCCCACTCTAACGAGTGTCCCGGATATGACACTAAACAATCTGATGGTGAGATGCTGGGGCTTTGGGGAATGCAGAGCACCCCTTTATTGCCATTGCTCCCAGATCCACTTTGACCCGGAATGGTAGCACCTGATTCGGCCCTATCTATGGGTTAAATAAAACTAAACTGCATACTTATGCTAAACTGAATTTTAGAATTAAAACTGTTTGACTAAACTGAATAGCTTGAAATAGAAATATTTTGACAATTGAACAGCGTATTAATGCTAAACTGAATTGTTTGAAATAGAACTAGTTTTTGTGATCGGAACTGTACTTACAATAAACTGAATTGTTTAATAAAGAACTGCATTGACATTTAAATGTGCGTAAACAAAATATGTTCTTATACTAAACTGGACTGGTTGAATTAGAACTGTTTGAATAAACTGAATAGCTTGAAATAGAAATATTTTTGACAAATAGTGTGAACTAAATTGTGCTAAACTGAATTGTTTGAAATAGAACAGATTATTAGTATAAAAACTAATTTGGCTTTAAATAACCTACAAAGGTTGATATGCCATAAAACCCAACCAACCAACCAACCAAAAAAAAAGGGCAATAACGAAGTTAAATAAATGCAAAAGAATAAATATAAAACAATATAAAAAGATTAGAATCAAGATGAAATCTGTTCTACAAAATGAGAATAAGAAAACGTATGAAGTAAAACAAGAAAAATTATCAAGAAAGAAAATCCACAAGAAATAAGAAAGAAGAGCAGAAGATATTTAAAGGATGAAACAAGACGAAATGGAATTTCGAAAATGTGCATGAAAAGATTTGATGAATAAATATTTAAATCTTTTGGGAAGAGATGGAGAAGAATGAAACGAAAGATGGCATGAATCATAAATGAAATCAATAAAATGCCCGGATCGAATGGAATGAAGGATCAAGTTTATAAAACCATTGCAATCTTAATTGATAATTTGTAGAAACGAAGAGCTAATTACAAAATGTCCGCTGAGTGAAGGTGTATGGCAAAGCACGTATTCGAGGGTAGATTGTGTACCTCCACTTTTCCCAAATCTCTGTTTCAATCGAATTTTCTATCTATCTATCTATCTATCGCAAATTCTCAGATCTAAATTATTCTAACTGATTTTATTCATTGAAATAATTATATTCAGGTTACGACTTACGAATAACTGAATTACAATTGCTTTACTCTCTCTCTATATATATATATAAATATATATATATATATATATATATATATATATATATGTTGAAATTATAGATTGTGGTAATTCTGAAAGTATGATAGAAATATGTGAAAAGCTGGAGAATCCAGCACTTAACTCTGATTTAGATGCGATATTTCGTTCTTTTTATTCTAAAGAATTTTTGGGAATAAAATAAACGAAAAATCACGCATCAAAAACCTGAGTTAGGTGTTTGATTTATCCTGCTTTTCACATATTTCTATTATCTATCTATATATCTATCTATCTATACAAAAAGATTAGCTTGCATAATAAATAATTGCGGTCTCTTTTTCTCTTTCTATCTAGTATCTCTTCTATCGATCTATCAAAATCCTTTAGTTTTATATATATATATATATAGTATTCTTTGGTCCAGTTAAACCGGAGTTGGGAGTAATTCCATCAGGACAAGACATTATTCATGAGTGAATATTTAAATTTTCCTGGTAAAGAGCTCAATGTAACAATAATACAGAGCAATGAATTCTTTAAGAATGGGTAAAAATTGGATTAGATAATTCTGACGTTTCAATGGGGGGGGGTATGATTCCTCCCAAATAGCAGACCTTGTAGGTTTATATATATTAAATATGCTTACTAGAATCATTAGTCCTCTGCAATTAGGATTGTATCATAATGATGGTTTATTATATATCCGAAATAGTAATGGCCCTCTTTGCTCTAGCATACAAAAGAGGATTATAAGGGCTTTTAAGTTTTGGGGATCTAAGATAGAAATCTCATCTAATATTAAAATAGTCAATTTCTTGGATGTGACTCTAGATCTATCAAATAACTCTTATAAACCTTTCATAAAGACTAATCAGAACCAATCGTATATTAATATTAATTCAAATCACCCTAAAAACATAATTAAACAAGTCCCAAAAGCAGTAAATTTAAGAATATATAAGCTATCTGCAAATGAAAAAAATTTCAAAGAGAGTAGTAAGAGGTATATAAATGCCCTTAAAAATAATGGTTTTAAGGAGGATTTTAGGTATTTAAAAGAAGATATAACAAATGAGATTAATAAAGAAAATAATAATTACGATCAAAAAATAAAATTAGAAAAAGGAAAATTATATGGTTTAACCCCACTTTTTGTAAACTAGCAAATATAGATGTGGGTAAATATTTTTTGAGACTGATAGATAAGCATTTTAAACAAGATAATATATTACATAAAATATTTAATAGAAAAAACTTGAAAATAAGTTATTCTTGCACTAAAGATATTTCTCGAATAATAAATAGTCATAATAATGAAATAATTAATGAATTTCATTACCGAGTAAATAATAATAATATTAATAGTAAAAAAAATAGAATATAATTGTAATTCTCGAAGTGATTGTCCAATGAATGGTTTGTGTAATTTAGATAATGTAGTATATCAAGCTATTATTTATCCCAAAGACGACATAAATGATAGGAAATCTTATATTGGCATTTCGTCCACTAATTGGAAGGTTAGGTATGGTAATCATAAATGTTCCTTCTCCCATGAGCATAAAAAAATCAAACTGCTCTATCTAAACATTATTCGGGATTGAAAAATAAAGGGTTAACCCCTGACATTCAATGGTCCATATTAAAAAGATCTAATACCCCAAAGTCTTTCGATAGTAGGTGCAATCGGTGTCTTAAGGAAAAAATCCACATTTTGCTTTTTCCAGAGCCAAAAAATTATTAAATAAGAGAAGTGAATTAATAGCTAGGTGTAGACATAGGGCTAAATTTAAACTATAGATAATTAACAAAAAATTAAAAAAGAAAAGCAAAGAGTTAAATTGAGAATTAATGTAAATGAATAAAAAAAATAAAATGTTAGATAGAAAATTGTGAAAAAGCATATAATACATACGTACTACTCATAAAAAGTGTAACTGATTAATGGTTTCTAAATAGTTTTGGAATTTTAAAATATCTTAAATAAATTAAATATTTGTTTTAGTTTAATATATCTATTACAGCATCATTACGTAAGGTTATTAATTAAAGTTTAAATCTAATTCAATATAAAATCTGTAATTTAGGTCTAAATGTAATTAAAAAATGAATAAAAGATTTTAAATAAATTTACTACATTTCTAACTGAAAATAAAAATTAAAACGGAAGTGGGCTTAATGAGGAGATAACTCATAACCCCTCTTGTATCCCCTCCCACTTTTTCGGTATCTATTCTATTAATTTTTATCTAAAAGATCTGAAGAAGTCCTGTTAATTTTTTTTCGTGCTTTTGGATATTTCAAAAAAGCGTAACAGGATGGAAATAAATTTTTAATCCTATGTGACCGGTTTTGTTGTTTTTCTTAAAGAATATATATATATATATATATATGTGTGTGTGTGTGTGTGTGTGTGTGTGTGTGTGTGTGTATGATTAATGGATTTAGATAGATAGATAGATAGATAGATAGATAGATTTCAATATCAATCCATCATGAGTATTTTCATAGATATGAATCTCTGTCTATCGGTCATTCCGCTCGTCTCTGTCTGTCTGTCTGTCTGTCTCTCTCTCTCTCTCTCTGAAAAGTTTTTACTGGCATGCCTGTCAATGACATTGTACCAAATGACTTCAAACTTCAGTCGTACCATTACATTCATTTACATACAAATACTTATAGGAAAGCTATGAATCCTCCTATCTCCGCATGTATTGGTTAAATAGCAACACTTATTTTCTTCTGCATTAAATGGTATTGGCATTACATAAGCTATGAAAGTTAATTTGCCATTAAGCAATAAAAACGAATCTTATCTAACCTCTCTTTCAATCACAGTCTCTCTCTCTCTATATATATATATGTATATACACACACACACACACACACACACACACATAAATATATATATATATATATATATATTTATGTGTGTGTGTGTGTGTGTGTGTTATGCACTTTACCTTTTGTGGCATTTTCTAGTTAATGGGAAAACTGTGAGATTTGAATGGATGTCACCTAAAATAGACATCTCCTTTTTAAACTTCACCTTCTTAGTGATAACAATTCGGTCTTGTCCCTAGTTGATCTCTTTGGATAAGGAACTGAGGATGGGTGAGGTCCTCCAAAAAAAAGTAAGAGTCAGAATAAAGAACGCATAGAAGATGAGAACCAGAACATCGAAATAGAAACAAAGAAACAAAGAAACAAAGAAAGAAAGAAAGAAATCGATAGAAAGAAAGAAAGAAAGAAAGAAAGAAATCGATAGAAAGAAAGAAAGAAAGAAAGAAAGAAAGAAAGAAAGCAAGAAAGAAAGAAAGAAATCGATAGAAAGAAAGAAAGAAAGACAGAAAGAAAGAAAGAAAGACAGAAATCGATAGAAAGAAAGAAAGAAAGAAAGAAAGAAATCGATAGAAAGAAATCGATAGAAAGAAAACACAAAGGAAATAATCGGCACAAATATCACAAACAAAATTAATGTTCCCGTTTTAAGTGAAAGTTTCACCTCGAACTTGATTGGGTTGACATCTGATCGAAAAAAAAATCACAAAGGATATTCAAAGACAGAATGCCGCTTGAACAGCTAGAAAACTGGATGAATGGAGAGAGGTCATAGTCATTTTCACATCCTTCCTTTCCCTATACTTGGTTTCCTTATCTTTGCTAATTTCTTCTTTTTTTCCTTCTTTTTTTTTTATTCGTTTTCTTCTTTGGTTATGTCCTGTTCGGCTATTGAAAAGGGGCCAAGTATTCTGCGTAAGAAGAATTGGTCCGACTGATATTGGTCGACCATAAAATCGCCACTAACATTGTCCTGAGGCCATCAGGGTCAACCAATAGCTATTTTTGATTTTCTGACGTGGGGTGTTATTTTAGAATCATAGTTTTTCCTTCCGGTATAACACAGTATCAATACACTGAGTTTTCAATTTTTACTTCCTAAAATACTCTGAGATAAGCGTCTCTCTAAAATATGCCCACAAGTCGACACGATTATACTTTAGTAAAGTAAGCAGAGATTGGCTCAAGGCCTTTCAGTGAGCCTTCAATATCGAACTCATCATCATATCATGCCGCGAGCATGGATTTCCCTGACTCTCCCTCTCCATTTGTCTCTATCGTAAATCGCATTCAGCAGGACTTCTAGACAATATCCTTTGTCTCTACAGAGCTGTTGTAAATAAAATTATTTCACTCGCCTTTAATTTTTGATATCAAGTGCTCTTGGATGTCAAAAAAGCAAAAGCATTAAGGTCTTTGAGCAAGATAGATAAGTTTTGCTTTGGTTTTTTTATCTAATGGCATATCAACCTTCATGGGTTATTTAATATCACAGACAACCTTGCACAAGAAGAACATTAATAATATTTAGCCTATATCTGGGAAGTTAAGGCAGTTTATACGAGGATCATACGTTTCTGTGGCATTTTTTCCAAGTTTAAAATAGAGTCCTCACTTCCAGATTGCATTTTTGAAATTCACCAGCTGTGACAATCAGACTTTAGTAGGGTGTATCTCAATTGCTGTTGTAGCTGTTCATTTTAAACTGAAATCATAAAAATTAGTCAGTCACAACATATTAATCATAACAACTATTATTAATCATAACAAATATTAATCTATAACAACTATTAATCCTTGGTCACAAAAGAGGAACAATATCGGACGTCATTATTCATTTAGAGACAAAATCATTCAAAATTGTTTCTAAATAGATGCAACCTATTGATACAACCAATTAATATGATAAAGAAACTAGAAAAAAGATTGCATGTCCTGGAAGCTGGTATAATAACAATTAATAAAAAACCTTGAACTGATGTCTCTAGTTTAAGGGATGCATTTTTATAGGACGTGTTCCAAATGAACGCCATTGTGCTTGTATCAATAATAAATCATTATCATATTAATTATATTTACCCATCCCCTCCGCTCAGGCAGGATATGACACAAGGTCAATGATTTTAAGCGGAGTTTAACAGGTTTGAATTCAGAGTTTTCCTTTTCCTAGTATAGTTGCCTCACCAAGGCTGAAGAACCTAGTCTGCCCTACTATTTACCTATAGCTGGAGTTAGGATAATTGGATTCATACCTTTCCCAAGGGTATTAGTGCTATGTGAAATGCTATCAGTCTCATCCAGGATTTGAACTCGTGTTTCCGTGTCGATTCCCCTACGACGATAACCATTACACCACAGGCACCTCCAAATCATTATCATATTAATGTGTTGCATCTATTTTGAGACACCCTATGTACAATAAAGAGGATATCGTAGCAAGCTATTGGAATGTTTTTTATAAGGAGTGGATCCTTAGAAATATGGCCTTGTATTTAGTTGTTTCGTTGGCTGAATAGTTAGTTTGTTTTAAGGCATAAAAACCCTTGCTGTGTTTTCAATAGCGAGGGCAAGATATTTGCAATTGTATAGTTTTAAATTATTAACGATAATATTCATGTTTATACAGTTATAGATTCTAATAATTTTTTTAATATATGCAATTTGCTTAATTATAGCCTATCGAGTATCCTTATGAAATACTAACAATTTTCAAATAGCTCCATATGACCTATATTTGGGAGTCTAACATCTATCTATCTATCTATCTATGTTCATCGTTTCGTTTCTCATCTTTTTCTTTCTTTTTCTGTCTGTCTGCCTGTCTCTTTCTCTCTCTCTCTCTGCATATATATATATATATATATATATATATTAAGAGAGAGAGAGAGAGAGAGAGAGAGAGAGAAAGATTAAAGAGAGAGAGAGGGACAGTGAGAGCCAGAGGAAAAGAGTGTGTTTTATTTGTTTAACTGGAAATGAAAGCCTTATAAATTATTCAATTCTGAGATTTGCATACTGTGATTGGGTTTCAGTAGATCCTAACTATCATGGTTTCAAGTATTCCTATCAAATACTTATGATTTATAAACAATTATATGGTTTCAAGTAAATATTCCAACCTAATGATAACGATCATACACTGCCGTATAACACGAGTACTCATGGCCTAATGGCTATCGTGCTGGCCCTCAAAATCGTAGTGAGTTCAAACTCCATTCATGCATTGCCCAGTTCGCTGGGGCTGTAGAATACACCGACTGTTCTTCTGTAGAGGGGAAAGACACCGACAACGAGTGTTCTGGTATTAGGCTATACAAACTGATGGTGAGGTTCCAATAATTCTGGGGCTTTGGGGAATGCAGAGTACCTCATCATTGCCATTGCTCCTAGGGCCACATTAAACTGAAGTGGTAGCATCTGATAAGGGTCCTATGGGTCAAATAAACCTAAACACTGGTTTCGAGAGTTTACTGATTTTGCATTTAAACTGCATACTTATCCTAAACTGAATTGCTCGGAATAGAACTAAATTGCATACTTATGCTAACCTGAATTATCCAAAATAAAACTGTTTTTACGTTTACCTCTGTATTGTCCAGTCGGCTGCATCTTTGCAGAGGGGTAAGACATCCCCAACAACGAATGTCCTGGATATACCAGTAAATAATCGGATGGTGAGGTTTCAACGATGCTCGAACTCTGGGGAATGTGGAGCACCCCTTCATTGCCATCACTCCCAGGTCCACTGTGACCCGGAGTTGTATCATCTGACAGGGTTCTATTTATGGGTTAAATCGACCTAATCTGCGTACTTATGCAAAATTAAATTGCTTGAAATAGAACTGTTTTGATATTTAAAATGCCTACATACGCTAAACTGAATTGTTTGAAATAGAACAGTTTGACTAAACTGAATAATATGAAATAGAAATGTTTCTGGTTTGCAAACTGTGTACTCATGCTAAACTGAATTGTTTGAAATAGAACTGTTTCGTCGCATAAAAACGGATTTGACATTAAATAACCTACAAAGTTTGATATGCCATTAAACCCAAACAACCGAGAATCCAGTCGTGCAATTACGTTCACAATCGGATTAATAACCTTACGAAAGGTATAAAATTCCTTATCCCCCCCAGCTATGTTCCTAAAGACACCAGATCGCACACACACATACACACACACACACACACACACACACTATATATATATATATATATAGAGAGAGAGAGGGTGAAAGTCTGCAGCAGATATACCTCACAAATTTCAAACTCCCAAATTTGTGTTATATAGTGGCTGAGGGATTTCGTTTTATATATCTTGCCTTTCCGTTTATCTAGGCTGAGAACTTTTCGCTCAGCGCATGGGTTAGTTAGGTGCAAACATGAGCGCAGGTGTTCACGCACGTGCGAGGAGGATGTGTCATTCACAGATGTCAAAATAAAACCCCAGATAGGAAATGAACGAGGAGGTTTGAATGACGTAATGCACTGGAAGCGTGGGGTGAGAACTTTTGGTATTTGAGAAAAGTGAGTGAGTTAAGTTTTTGCCTCCGAAGATGAAGGTTGACTTTCGGAGCTCGCTGAGGCCTTGCGGCGGGTGCCGCGCGTGGTGGAGGGCAGATGGAAAAGTCAGCATAGAAAGAATGTGTATCTCTCTCCTTATGTCAAAAAACCTTTTTAACTCAAAGGTAATAAAAAGTTTCGTACCTGAACTAAGAAGTCGTAAAGGTTTTTGTGTTTCGGGATTTCTATGTTATCTATATATGAGTGATCCTATTTACCCAACCCCTCCACTCGAGCAGGATATGACACAAGGTCAATTTTTAAGCGGAGTTTAACAGGTTTCAATTCAGAGTTTGCATTCGCCCCACCAAGGCTGAAGAACCCAGTCTGTCCTACTATCTACCCATAGCTGGAGGGAGAATAATTGGATTCATACCTTTCCCAAGGGTATTAGGCAAGTCCTAATAGTAATTCCCTCTTGTCTCATCATCTTTTTTGGATATGATCATTCACAGCCATCGCGTTCACCAGTGTGCACCGTATGTTTGCCGTTGATAGAATTTTAAGACTTGTGAATCTATAATTGTTATACAGAAAGCTTCTTGTGTCCATATCACGATGATACTGTCCGGGTAGAAGCTCAATACTTCTATGGGTGGAAAGGTTGAAAAATTCTGAAATGAAGCTACCATACCGATGATGGGATTTTAAACATGAAATGATAAAAAGGATAGCCCTTTATTTAAACAACAGTGAAATATGATGTTCAATGTCAGCTGTCTTGCTCTTTTTGTCCTGGTTTTAAAAACATGGCTAATCGAACTCTAGATAGTAACTAATTGTAAGTTGGAAATAGTTGGTAATCCATTAGGTTGATGGAGTTGTACCACACTCACACACACACAGATATATATATATATATATATATATATATATTAGAAACATGCAACTGACAAACTGACACACTGTCACTTAACAAAATTAAATTTCAAACCAGTGTTAATGTACTTAAATGTCTTCAGCAACTGACACTATTCATAGAAACACATTTAAAAGCAAACGCTACACACTCCAACGGTAAAGACGCTCTTACATGGTTGTAATGCAAAAACCAAAGTTACACCACTTTTGTAATAGATTCTCCCCTGATGATGGCTCAAAGTTGGGCCGAAAGTACTTGGGATATATACAATTATGGAAAATACATCAATCAATTCCTGCCGAATACGATAAAAGCAATACGATAATATGAACGGATCAACAAGAAAATATGTAGACAGAAAATGTCTATTATGTTCAACGAAATTTGTATTAATGAAGAAATTCTGCCAATATATATATATATATATATATATATATATATATAAGCGTGTGTATGTGCGTGTGTTTCATTAAATAGGATATACAACTCGTGCTTGTCTATTTTCTCTTTTATTCGTTCAAGTTGGTGGGTTGGTTTATTTACGGTGTATCAACCCTTTTCAGTCATTTAACTCCGAATTGAATTACAAACAATTCACTTTATTATAAGTATAGTTTTTTGTTGACACACAGTTAAATGTTAATATAGTTCACTTAAATATCAAAACAGTTCTATTTAAAACAATTCAGTTTAGCATAAATACACAGTTTCAATGTCTAAAGTAATTATATTTCAAGCAATTCAGTTTAGCATAAGTAGACCTTTTTTTTCTATTTGGCCAATAGATAGGACCCTATTAGCTGCACCTACTCGGAGTCAAAGTGAACTTGAGAGCGATGGAAATAAAGGGGTGCTCTTCATTCCCCAAAGCTTCAGCGATTCTGGAACCTCAGCATCAGATTGTTAAGTGTCAGATCTTAGACACTCGTTGGGACTGTCTTACTGAGAAGCAGTCAATGTATTCTATAACGCCAGTCAACTAGGCTGAGACAGTTTAGTGTCATACCCAGTACACTCATTTGGGTGAGGGTCTTACCCCACTGCAGAAAAGCAGTCGGTGTTTTCAACGGTCCCCCACCAGCTGACTGAGCAATTTATTCGTTCAAGTCTTACTATGAGTCGGTTGACTTTCGAGTGTAATGAATTTAGGAAGGCGCAGTATTTTTCCTAAGAACTTCTAGCTTTAATTGGAACCATCTTCAAGAGAACGAATAATAAAATGACAAATACAATGACGTGTCATATACATTTACATAAAGAGTTAGAGGAAGAACATGCGTGAAAAGGATTTAAGGGAAGAAAACTTTACAAAAAACGAGAAGAATTAGCGAGAAATATGGTATTTATCAAAATTCATTTTATACAAAATTGAAACGACTCACGAAGACTTGAACGGATAAAGAATAGAATCAGCTGACATCTGGTGCCTGTCCACCTGAATCAATTTTTTTAAAAGAGAAAATGCTTCCAATATATATATATATATATATATGTATATATATATATATATATATATCAACCAAACCGTATTATATCACTAGTTATGTTATTATAGAACTATATTTAAATGCTGATTTACAAGACAGCAAGTTTTCCCTGGCCTTTGCTGGGCCGTCTGGCATTCGTGCCGGAAGGGGTATCAATGGCAGATTCGAGGCCAAAAGGCCCCCAGCTTCAGTCAGGCCACCTGCAGGTGGGCGAGCTGAATCCTTTGTCCCCTATGCATAGCACTAGACCTTCCTGTCTAGTCTAAGCTATAACCTGGCATACGTGCCCGGATCCAAATTAGGATTCGTGAAACTGCTTGCCTCATTACAGCCACATTGCACTTCCCCTCCGCCTTTATCCCCACTTTAATTGGCCTTCGGGCTTGTGACTTTGTGTCAAGTCCTGTCTGGTGGGAGGCAGCGACAAATATCTTACAAGGCAGCAATTTTTTTTTTAGTATTACTACGTAAGATTGTGGTGAGTTTTAATATCAGTAAAAAATTTAATACTACCTCCAGAGTGGATTGACTTGTTGAATAAGTTTTTTTGATTTTTTCGATTGTTTCAAAAGAAAATCCTTTTGTTGGCAATATATTTCTTTTTTATTTGGTATACCCAACCGATTGTTGCGGTCTGAAAAGAAATGTGTTTTCTTTGAACTTTAGACCGAAATGAGTGTGTAGGCTTCTTTTGGTATATTTTGAGGTAAGCAGCTAGCAAGATTATTCCATATTTTTTTCATCAGGGTTGGTTTATTCCATTATAATTTCTTCTTCGTGGCGTGGAAAAGATTAAATGTTTGTAGACTGTTATAGATAATAAAAGATATAAATTTTCAATTTATGCTTTATGTAATCTGAATCTTCAGCTATGAAATAAAAAAATATTTTGAGTCTTATCTGTGGTTTATTTATTCACTTCTCTAGCTATGAACAAAACTAAATATTCAAATGGAGTAAAATTCCACTGAGAAAAAATAAAGCTGTAAGTGTGTTTCCTTACCAGAAAACTGCGTCACTATAGTTTAGAAAAAATCTGTATTATAAAATAATATGACAGAGTAGATGCTTTAGTTTTGTTTTGGAAACTAAACTAGGAAAAAGGGAGAAAAAACTGAATTCAAAAGAGCTTTCTGTGCTTAAAAATAACCTGGTGTCACATCCTGTCCAGATATGAAATTGTAAAAGTTTCTATTTCATAAAATTATAATTATTTTAATGGGGACAGTTTTTAATCGGTTTGGTCTGTTTTTATCACATATCACCCTTCATGGATTATTAAATGCCAAATCAATCCTTGTCGGAGAACAGTTGTGGTACTATTCAACCCATAGCAAGGGAATAAGGGGTTTCATACCTTCCTCAAAAGTATTAGTCTCAAATTGAACGTAATAGCCTGACAGAAGTTTGAACAATATAGTAGATCTTTGGAAAGATTGTATACAGAATGGATTCAGATAAGATTTAATGGTCTGTCCATATTTCTGAGATGAGATATTATGTACATTATTTACATTTTTCGGACTATTGTCCTTATCATTGTCGCCATGTTTATCACGACGTTTCGGCCCTTGTACGCTTCGGCCTTCTTCAGGTGGTTGGAATATCGAACTTAGCTCTTCATTTCACTAGACTGTTCAAGCTCCACGAGCCATGTTTGTTTGTTTGTTTGTTTTTGATTTTTTTTACATGATAACAGTAAAATTGCAGTATGAGCAATGGTGAAAATGGTTGCTGAAGGCATAAGGTTTATAATCCTATTTACCTAACCCCTCCGCTCGGGCAGGATATGACACAAGGTCAGTTTTTAAGCGGAGTTTAACAGGTTTGAATTCAGAGTTTTCCTTCTCCTAGACTAGTTGCCTCACCAAGGCTGAAGAACCTAGTCTGCCCTACTATTTACCCATAGCTGGAAGGAGAGTAATTGGATTCATACCTTTCCTAACGGTATTAGTGCTATGTGAAATGCAATAAGTCTCGTCCAGGATTTGAACTCGTGTCGCCGTGTTCATTTCCTATGACGATAACCCTTACACCACGGGCATAAGGTTTATAATAAACCATAAATTCATACACATATGTCCTCAAGGAGATATGGCACAATGGATAAAGGTGTTGGTTATATCCAGTAACATACACTATTGCGAGTTCAATACCGGGTGAAGGCAGTGGAGAATTTGCTGAGGGTCAATTAACTGGAGATAACTGACATCCATTAAAAATGGCTCGTGGAACTAGAACAGTCTACCCCGGTGAGCAAAATAAAGTGTTAAGTTCGACATTCCAACCACCTGAAGAAGGCCGGAGCGTACAATGGCCGAAATGTTGAATTATTGAAATAATGTTTATTTATCCTATAGTGCACGATTCGAGAAAATGAATCTCATTCATCTTAAAAGTAGAATGCATGGGACTTCTCAACATTTCACAATTAAAATCATTTATAAAAATAATGATAAAACACTTAAATTCTATGGGGGGATCCTGAGCTGTAAATGCTAAAGCACTGGATTGCAAGTCATTCGATCTCTAATCCGCTAGCCGACAGAGTAACTCCGGTCACATGGCATTTGTACCGGAAGGTAAACCATGACCAGTATAGACTCACATTGGACAAGATCCCCGGATCTAGTGAATCTATGATCAGCAAAATCACCTGGTTTCATGCCTTGAGTCTTAACAATGTCTAGTATCGTTCACATTGCACCGAGTAAACCTATGGCCAGTATTGACCAGCAGTGGCGAGTCTCCGCCTGTGTACGACCCTCCTCCTTAACCCTCACTATAAATAAGACTTTGTGGCAATTTACCCCTTGTGGGAGGCATGGATGAATACTGCTGAAGCACTGGCATGGTTAGCGTGACGGTAATTTTGTGAGATGGAATCAGTAACAAGCGTTCAATATCTGGACGTGGCTGTTTATTTTCACTTCGCTCCATTCCTTTGGAAAAGGCATGAACCTATTTGTTCTCCTTTGAAAAAATGTTTTCTATCTTATATCTTATTTTTCTATCTATTTAATTCTCTATCTAGAAACAAAACTGAACATCCAGGGGTAGAAAAATGCCTGGCAAGTCAGCTTCCTTGGCAGAAAATTCCGTGATTATTATATAAGTTTTCTTTTTTTATATTTGAAAATAATACGACAGACTGGATTCTTAAGGTTTGTTTACGGAATTAGCCTAGGAGAAGAAAAAAATCTGATGTCAAACCAGTTTTTTTTTTTCTGCTTAAAAATGACTGGGTGTCACATCCTGTGGGATATAAAATTTAAAGAATCTTAATTTTATGAAATCATCATTATTTTAATAGGGACATCTATTAATTATATTGGTCTGGTTCATTGCATATTAACCTTCATGATAATATTATGCCAAAACACACATGGTTTGGTTTGGTTTGGTTTGGTTTTATGACATATCAACAATCTAATGGAGGTGCCCGTGGTGTAATGGTTATCGCCGTAGGAAATGGTCACGGCGACTTGAGTTCAAAACCTGGACGAGACTGATTGCATTTCACATATCACTAATACCCTTGGGAAAGGTATGAATCCAATTATTCTCCCTCCAGCTATGGGTAAATAATAGGACAGACTAGGTTCTTCAGCTCTTGCTTAGGCAACTAGTCTAAAAGAAGGAAAACTCTGAATTCAAACCTGTTAAACTCCGCTTAAAAATTGACCTTGTGTCATATCCTGTCCGAGCGGAGGGGTTGGGTAAATATGATATTAACCATCTAATGCCAAATCCATTTTTATGCATATAAAAATTTCCATTTCAAACTATTCAGTTTAGCGAAAGTATACAGTATAAATGTAAAAATAGTTCTATTTCAAACAATTCAGTTTAGCTTAAGTTCACAGCTTAGTTCTATTTAACCCATAGATAGGGCAATATCAAGTGCTACCACTCCAGGCCAGAGTAGACCTGGGAGCGATGGTAGTAAAAGAGTACTCATTCCCCAAAGCTCCAGTAACACTGGAACTACACCATGTTTAGTGTCATAACAGGTAACTCTTTGGTGAGGTCTTACCCATCTGCAGAGAAACAGTGGTATATTCCTGAACCCCTCCCCCAGCCGACTGAGCCAACAATCTTTGTCGAAGAATAGTTGTGGTATTATTCAACCCAGAGCAAAGAGATGAAAGGTTTCATATGTTCCCTCAGGGTATTAGTCTGAAATTGAACGTAATACCGTGACTGGAGTTTAAAAGTCCAGCATGGTGCCACTAGGCCATTGGGACTACCTCAGCTTTTAATTGAGAGTATTTGGATCAAAGATTAACAACGATATAACAAATACAAAAGTACATTTTATCATGGATATTTTCAGCGTTCATCTGCAATATTGCGTTGCTAATTTGGAGAAAAAATCTTTTTAAAAATCGTGTATGCTTAGTAAGACTGATATGCAAACAGACACTAAAAACCTTGTTACCATGGCAATAGCAATTTGTCATCTCTTTGGAAGGACAGCAGTGTGTATTAACAATCTATCCCTTTCTCTCTCTCTCTCTCTCTATATATATATATATATATATATATATATGCAAATTTCATTAAACATAGTAGACATTTAAAAGCAAGCGCCATAATCTCCAACAGCAAAGACGTCCTTACACAGTAGTAATTTGCTAAAACAAAAGTTACATCACTTTTGTAACAGATTCTCCCCTGATGATGGCCCAAAGTCGGGCAGAAAGTACTAGGGATACAAACAACTATAGACAATACCTAAATCAATTCCCCCGAATACGATAAAAGTAATACGGGAATTCGAACGGATCCAAAAGAGAATATGTAGGCATAAAATGTCTATTATGTTTAATGAAATTTGCATTAACGAAGAAATGCTGCCTAAATATACATATATATATATATATATATATATATATATATATATATATATATAGTTAGCGGTTGATTAATTTACTGATATGTTTTAACAGCATGTCAATCCGTCTACGTTTGTTTGTTTTATGTTTAGAGGTTTGGAAATCAAGTGTTTTTTTTTAACGTAGTTATATCCAGTATTTCCTATTCTTTTGAATTCCCGAACTGGAGTTTGATATGGTATAGTGACACACCTATCGGTAACATTCTTCTTTTGGGGGATACAGTCGAATCATTCTAAACCCCACTGACAGTATAGTTCTTGGTTATCCGTCCATGTGCGTATGTATATATATATATATATATATATATATATATATATATATATATATATATATATATATATATATATATATATATATATATATATATATATATATATATATGTTTGTGTGTGTGTGTGTGTGTGTGTATGTGTGTGTGTGTGTTTGTTCTGCCTGGACACACATATTAGGTAACATATTCTTTTTAAAATACAGGTTAAATCAAAGGATAAGATACTTTGACTCTCTCCTCTGTAAGTAAAACACCTATCTAAAATAAGTATATCTTCGACATTAAAATAAACAGCATCTAATGTTAAGAATCAGGTCCTGAGCTACCAAGAGCATGGAATATCCCTTTTTTTGCCATTACTCCCAGGTCCACTCCCAGGCTTATAGTATCTGTTAGGCTCCAATCTATGCGGTGGGGTGTCCTCGTAGTGTAATGGGCTGAGGAATCGTAGTAAACGAGTTCGAACTCCAGTCGTGCTATTACATTCACTTTCTGGCAAATACCCTTGGGAAAGGCCATGAAACCCCTAATCCTCCCAGCTGGGGGGTTAAATAGCATCACTGATGTTCTTCTAGAAGGATGGCTTTATGGATTAAATAATCTTCGAAGGTTGATATGCCATTAAATAAAGAAACCAAACAAATCTATGTGTGAAATAGATATGTTTGGAAAATATTATTATTGTATGAGAATACTTAAGACGTCATCATCACGTTTTGATGATAGCACAGAGCTTCCTGACTGTCTGTCTCTCTGTATCTCTCGCCAACATCCCTTTCATTCATTGCTTGTGGCAGGTCTTCTAGACTGAATCTAGTGTCCGTACAAAGCTGATATACGTAAGTACTTACTGGTCGGTTAATTGTGTGCAAATAAATGATAAGTATTGAATAGAATTAGAAATGTTAGATCGGAATATTTGAAACCTTTTAACTGAAAGTAAAATATTTGAATTAAGAATAGTTATAGGAAGTTATAATTGTTTACAAAAAATATTAGTCACAAGAAAACACCTAATTGCGTACATAGGAGTAATTATTTAATAACAATTGTTTCGTTAATTCAAACAAATGCATGGAATGTATTTGTTTTAGATAAAAATTTTAGATTATATCGTTTGCTTTCACGGCCTTCGATTCCATACACAGAGGGAAGATGGAGCAAATCCTACTAGCATACGGCCTACCAAAAGAAACCGTAGCAACAATAATGATTCTCTACAGAAACACCAAAGTGAAAGTACGTTCACCAGATGGAGACACGGAATACTTCGACATTGTTGCAGGAGTACTACAAGGAGACACGCTCGCCCCGTACCTCTTTATCAGCTGTCTAGACTACGTGCTTAGAACTTCGATCGACAAAATCAGAGAAAATGGCTTCGAGCTGACTAAGAGAAGAAGCAAAAGATACCCCGCAAAAACAATCACAGACGCCGACTACGCTGATGACTTGGCGTTACTGGCGAATACGCCTAATCAAGCAGAGACACTACTGCATAGTCTGGAACGAGCCGCAGCTGTCATTGGCTTCCATTTCAATGCACACAAAACTGAATATATATGTTACAACCAAACGGGCAACATTGCCTCACTAGACGGAGCCTCTCTGAAACTTGTAGACAAATTCACCTACCTAGGAAGTAGCGTCTCATCAACCGAAAAAGACATCGACACGACTGACGAAGGCATGGACGGCTATCGATAGGCTCTCGATCATATGGAAATCAGACCTAACCGATAAAATGAAACGCAGTTTCTTCCAGGCAGTGGTTGTATCGATACTGCTATATGGATGCACTACATGGATGCTAACTAAATGACTGGAGAAGAAACTAGACGGAAATTACACAAGAATGTTGAGAGCAGTATTGAACAAGTCCTGGCGACAACATCCCACGAGACACCAACTATACGGACACTTGTTCTCATCATGAAAACTATACAAGTTAGACGAACCAGACACGCAGGACACTGCTGGAGAAGCAAGGACGAACTCATAAGTGATGTACTTCTATGGACCCC
Source organism: Sepioteuthis lessoniana (assembly GCA_963585895.1). Classification (NCBI taxonomy): domain Eukaryota; kingdom Metazoa; phylum Mollusca; class Cephalopoda; order Myopsida; family Loliginidae; genus Sepioteuthis; species Sepioteuthis lessoniana. Next base: position 22,078,251 of record OY757917.1, on the reverse strand, counting down.
CATATATGGCAGTGCAAAAGCAGGACGACCAGCTCCAACTTACATACAGCAACTACGTGAGGACACAAGATGTAACCCTGAAGACCTGCCGAAGGCGATGAATGATAGGGAGAAGTGGCGAGAGTGGGTCAGGGATATCTGTGCTGGCGGCACGACATGATGATGATGATGATATGATATCAAGTATTTTTATCTAAAATAAATACATTCTATACATTTGTTTGAATTCACGAAACTATTGTTATTAAAATAATCACTCCTCTGTACGTAATTATGTGTTTCCTGGTGACTAATAATCCTTTGTAAACAAATATAGCTTCAATTAACTCGAAGACCAGTAGCCTTAATTTGGGCACCTTTGGTGGTGTAATGGTTAGCAAAGTAGACTAGCAAATCTACACGAGTGAGTTCGATTCTCATTGGGTGCCCAATTCATGCGGCCTTGTGCTACATCTAAGCAAAAAGCTTAGTAAATTACCACCTGTAGCTTTAATTTCTTTGTTTTATGGCACATCAATCAGCATAGGGTATTTAATGCCAAACCTGTCTATTTAGATAAATCGTTGGGATACTATTTAACCCAGGGTTCGGGGAATAAGGGGGTTCATACTTTTTCGAAGGATATTAGTACAAAAGTGAATGTAACCGCAAGGCTGAAGTTTGAACTCGCTTACTACAGTGTCCGAATCCAAAACGTTAGCCACTACGATTTGGATAAATATACTGCAAATGGAAAAGTGTAATAAAAATGCAATGAGATTTTGAGAACATTGTTATGCTTTGAATAAAACTTTTAATAATCGATTAAATTTCGGTTTTAAATAAGATACGAGAGTTGATATGCCGTTATATATGTAAACCAAAATAAAACAATGAGTACCGGTTATGATATTACTTATTTACTTCTTGAAGAATTTATCTTATGCCTTGTCTATCTTAACAGGTTTTATTTCATGAGATATCTATTTTTCATTTTCATGTTTACAAATCAAATAATGACATGTGACTTTTTAAAATTCATTTTAAATTCATTCTTTAGTAATCTTTATAAATAAGTGATTATTTTCTTCATATCGTTCATAATTAAATTGCTTCAACATTCAAATGAAGCAATTTTCTACCTTCAAATTAATTTCACTTGTAAGAAAAAGAAACGAATAATGAGATTTTTTTCTTTTGCTTATAATTCACAAAGTATCTTTTCGTCTGCATAGATAAAGCTCAAATATTTTTGGCTCGATTTAAACCAAACTTTCAAGAAATTCTAGATTCATACCGGAAAAAAAAAACTGTCAACTATTATAAACGATTTGGCTCTGTTAAAAAGACTGCATTTTGTAAACATTTTGTAAACAGTCAAAAATTGGTCAAAGTCCCGAGTCAATATCCAGTTTTCCGTATTTATTACAAATTGACAGGATATCTTTTTCCATTAGGCATAAATTAAATGGCCTACACGGGTTAGGCGTTTTATGGTAATAGGAATATTTATTTTCCCAAGAAGGCTGCGTCAAATTACTGTATATTTACGAAAGGAATCTGTTTATGGCTTATGCCAGAAAGGCAGTCCACCAAGTCTAGAATGATTCATTGCTGATATCCTACAAGTTCTATCACATTTTGGTAAAAGAGGTATCCGTTTTACAGGGCTCGTAATCAGTCGAGATAGAAATACTAGAAACTACTTAACAGCTGTGAAGCTCTAACTATTTACTTAGGATTATTTCTTACTTGAGACGATAAAAAAATTCAGTTTCTTTAAATTTATTTAAAAAAAAAATCTGTGGGTTATTTAATACTAACGCTGTCATTTTAGAAAAGTAGTGGTACTATTAAACCCAATTCAGGGGGAAATAAACAATTCTAAACCTTTCCTAAGGGTACTGATGTGAAAGGGAATCAACAGCCAGATAGGAAATCGAACTCGCAGTACAGCAACTTAGCCACTACGTCACGGAGTTTCACCTCATTTTATTGAGTGCAAATAAGTGTTTTTTATCATTAAACAGGAATAACTACAATATTAAAAGACGCATGGGTTTATATGACACGCCTCAATCTGATTGGTTGGTTTGTTGGGTTTTATGGCATATCAACATTTGTAGGTTATTTAGCGCCAAATCCATTTTTGGGTAAATAATCACTTATGAACGATAGGGAGAAGTGGCGAGAGAGGCTCATGGATATCCGTGCTAGCGGCACGACATGATGATGATGATTTCAAACAATCCAGTTTAGCATATGCACGCAGTTTAAATGTAAGTAGGGTTTAATTGTCAAAAACATTTCTATTTTAAACTATTCAGTTTAGTCAAATAATTCACTTTAGCATACGTACGTAGTTAGTTCGATTTAACCCATAGATAGGTCCCTATCTAGTGCTACCCCGCCGGGTCAGAGTGGACCTGAGAGCAATGGCAATGAAGGGGTACTTCGCATTCCCCATAGTCCCAGCATTATAAGAACCTCACCATCAGATTTTTTAGTGTCATATCTAGGACACTCTTTGGGTGGGGGGCGATCTTACCCGTCTTCTGAGGTGCAGTCAATGTATTCTACAGCCCCAGCCGACTGAGCAAGCTTCAATCTGAGCATATATTTTGAACAATTCATAAATGACACAGGTTTAAACTATTTCACTCTCAGGAAAATTTTATTAATTCATGTGAATTGATATCGTCATTTAAACCCAGTATTTTACATGAAAAAAACATTGGTTTTAGACCGCTCGACAGCACAGAGGTAAGAACTTTCCCAACAATTATCCAGGATATAAGATGAAACAATCTGTTGATGAGGAACTTTCGGGGACACAGAGTATCCATTCGTTGCCATTACTCTCAGGTCCACTCTGACCCGGAGTTGTTGTACCTGATAAGGCCCCATCTATAAGTCACATAGAACGAGTTTAATGGGTATCAGAGTAAACTGGATCTGTTGTTAAGGCTTCTGTACTGGAGCGTTGAGGAATATGAAGTACCACTTGATTACTATTACTCCTAGGTCCACTCTGACACGGAATGGTAGTCCCTGTTACAGTACCATCTTCTGTCAAATAGAACTGTTTCTTAATTCTTATGCCTGAGAGCATTTAACTGCGAGAAAACAATAATTAATTAAATATTAATATTAAATTGAATTAATACTGAATAGAAATACAAGAAAACATTTGACTGTCAGCAAACAAATGCTCATTTAAAAATGTCACCTGCAAAGCATTCTTTAATAAATCATATATATATATATATATATCATCATGTCGCGCTGGTAGCACGGATATCCCTGACCCTCTCTCACCACTCCTCCCTATCGTTCATCGCCCTAGGCAGGGCTTCAGGACAACATCCCGTATCCTCACATAGCTGCTGAATGTATGTTCATGCTGGTCGTCCTGCTTTTGCACGGCCATGTGTGGGGGTCCATAAGAATACATCACTTATGAGTTCTTCCCTGCATCTCCAGCAGTGTCCTGCATGTCTGGTCCGTCTAACTTGAATAGTTTTCGTGATAGGAGGTAGGTGGCCGTACAGTTGGTGTTTTGTGGGGTGTTGCCACCAGGACTTGTTCAAGATTGCACGCAGCATTCTTGTGTAATTGCCATCTAGTTTCTTCTCGAGCCGTTTTGTTAGCGTCCATGTAGTGCACCCATATAGCAGTATCGATGTGACCTCTGCCTGGAAGTAACTGCGTTTCATTTTATCGGTTAAGTCTGATTTCCATATAATCGATAGCCTATTGATAGCTGTCCATGCTTTCGTTAACCTCGTGCCGATGTCCTTTTCGGTTGATTCGACGCTGCTTCCTTGGTAAGTGAATTTGTCTACTAGTTTAAGAGGGGTTCCTTCTAGAGTGGAGATTCCCCCGTTTGATTATAGCACATATATTCCGTTTTGTGTGCATTAACATAGAGGCCTATGCCTGCGGCTGCTCGTTCCAAACTATGCAGTAGTGTTTCGGCTTGGTTGGGTGTATTTGCCAGTATCGCTATGTCATCGGCGTAGTCGGCGTCGATAATTGTTTTTGCGGGGTACCTTCTGCTTCTTTTCGTCGTCAGCTCGAAGCCATTCTCTCTGATTTTGTCAATCGATGTTCTAAGTACGTAGTCTAGACAAATGATAAAGAGATACGGAGCCAGCGGGTCCCCTTGTAGTACTCCTGCTACAATGTCGAAGTATTCTGTGTCTCCATCTGGTGATCGTACTTTTACTTTGCTGTTTCTATAGAGAATCGTTATTGCTGCTACGGTTTCTTTAGGTATGCCGTACTCTAGTAGGATTTGTTCCATTTTTCCTCTGTGAATGGAATGGAAGGTCTTGGTAAAGTCGACAAATATTAATGTCACCTGTAAGTTTTTTGCCCGTACACATTCAAGGATTCTACGGATGGATAATATTTGTGAGGTCGTGGATCTATTTCTTCGGAAGCCATTTTGGTTTTTCCTAAGTATGTTGTCGATTTTGGGTTCTATGCGGATTCGTAGTAGAGCATTGTAGATTTTGGCAGCTATGGATGTAAGTGTTATGCCTCGGTATTTTTTGGCTAATCCGAGGCCGCCCTTTTTAGGGAAGGGGTGTATGCATCCCTTCATCCATCTATCTATTGGATTTTGATTGTATACTGCGTTGCAGTGTCTGAGCAGTATGTCGTGGAATTGTCTGGTCTTCCATACTTCTGGGGGAATCTCGACCAGCCCTGCAGCTTTCCTATTTCTAAATTTTCTGAGAACCGAGTCGAGTTCTTCTTGTGTGAACGGTCCTAGATTTGTAAAGCTCCTTTGTCTGAAAGGAAAAAAAAAGTTATTTTCAAACCACAACCGAGCTGTAAAGGTTGCTACGCCTTTCTCAGGATTGCTCTTCTCGCCCTTGATTCTTACCTTATAATGCTGAGTGTTAGGCAAGGAGGCATCGTATTCTACAACAGTTGATATACTATAAAACCCAGCCAACTCAGCAAAGATTCCTGTGTAGAATACTGTTTTACATTGTTACGAAAGAAAAGAGTTGACATTCATTGTGCAGAAGTGATCGTCACCTTTTTTTACATTTGTTCTGATGTTTGTAGTTTAATTAGAGGTCCATTGCAGCTTTAGAACTCAACAAGTCAGTAACACAAAGCTGATCTTAGTCCTTATAAGGTGCAGACGGATTTTTGTGGGACATTTTTTCGGAAAAATGTGTCTTGTAAACAATCAAATACTACTCCTTAAATATGTTTAAACTCTTTACATCAGGAGCCAATAGAGGACAAAAAATCAGAATTACTACTGTCTCCAAACAAGATAATCTCTCTAATAAGACATCAGAATTGATAAGCAAGTGTAGATATACAACTAAAATATTAAGAGTTAGGAATAATAATGATAACCGGGTCATTGTCCTAATGAGTCGTGTGTTCGCCAATGCTCCGGGAGACCGGGGTTCAATCCTAGAGCGAGTCATACTAAAGACAGAAAATATGCTACTTTATGCCTGCTTACTCAGCACTATCAGTTAAAGTTCAAGGGTAAAGTGAAGCAAACCAAGGAATGGAAGAGCGCCCTCTCCTACATCTCGATGTAGTAGCTATTGAAAACGGAGTCTTTGGGACACCCTCGACTAAGGTCGCCAATTTTACTTAATAGCAGTAATTGTAAGCAAGAACTCTTAATTCCGTTCTGAGTACGCCATCAGAAGGAAGAATAATTTATTCTTGAAATTTATCTGACATCTCACCGCTTTAAAATATGTCACATGGCAGAACAAAAAAAGTTTTGGCCCCGTCAGCATCCACCAAAATGTGGCGTCTATGGCACCAAGCAATAAACTTTGTACTGCAAGCAGGTAAAAGATTATAGAGAGAATCCCTGAGGCCAGGTGTTCATAACTAACATCATGGCACGAATGCTACGATGAGCTAAGGATCCTCGACTGAAAAGAATGCTGACACATTTTGGAACTCAGCTGACTTTTTTCTTAAAAAAAACAAACAAATACAACGTTGGATTGTGGACGTTTATCAAAGTAAGCCAGGGACAATACTGAAAAGATCAGTTATTAACGATGAAGACCGAAATGTTTTCAATGGAATAAACCAAAAGAGGGAATGAAAAGAACAATATGTCTCTGTTCTATATATCATCTATTATTTTTTTATCTTCGTGGAGCTGACGCATGGCTTGTTCGATTATGAACGAACACAACGTGGGTTTGAGATCGTTTAACAAGCAAAACTATTGGTCATAATAAAAAAAAGAAAATATATGGCTTTTCTCTCTCCTTAAATATATTGAATATTTTCAGTCAGTTGACATTAAAAATAATAGAGACTCATTTAAAAAAAAAAAAATCTGTTTAACGGTGCTTTCTAAGCCAGGAAAAGATAATAAAATGTCTATTCTAATTATTTATCAGTTTTTAGGGGTTTTCAAAGGATGAAACCAAAACAGCATTTCACATTCCAGGCACAATGTAAACAAAAGATATGAATGTAGCTGTCGAGGGTGACCCGAAGGCTCCATTTTCGATAGCTTCTACATCAAGGTCTAAGGGAGGGCGCTACTCCTTTCCCTGGATTGCTCCACTTTACCCTTGATCCATACCTTATAATGCTGAGTGTAAAGCAAGGAGGCATCAAGTACCATTTTAAAAGTCTTTGGTATGACTCGAGCTGGGATTGAACCCAGGTCTCCCGGGCCATTGGCGAACACTTTAACCGCTTGGCCAATGTCCGGTAAAATACTATTTAACCCATAGCTGGGAGGATAAGGGGGTTCATACCTTTCCCAAGGGTATTTGCCCGAAAGTGAACGTAATAGCGCGACTGAAGTACGAACTCGCTTATTACGCTTCCTCAGTCCATCGCTTTAACCATTACACCACGAGGATACCCCTTAACATGAATGTAAAGCTACATCAAATCTTAGGTAAAGACACTTTTCACGATATTTGGCCCGAGAAACCTGAGTTGGGTGAGGTCCCGTGACTTAGGGTCAAATGCGCTGGACTGTGACATTGTCGTAAGTTAGTTCGAACTCCATTCACTTTATTACATTCACTTTCTGTGGTATCGTCGAAGTGAATTATACACGGAGAAACAGAAAAATGAAAAAAATACTAATCAAGAACCAAATTGGCTTTTGGAGAAATCGACCAACATCACTAATCTTGACTATCCGTCGGATTCTAGAAGGTGTACTGGCAAAAAAAACTTGAAGCAACAATATTCGTTGACTTCAGGCATTTGAATCCATACACAGGGAGAAGATGAAGGAGTACTTCTCGCCTACGGCCGGTCCAAAAAAACCATCGCAATCATTATGGTGCTATATAAAAACACGAAAAAACGTCCACTCACCAGATTGCGACACAGCCTACTTCGACATTGTAGCAGGTGTGCTACAAAGAGACACAGAAGTCCAATACCTGTTTATCATTTGCCTAGATACGTACTTAGAAATTCTATATATCTAATGAAGGAAAAATGGTTTCATGCTAGCAAAGGAAAGAAGCAGAAAATACCTTGCACAAATTATTACGGACGCGGACTACGCCGATGACAGCGTTTCTGGTAAATACACTAGCCCAAGCTGAATCTCTGCTACATAATCTGGAACTAGCAAGTGCAGGCATAGGCCTCCATGCCAACGCAGACAAGACAGAATTCATGTGCTTTAATCAAAGAGGTGACATCTCCACACTAAAGGGTGGGCCTTTGAAACTAGTGGATAAGTTCTCCTAAGCTGTGTCTCATCAACCAATCCAGACATCCACACGTAACTAGCAAAAGCATAGACAGCTATCAACTGGCTTTCGGTCATATGGAAGTCAGACCTGACCGTTAAAATAAAATGTATTTTTTCCTAGCTGCGGTCATAAGGATGCACTACGTGGACGCAAACGAAACGTATGGAGAAAAAGCTTGATAGCAAGTACACAAGAATGATGAGAGTTATATTGAAGAAGTACTGGAAGCAACACCCCACAAAACAGCAGCTGTATGGCTACCTACCACCCATCACGAAAAACTATCAAAGTTAGAATAACCAGACATACGGGACACTGCTGGAGAAGAGGGGACGAACATATAAGCGACGTACTCCTGTGGACCCCTTCACATGAACGAGCAAAGGCAGGACGACCAGCAGGAACCGATAAACAACAGCTCTATGCGATACAGAATATAGCCTTGAAGACCGGCCTGGAACGATGGACGATAAAGACGGGTGGCATAATAGGGTCAGGGAGATCCGTTCTAGCAGTGCGACATGACGCTAATGATGACAATCAGAGATATCACATACATGCAAAAAACCAGAACAATACATTGGCGACCTTAGTCAAGGGTGACCCAAAGGCTCTTTTTTTCAATAGCTACCAGACCGAGGAGTTGGGAAGGGCGCTATTCTATTCCCTGGTTTGCTTCACTTTATCTTTGATCCTAACCTTATAATCCTATTTTCCAACCCCTCCGCTCGGGCAGGATATGACACAAGGTCAATGATTTTAAGCGGAGTTTAACAGGTTTGAATTCAGAGTTTTCCTTCTCCTAGACTAGTTGCCTCACCAAGGCTGAAGAACCTAGTCTGCCCTACTATTTACCCATAGCTGGAGGGAGAATAATTGGATTCATACCTTTCCCAAGGGTATTAGTGCTATGTGAAGTGCAATCAGTCTCGTCCAGGATTTGAACTCGAGTCGCCGTGTCCAATTCCTGCGACGATAACAATTACACAACGGGCACCTCCTTACCTTATAATGGTGAGTGTTAAGCAAGGTGACATCAACTGCGATTTTTTGAGTCTTTGGTAAGACTCGACCTGAGATTGAACTCCTGTCTCTCGGACCATGGGCGAACACTCTACTAATTAGATCAATGGCAATAGGCGACTAAATATGAGACAACTTTCAAGGAACGGAGGAGGGTCAAAATTCTGTATAGCCAAATGAAGTAAGATCCGTCCGAATATTAATCACTATAGACTTATTAATCAACTGGTGACGTCCTTGATCGTAGGCTATTTAAGGCTATGAAGCAGGCCATCTCGTAGAATTCTGAACGGATGTTAGCTACTTTACAATATTTTCTTATAGCCGGGGGAAAGTTATGAACTCCATAATTCCCTCAGTAAAAAGTTAAATGATACCCGTACTATTTTTCTCCAAAGATGGCTTTAGAATTAATTAACCCATGAAATTTCGTATACCATTAAAACAGAAACCGAAAGAAACTTGAAACCAGATCGAGTCTGTCAATGCTAGCTTAAGTGTGAAGTGTCAGCCGCCCTTACCTCTGTAAGTGCATTTCCTGGAATTGTTTTGTTCTTTTCGTTTGGTTATACTTTGTTGAGTTGCCATGTAGCTTATATATTGACAACCAAAGCCTGTAGCTGTTTAATCCTTTCTGAAAAGAGCAACAAAACCAGACGAAACGTTATTGGCAGCAGTCGATACAGCCACAGTATATGGAAAAGAAAAAGAAATATACTATTGTTCTTTAAGTAGCTCAATGACTTCACAAAGAACACAAGATAAGATGTTCGGAAATAATCATTTCAATGTCTCCGAGGTTAAAGCACTGGACTGCGGAATCGTCGTTCACAAGTTCGAACTTCAGTCATGCTAATACGTTCACTTTTGGTCAAATACCCCTGGGAAAGATATTAACCCATTTATCATGTTTACCCAACCCCTCTGCTCGGGCAGGATATGACACATGGTCAATTTTTAAGCGAAGTTTAACAGGTTTGAATTCAGAGTTTTCCTTCTCCTAGACTAGTTGCCTCACCAAGGCTGAAGAACCTAGTCTGCCCTACTATTTACCCATTGCAGGAGGGAGAATAATTGGATTCATACCTTTCCCAAGGGTATTAGTGCTATGTGAAATACAATCAGTCTCGTCCAGGATTTGAACTTGTGTCGCCGTGTCCATTTCCTACGACGATAACCATTACACCACGGGCACCTCCTAATTGAATTAGGTTGGCAGATCATTGCTTGTAAGTTCGATTGTCACTCGGCATCTCATAAGTCTTGGTAAAGAAACGACAGCGTCAGATCGCATTAGAAGCACCACTTCCTGTCGGATTACCCATAATAAGCAGCTCTGTTTTGTGCGTGTCAGTTTAAACTCCTTTTTTCGACTTGCATCATGTGATTGTCTTAACCAATCTCAGATACTCAGAGTGTAAAGACTTTTTGAAATCGGAAAGTGACATGACAAACCGAGTTCAAATCCCGGACGAGGCTGTTTGCTATCCTCTCAGAACAAATATCTTTATGAAAAGGTATGAATGTAATGTTTCTCCACCCACGTTTGCGTAAATAGTAGTGCATACTTGGTAACCGGTCAATCAGAAAAAAAACCCTTTATATAAATTCCGCTTAAAATTGACCCTGAGCCACATACTGCTTATGGTAAAGGGATTGGCTAAATAAATACATTGACTTCTCAATTGTTAGCCACTAAGCGTGCGTTCATAAGAGACCAACTCTTAAGCAACATCTCCCACCGCAGAAGCAGTATGGTCACTGGCCACCCATCTCACAAGTCAAGTAAAACGAGCTATACATGCTGGTCACTGCTGGTGACATAAAGACGAACTCATTAAGGGCATTTTTGATAGACTCCAACACATGGAGGTGACAGGGTTGGACGACCAACAAGTACCTACGTAGATCAGCTCTCTCCAGGTATGGGTAAAGTGTAGGGGAGGCTGGGCTCTTGAAACTTGGAAATTTCTAGAAGAAAGAAAACGCCGAATTCACACTTGTAAAATTAAGCTTAATAATTGACCTTGTGTCACATCTTGCTCGTGTGAAGGAGTTATTGATTTATACATCAGCTCTGAGCAATCACTGGATGCAGTCTAAAGGATTTGCTAGGAGCGATTGACGATTGTGACGGATGGTATGTATGTGTGTATGAGAGAGAGAGAGAGAGAGAGAGAGAGGGAGAAGGAGAGAGAGATTATAGTAACTCTGTGTTAAGGATGATGATGATGAGGAGGAGGAGGAGAAGGAGGAGGTGGAGGAGGATTCAGAGTTTATTAGTCTTTGGTATTTTGTTGTCTTTAATATTTTGTAGTCTTTTCAAAAAAAGTCATCGAAACTTAGTAGATTTATTCTTTTATTTTGTGTTCGTTTTGGGCTGAAGAAGAAAATTGAGACATATTTTAAAAGATCTCATGAAAAAGTAAGAAATAAACAGCAGAATCTATAAAAAGAATCTTTAGTATTAATAAAATAAGTCATGAACCTAAAAGCTGCTATCATTTTGGAAACCAAAAGGATCATGCCGTATAGATTGTAAGGAAAAAGAAAGAGCGAGAAAAATATGCTACACAAAAGAAAGAAAGAAAGAAAGAAAGAAAAGTGGCTTGGTTGGTTGGTTGGTTGGACTTTATTGTTCGGTTATTTACTGTAAAATCCATTTTATACATATATCAAATGTATGTGATTCATAAACAAACAGTTTAGGGATAACATGTTAAACAAGCCAGAGTTCATTTGTTTACACAATGTTAAATGGTTTCAAGTATTCTTTTCTAACATGAATAATTTTATCTAATATCAATCATTTGTTAAGACAGTTAAACAGTTTCAAGTATTCCTATCCAACAATTATAGTTTATCTGCACACAGTTAAATAATTAAGGGGTTCTATTCGACCCATTGGTGGGACTCTAAGAGAGAATACCACTTTGGGTCACAGTGGTCCTGGAAGTAATTGCAATGAAGGTGTTCTCCACATGCCTCGAAACGGTGGGACTGGAGCCTTACATTCAGGTACAGTTTAGTGTCATATTCAGGACACTAGTTGAGAGGTCTTACCCAGCTACAGAGATGCAGTCGGTGTATTCTTCAGTCTCAGCCAACTTGCTTGTTTGCTTGCCCAGTCGGCTGGGGCTGTAGAATACACCGACTGCTTCTCTGCAGAGGGGTAAGACCCCCCTAACGAGTGTCCTGGATATGACACTAAACAATCTGATGGTGAGGTTCCAGCAATGCTGGAGCTTTGGGGAATGCAGAGTACCCCTTCATTGCCATCGCTCCCAGGTCCACTCTGGCTCGGAGTGGTAGCACCTGATAAGGGTCCTATCTATGGGTTAAATAGAACAAAACCGTGCTTATTTCACTATACTGATTTTTGCATTTAAACTGCGTATTTATGCTAAACTGAAATGTTTAAAATAGAACTGTTTTAACATTGGAACTGAGTACTAGTGCTGAACTGAATTGCTCGAAATAGAACTGTTTTTGACATCTAAACTGTGTACTTATGCTGAACTGAAATTATCTGAAATAAAACTGTCTGACATTTAAATCTGTGTATTGTCCAATCAGCTGGGACTGTAGAATACACTGACTGCACCTCTAATAAGTGTCCTGGATACGACACTAAACAATCTGATGGTGAGGTTCCAGCGGTGATGGAGCTTTGAGGAATGCGCAGTACCCCTTCACTGCCATTGCTCCCAGGTCCACTCTGGCCCGGATTGGTGGCACCTGATAGGGCCCTATCTATGGGTTAAATAGAACTAACAGCATACTTATGTTAAAATGAATTGACTAAATTGAATAGCTTAAAATAGAAACGTTTTTGACAATTAAACCGTACTTACACTTAAACTGCGTGCTTATGCTTAACTGAATTATTTCAAATAGAACTATTTTTCGACATTAAAACTGTATTTACACCTAACTGAATTACCACATATAACTGCTTAAATAATTTGAAATGGAATTGTTTTTGACAATTAAACTGTGAACTTATGCTAAACTGAACTGTTTTCAATAGAACAGATTATTTACATAAAAATGGATTTCGCGTTAAATAACCTACATAGGTTGATATGCCATAAAACCAAACAAACCAAACCAAACCTTGGCTTGTTTGCTTTTTGGTTTGGTTTCTTTATTTGATGAAATTTCAATCTCGTCGGAAATGTAGGGTAACAGTTGTGGTTCTTTTCCACCCATTGCTTGAGTGATTTGGATTTCAGACTTTTAGCAAAGGTATTTATCTAAAAGGAGTTGAAGAGGCTAAACTAAGCGCAACTTATTCTTAATTGCCTATGTGCTATCTTGATACCAACAGGATTTGTGTAACTTGGTTTATTAACAGGCAGTAACAAACAGGATCACGGCAATTATGTAGATGCTTGTATTCATCATCAACGTTATGTCGTGCTGCTAGAACGGATCACACAGACCCTCATCCGCCTCTCGTCTCTATCATCTATCGCTTCCGACACGTCTTCCAGGCTACATCCTGTATCCGCGCAGAGCTATTGTAGATTGGTTCTAGTTGGTCATCCAACCCTTGATCGTCCATGTGAAGGGGTCCACAAGAGTAAATCACTCATGAATTCGTCCTTACTTCTTTAGCAGTGTCCCACACGGGTGGTTCGTCTAATTTGGAAAGTTTTCGTGATAGGTGGTTGGGGGCCGTACATCTGCTTTTTTGTCTCCCGGACTTGTTCAGTACAGCTTGTAGCATTCTTGTGTAATTGCCGTCAAGCCTTTTCTCAATACGTTTATTCAGCGTCCTCGTGGTGCATCCATATAGCAGTAACGATAAGATTGCTGCTTAGAAAAAAACTGCATTTGGCATGTGTATCTATATTTTCCAATATTCCATTTTTTATGGTAATCTGTGTTTTTTTTTTTTTTGTGGGGTGGTGTTTTTTTTTTTTTTTTTTTGCCAATCGACCATAAGCAAGTCAGTATTGATTTTTTTTCCAACTTGGGTAATTCTTATTTGAAAATTAAACTCCTCAGGGATGTGATCTAACTGTACTAACACATTTTCACATCACATTTTTTTCTAAAGATTTTCTGCTTTTCCATTTGCATTGATTTATCATATATCGAGTATATAAATGTCAAATCTGATTAAACAAATCAGAACATTTAAACTGAATTTATGAGTTCCATTATTTTGAGTTGGCTTTTCTCAGACACGATTTCAAGTTTTTGGATTTTTTAGACCAGTTGGCTAGGGCTATAAAATACACCGACTCCATATCTGCAGGGGGTAAGACCTACCCTAACGAGTGTTCGTGACATGACTTTAAAACATCTGATGTTAAGACTTCAGCTTTCGAGATTTAGGGAATGTGGATACCCCCTCATTTTCCTAAAGAAAATTTTTTAGTCCTAGTGGGCAGTCAAGTTGGATACCTTTCACGAATTAATCTTTAGTGAACTAGGCTAACAGAACACTGTAGGTGATTATGATTCTCACTGGATGTTTAATATGTTTAGCCTTTTACTCATTTTATATAGGAACGTGTGCTCTTCCTAATGGTTACAAACTGGAAATATTATTGGTCTTTTCGTTAGTTCAAAATGTATGAGATGTTATTACAGTCGGTTTTTGAACGCAGAGAAAGTTGGATTTGAGTCACTACGAAGTCATGCCGCCATTTTCTTTCCTTTCAACTAATAATGAGAAATGCCTCCCCAGACCACACAGTCGACAGAAATGGAAAGCAATGGGACTACAGGCTAATGCTGTGGCTTTTAAGACCCAGCACGGAAATGGACATTGCGCCCGGAAAAGTATAAAAGAAAAAAAAGAAAAAAAAGAAAGCAAAGAAGCAGCGTCGATCGGTCAGTTTAACCGCCTTGAATCGGCGGGTTGATGAGGTTAGTGAAGGTTGGCGGAGTTTTGTGAGGTTCGCATTGGGAGCGAGAAGGTCTTGGGAAATGTCAAAAGATTTTAGAATCAGAAATCTTCATCAATTTTCAACTTACTTTCAGATTCCTCGCAGTCATTGTGTCCGAAATATTGATCGGAACAGAGAGTTTATTTCGGGCGGGCATCGCTTAATGAAGACACAAGGTCAGGGATCTGCCGATGAAGCAGATTTAATCGGAGGGGCAGCAAAAGGGTGGGAGAGGGATGAATGTGAGGAAGAGGAAAGAACAAGAATCCAATAAGAGGAGAGAGACATAGAGGGGGGGAACGAAGAAAGAAAAGAATGAAAGAGAGATAGTTGTAAGAGGTGTTGAATATCCAGGGAAAAATAGTTGCTCAAAGAAAACGATGGTCCGGCATAATAAGGGACGGAAGAAAGGAACGAACAGGAAAAAAGAAGAAAGAAATCTCATTAAAAAAAAAGTGGGAAAAAGGAACGAAGTGAGGAAAAAGGAAGGTGAGAAGATTGTAAAAAAGGATCGGGAAAAAGCAGAGTAAAACTAAGAACCAATTAAAAGATACAGAAAGATAGAGAGAAAGATGAAAGAAAAACGAGAAGAAATCAAGTGAGAAAGGAAAAGCGCAACGAACAGAATGTTACGAATATAAATGAATGATATAAAACAAAGATAAAGTGGAAATTAAAGTTTGCAAATAGGGACGAAAAAGAGCTTAGAAAGAAAGAAAGAAAGAAAGAAAGAAAGAAAGAAAGAAAGAAAGAAAGAGGATTAGAAAAAGAAAAAAACAAAAGTATATCGCAGAAAACGAGGAGAATATAAAAGGAAAAAAGAAAGAGAATAAAAAGCAAAGAAAGAATGAAAGAAAGAAAGAAAGGAAGAAATTGATGGGAAATATAGGATCTGTGTAAAACAAAGAAAAAGAAAACATAAAAAAGATAAACGAGGAAAGAATGAATAAATAAATGAATAATGGAATAAAAGTAATGATGAAGAATTGTTAGTTAAAGCACAAGGAAACCGAAAAAATCTATAAAGAAAGAAAGAAAGAAAGATATTCAAATGACAAAGAGAAATGTGAATCAGAAAACATGGACAGGAATAATGAAATATAAAAGAAAGGAATACAGAATACGGTGAATTATAGCGAAGCATAAATTAGAAAGAAAGAAAGAAAGAAAGAAAGAAAGAAAAAAGAATGAAAGAAAGAAAGAAGAGATGATGAATGAGAAAAACAAAATAAATGTAAAACAAAAAAGGAAAATCGAAGAAAGAAAGAATTTAAAAAGATTAATTAAATAGAGAAGAAATTTAAAAAAAAGCAAAAAGAAAGAAACACTAATGTAAAAATTAAAAATCTCTGCACCAAAATATGAAAAAAAAAAAAAAAAAACTTTTAATGAAAAAGAAAAGTAGTACGGACTGATGTTAACTGATATAGTGCGGGAAGAACAAAAACTTAAGAACCAACAAAACACGAATGGAATGAGAAAGTTTAACAAGGAAAACGATTTTGAAAAGTTAAAATAGAATTTTCGAGTTTCGAAAGAAATATAAAAGTGAAAAGAATAGAGGAAAAATGTTTTATAAGTACATACTTTAAAATAATGACTATGATAGCAGAGCCCGAAGAAATGACTAAATGTAAAAATCACGGTTAAAAAAAAAAAAAGAAACAGAATC
This sequence comes from Sepioteuthis lessoniana, assembly GCA_963585895.1. Classification (NCBI taxonomy): domain Eukaryota; kingdom Metazoa; phylum Mollusca; class Cephalopoda; order Myopsida; family Loliginidae; genus Sepioteuthis; species Sepioteuthis lessoniana. The sequence continues at coordinate 22,061,932 of OY757917.1, read as the reverse complement.
ACACATGTAAAAATGAATAGATAAATAAATAAATGAACAGAACACCAGAAATGGTTGCTGTTTTTAACTGAGAACAAAGCAGGGATTACATTTCAAGGAATGTGAAAATTTCGTTGCAAAAGGAAAAACAAACAAAATAATAGGCGGAAGAAGGTGAGAGGAATGGCTAGCGTCGGATGAGAGCGGATGAAAAGGTCAGAGTGTCAAAGATGAAGAGGCTGGGCTTGCTCAGGAGAGATTCCTGGAGATACAGAGAAAATAAAAGATGGCGGAAAAGTACGACTAAGTAGAAAGTCAATCAGAAGCATATCACATTCTATTCGATTCATACAAAGAGCATGGCATTTATTTTGGCGTGAGATTTTCGCCGATTTCCTCCGGCCTTTTTCCGCACTTTTGCTATAAAAAATTCTCAAGTTTAACTTTGATCTCTTTTTAGTCTTATTTCTCAAATGGGCGACCTGGGAACACGTTGGCAGCTCATAATTATGCGGATGAATCTACCTCGAATGGAGTGAAGGGTTCTGCTTAGGACTTCTTCTTTATTAGGAATCTGGATGCTAAAAAATCATGCCATGCAATGATATACTAGCTTAGTTGGCGACCATGAACTTAGCTGATTCAATACGGTCGCATGATAACACCAATAAAGTGGTTTCACAGGAAAGAGAATATGATTTATTGCCTATGGATAGAGTGAGAGATATCTCCATTCGCAGATAAGATCATCAAATTACAGGGGAAAAAATCGGAAGTATGTAAGTTCCGATAACCAGCCGCAAACAGAAAAATACGTGAGGCGAAGGGGATGTTCATACTTCCGCAGGGACTTAAAAAGACAATTTAAGGTCTATAAACTTGGACTGAAGATAGAGACCCACTGGTCGCTCAAGTGAAGGGAGAGACCCGCTGGTCTCTCAAGCAGACCTGTCTTGTGTGTTGTCCGGCCATCGCTCTAATACACACAAAGGGTCCCCGCCACAGAAGAAAGATATGTGTAAATTCTCTCTGCCTCTATTCCTACTTAACACCAACGTCAGTGTCAAGAATAGAAATATAAAAGATATGTTTATATATCTACGAATCCTTCGTTGTTTGTCCAGCGGTGCAATATACAACTGCTAACCAATAATGTTGGTTTGGTTTCTTTGTATAATTGCATATCAACTTTTGAAGGTTATTTAATGCCTAGGTCATTCTCCTAGAAGAACAGTGGTGGTACTATTTAACCCATAGCTGGGAAGATAAGGGGTCCATACCTTTCCCAAAGGTATTTGCCCGAAAGTGAAACTAATAACGTGACTGGCGTACGAACTCGCTTATTACGATTCCGCAGTCCATCTCTTTAACCATTACACCACAAGGACACCCTCTATAATGCAGACCCCATAGATAATCCTTGATTTGCTCTCTGGGCCACACTCTATTAGTCTATTTTAAATGAGTTACTCAATAAAAGTTTCAATAAGGTGAGCCATATTTGCTTGATCTAAGGTACTACACCCATTTATATATATATATATATATATATATATATATATATATATATATTGTCATCCATGGACGGACTGTTTCGCTTTATCACAACTCTTCAGAGTGACTAGACACATAGGACGCTTGAAGCTAGGATCGAAACCTGCCCAGCTGTACGTTAGACTTAGCCTCTTACCGCTCAGCCAACAAACGAACCACGTCAGCTCGGGAATTTTAAGATATTTAGTAGTAGCTTTCGTTTGTTTACATTTATACCTTACCAGATACCAGAGTGCTCAATTCGCTCAAGAGATTTGCGTTATGCGAGTAGAAGCCGTAAATTTCTTCACCAGAGGGATCAAACCCCGTGGGGGAGCGTGGATGGTGCACTCATTGGCATAATGATTAGAATGTTCGCCAATGGTCGCAGGTCGAGTAATACCAAAGACTCAAAAAACAGTTCTTGATGCCTCTTTGTTTAACTTTCAGCATTATAAGGTGCAGATAAAGGGTAAGTGGAGCAATCCAGGGAAGGGGTTGGGTTGTGTCTTTCCCTACACGACAGTGTAATCGCTATTGAAATGAAAGCCTTTGTGTCATTAACGACTACAGTCGACCAACTTATATATATATATATATATATATATGAATTCTTTTGTTTGTTCAACCAGAAAAAAAGTAAATATTTTTTAAATGAATAGTTACACAAATCAACTTGTAATTGGCACTTGATGTTTTTATTTCATATTGCGAGGTACACATTTTTTGGACTTTATGGTCTTTTTCAGGAGATTAATAATGGTTCTGGCAGTCTTTGTTCCGGTCTGGATATTGAAAACTGTTTCGATCGGGGTGTGATTCTTTTTAATTCCAAGATTTGAAACTGAGTTCTGTTGATTTCAATTCTCGGTGAAAGCGCGCACACACACACACACACACACACACGTATATATATGAGAGATTCGTCTTGTAATGGTAACTGTCGCTGGAAATGGACTCGGAGATCCGAGTTCAAAACCTCGACGATACTCTTTACATTCACCATAATGGAAAAGGTATTCATCTCTTCAGTTATGAGTCAATCGTAGAATGGAGTTGACTCTTCAAACTTCGTCTTGCAACTTGTCTAGGAGAAAGAAAACTCTGCATTCAAACCTGTTAATATCCGTCTAAAATTGACCTTTCGTCGTATCCTGCGCGTACAGTGGGGTATATATATATATATATATATATATATATATATATATATATATATATATATATATATATAATGAGAATGTTAGTATTATACTTGACATGTGTCATTTGGGTTTCTATTGTAAACGATGGTCCATAAAGGTATTGATTCATTTATTTAGGAAAGAGTGGATGATTTTAATTATAATTTTTTAGTAAACTTCGATTCATAATAATATTGATTATTCCGTTTAAGAATCTGTGAGATTTTAATAAACTTTTATAGTTCACAGGTGTCTGTGATTATCTCGATGCTTCTTTTTAGGAAAGAGTGAAAGACTCTAATTTGCATTTTATAGTTCGACCCATGATAATTTTGAGGCTTCTATTTAGGAAGGTAAGGAAGATTCGTATTGGCCTTTCATAATTAACAGCTGTGTGTGATCGTATTGATATTTCCATTCGGGAAGGAATATTATTAATGTTTCGATGTTATCTCCGTTAAATTGAGAATATGGATTCAGAGTGAACGAAGACTCGACAAATTTATCGTTTAGTTGCTAAATGAATTGGGTATCTTATTGATCTTTATTTTCGAGCGTGTTAAATGCATTACTTGAGTAATCATTGAGCTATTATGCGCAATTTTAACTGGGTAACACACACACACGCACACACACACACACACACACAAACACACACACATACACGCACGCGTAGATATATGGTCCAGTCAGCTGGGGTTGCAGAATACACCTACTGCATCTCTGCAGAAGGGTAAGGTTTCCTTAACAAATGTTTTAGATATGACACTAAACAACATGATAGTAAAACTCCTGTAATGCTGGCTCTCCGGAGTATGTGGAAAAACTCTTTATTGACTTCTGGTCATCTCTGGCTCAGAGTGATAGACAAATAGAACTAAATTATACTCTTATGCTAAACTGAATTGTTTGTAATAGAGCTATTTTGATATCTAAACTGTGTATTTAGGCAGTTGAGATGTATAAAAATAGATTCGTCATTAAATAACTCATAACAGTTGATATGCCATTAAACCATAGGAAACCAAACTAAACCTATATATATATATATATCATCAGCATCATGTCGTGCTGGAAGCACGGATATCCCTGACCCTCTTTCGCTACTTTTCACCATCGTTCACCGCCTCAGGCAGGTCTCCTGGACAACATCCTGTATCCTCACATGGTTGCTGAAAGTATGTTCGTGCTGGTCGTCCTGCTTTTGCAGGCCATGTGTGGGGGTCCATAAGAGTACATCACTCATGAGTTCGTCCCTGATTCTCCAGCAGTGTCCTGCATGTCTGGTTCATCTAACTTGAATAGTTTTCTTGATAGGAGGCAGGTGGACGTACAGTTGGTGTCTTGTGGGGGTGTTGCCGCCAGGATTTGTTCAAGATTGCTCGCAGCATTCTTGTGTAATTGCCGTCTAGCTTCTTCTCCAGCCGTTTTGTTAGAGTCCATGTAGTGCACCCATATAGCAGCATCGATGTGACCGCTGCCTGGAAGAAACTGCGTTTCGTTTTGTCGGTTAGGTCTGATTTCCATATAATCGATAGTCTATTGATAGCTGTCCATGCTTTCGTTAACCTCATGTCGATGTCCTTTTCGGTTGATGCGACGCTGCTTCCTAGGTAAGTGAATTTGTCTACTAGTTTAAGAGGGGTTCCGTCGAGAGTGGAGATGTCACCCGTTTGGTCATAGCACATATATTCCGTTTTGTGTGCATTGACATAGAGTCCTATACCTGCGGCTGCTCGTTCCAAACTATGCAGTAGTGTTTCGGCTTGGTTGGGTGTATTTGCCAGTATCGCTATGTCATCGGCGTAGTCGGCGTCGATAATTGTTTTTGCGGGGTACCTTCTGCTCCTTTTCTTTGTCAGCTCAAAGCCGTTCTCTCTGATTTTGTCAATCGATGTTCTAAGTACGTAGTCTAGAAAAATGATAAAGAGATATGGAGCTAGCGTGTTCCCTTGTAGTACTCCTGCTACAATGTCGAAGTATTCTGTGTCTCCATCTGGTGATCGTACTTTTACTTTGGTGTTTCAATTGAGAATCGTTATTGCCGCTATTGTTTCTTTAGGTATAACGTATGCTAGTAGGATTTTTTCCATTTTTCCTCTGTGAATGGAATCGAAGGCCTTGCTAAAGTCGACAAATATCAATGTCGCTTGTAGGTTTTTTGCCCGTACACCTTCAAGGATTCTACGGATGTTCAATATTTGTGAGGTCGTGGATTTATATCTTCGGAAGCCATTTTGGTTTTTCCTATGTATGTTGTCAATTTTGGGTTCTATGCGGTGTCGTAGTAGGGCATTGTAGATTTTGGCAGCTATGGATGTACGTATTATGCCTCTGTAGTTTTTAGCTAATCCGAGGTCCCCCTTTTTAGGGAAAGGAAGTATGCATCCCTTCATCCATCTATCTATTGGATTTTGATTATACACAGCGTTGCAGTGTCGGAGCAATATGTTGTCGAATTGTCTGGTCTTCCATACTTCTGGGGGAATCTCGTCCACACCTGCAGCTTTCCTATTTCTAATTTTTCTGAGAACCGAGTCGAGTTCTTCTTGTATGAACGGTTGTAGTTTAATGTCCAATTGTTTACTAGTTATTCTGGTGATTGGTTCATGTGTTATTTTCGGTGGGTTTCCTAGTAGGTTTTCGAAGTGCTGTTTCCACAGTTTTATTCTTTCTTGTTGGCTTGCAGCTTTCAGTTTTGCTTTGGCCGTGCTCTTTCTTCTACTCACTTCGTTTATTGTTTGCCAGGCTATCCTAGATTGTCTATGTTCCACCGAGTCTCTAATCTTATCTATCTGATTTTGAATGTATTCTGTTTGTTCCTTTATATATATGCCTGCTAATTGATATTGTGCCGTTTTTAGTTTTCGGGCATTTGTGTTAGTTGGATTTTTTCGATAGTATTTGGAGGCTGTTTTCACTAGTGCACGTTTTTCTCTCAGCGCTAAAGTTTCCCATGGGACTCTATATTTAGTTTTCAGTTTTGTTGGAATACATTTCGCTGCTGCCTCGAGGTGTGCATTGACGAAATTTTCAATATTCGTCATTCGGTGTACTTTTTTTCCGTCTTTTCTTGTAGTGTTTCGAATCTGTTTCTTAATTCTAATACGTATTTATCTCTTATATCTCTGTTGTTCAAAATGCCCAGTCATAGTGTTTGGTGGTCGCTGTTCGCTTGGCGTTTATATATATATATATATATATATATATATATATATATATATATATATTTTGGTCCAGTTAAACCGGAGTTGGGAGTGATTCCATCTGGACAAGAAGTTATTCAAGCATCAATATTTAAAATTTTCCTGGTAAAGAGCTCAATGTATCAATAATACAGAGTAATAAATTCTTTAAGAAAAACAACGAAACCGGTCACATAGGATTATAAATTTATTTCCATCCTGTTACGCATTTTTGAAGTTTCCAAAAACACGAAAAAACTAACAGGACTTCTTCAGATCTTTTGGATAAAAAAATTTAGAATAGACACATGGTAGTGGGAGGGGATAGTGGGAGGGAGTCGAAGAGGGGTGAGGAGTTACCTCTTCAATAAGCCCACTTCCGTTTTAAATTTAAATTTTGGTTAGCAATGTAGTAAATATTGTTTTTTTTAAAAAAACTTTCTCTTAATAAATAAATTTTTAAAAATTTATCTTTAGACCTAACTTACAGATTTTTTATTGACTAAGATTTAAACTTTAAATAATAACTTCACGTAAAAATACAGTATTAGATATATTAAAAATAAAAACAAATATTTAATTTATTTACTATATTTTAACATTTCAAAAATATTTAGGAAGCATTAATTCGTTCCACATTTTATGCGTAGTACGTATGTATTATATTCTTTTTCACAATTTTCATATATCTTTTACTACTCTCTTTGAAAATCTTTTCATTTGCATCAGAACCCAACGTACATTAATGTTAATTCCAATCACCCTGAAAACATAATTAAGCAAATCCCAAAAGCGGTAAATTTAAGAATAGGTAAGCTATCTGAAAATATTTTCAAAGAGAGTAGTAAAAGATATATAAATGCCCTTAAAAATAGTGGTTTTAAGGAGGATTTTAGGTATTTAAATGAAAATATAACAAATGAAATTACTAAGGAAAATAATAATTACGATCAAAAAAATAAAAATAGAAAAAGGAAAATTATATGGTTTAACTCCACTTTTTGTAAACTAGCAAATATAGATGTAGGTAAATATTTTTTGAGACTGATAGATAAACATTTTAAACAAGATGATATATTACATAAAATGTTTAATAGGAAAACCTTGAAAATAAGTTATTCTTGCACAAAAAATATTTCTCAAATAATAAATAGTCATAATAATGAATTAATTAATAAATTTCGTAACCGAGTTAATAATAATAATATTGATAGTAAAAAAATAGAATGTAATTGTAAATCTCGAAGTGATTGTCTAATGAATGGTTTGTGTAATTTAGATAACGTAGTATATCAAGCTATTATTTATCCAAAAGAGGACATAAATGATAATAAATATTATATTGGCATTTCATCTACTAATTTTAAAATTAGGTATGGAAATCATAAATTTTCCTTCTCCCATGAGCATCAAAAAATCAAACTGCTCTATCTAAACATTATTGGGGATTAAAAGTTAAAGGGTTAAGCCCGGAAATACAATGGTCCATATTAAAAAGATCTAGTACCCCAAAATCTTTCGATAGTAGGTGCAACCTGTATCTTGAAGAAAAAATCCACATTTTGCTTTTTCCTGAGCCAAAAAATTATTAAACAAGAGAAATGAATTAATAGCTAGGTGGAGACATAGGACTAAATTTAAACTATAAATAATTAACCAAATTTTTCTATAAAAACATAGAGCTAACTTTGAGAATAAATAAAATAAATTGTTAGATAGAACTCCAGCTGAGCTATCTGGTTCACTTCTTTACTAAGAATCTTGGAAAGCGTTTGAACCCCCTTATTCTATCCAGTCGTAGATCAAATATTACAACTGCAGTACTTGCCCGGTCGGGAGGGGCTGTAGAATAAAACGACTTCTTCTCTGCAGAGGGGTAAGACGCCCCTAACATATGTTCTGGATATGAGACTAAACAATCTATCGATGGGGTATGAGAAATGCTGAAGCTTTGGTTAATGCAGGGCACCCCTTCATCACCATCGCTCCCAGGTCTACTCTGGGCCGGAGTGGTAGCACCTGATTGGGTCCTATCTATGGGCCAAATAGAACTTTGAATAAAACTATTTTGATATCTAAACTGTATACTTATTCGAACATAAACTGCTTGAAATAGAACTGTTTTGATATGTAAACTGCATACTTATGCAAAATTTGATTGTTTGAAATAGAACACTTTTAACATTTAACTGTGTGTGGAGAAAAACTATACTTATATTTAACTGAATTTTTTGAATTAGAGCTGTTTGATTTAACTGATTAGCTTGAAATAGAAATGTTTTTGACAATCAAACTGTGTACTTATTCTAAAGAGAATTGTTTGAAATAGAACTGTTCATTTGTATTAAAATGGACTTGACATTAAGTAAACTACAAGAGTTGATATACCATAAAACTCAAACAAACAAACAAATTATTTAAACAAATAACTGTGTGTAAACAAATGACTGTACTTATGCTAAACTGAACTGTTTGAAATGAAGTGAAACTTTGTTGATATGCCCCCCAAAAAAACAAAACAAGACAAAACACTGCTGTTCTTCTACTGGTATCGCTTTGGTATTAAATACTAGCGCTGCTGTTCTACTGGGATGACTTTGGCATTAGATAACCCACAAAGGTTAAAATGTCGTTAAATAAAGAAACCGACCAACCAACAAGACCATTGCAAAGCATAATGCAGATTATGAAAAAAATATTTTTTAAATCACGTTTTGAAAACGTTTAAACTAAATGGTCATCACAAATTTTATTCTTTCCTTTCTTTTTCGTTGTTATTTTTGCATTCCTGTCAGTTTTGCAATGAAAAACCGATTCATCATCGTGAAACTGACAGTATTTTTTAAAAATTTCTTTTCTTTTCTTTTTCTTTTTTTTTTGCATAACTGTCTATTTTATGCTTGTAACTATATTCCGACGACCATTAGGTTCTATATATTTATATTATTTTTAAGTGATATTTTACCAAATGTTTATTGATACTAAGGTGGACCTAAAAGATAATACAAAAAAAAATGTTCACACGATGTCGTCATATCTGCTGTTAATGACTTTTTTACCAATAGAATTCAAGCACTGTAACACAGACAAAAGAATAGTGTGGATTGGAAGGTGAACTTTTTTTTAAAGATTAAACCTCATTTGGTCACCTTCCAAGAGAGTATTTTGATCAGCGTCTAAATTTTTCAGCCAATCCTCGTACACACACACACACACACACACACACACACACACACACACACACACATATATATATATATATATATATATATATATATATATTATGACTGACACGTGTTGATAAATGATAGTGATCTTTGCCACGTAAATTACAACTTAAATATCTTGATTAATTGCTAATTTAACGTCTGAAAAATATGAATGATCTGTTAGATTAAAAGGTAGCAAGACATATTTACGTATTTACGTCGGTGGATTAGTGTCAGACGCTTGTACGACACTAATGTTCCTTTCTGGGTCTAGTTAGCAACAACCCAGTGACAAGCATAGCAATATGACTAGTGACTATGAAAACTTCAGTTCTTATTTCAGAGTGGCTTTTGCATTTTTTGGCCATTCAAAGTTCGTATATCTACATGTCAACAGAAGTTTAATGCAGAAACTTCGGTCTCATTTTGATTTGGGTGTTAACTTCTAGAATAGGTGGCTTCACCACCACTTTGTCATTAAACGGAACCATTTCTACCAAATGCAAAGCAATTAGAACGAATTGAGCACTCTGATATCCGGTATGGTATAAAATATAAACAAACGAACGCTGCTGCAGCTGTTGCTACATTATACCTTATTATTCCCTAGCCAAACGTGGTACGTTTTTGCCCGAGCGGTCTGATTCTAAATCTAACGTAAAGTTGGGCCGGTTTCGCTTCAAGCGTTCTACGTGTCTAGCCACACTGAAGAATTGTGATACAACGAAACAGTCTATCTGTGGATGACTATATATATTTGATTGAACATAATAGGCATTTTTGTCTACATATTTTTTTTGTTAATCCTTTCGAATTACCGCATTGATTTTATGATATTCGGCGGGAATAAGTTGATAAATCTTCCATAATTAGTTATTTCCCGAGTATTGTCAGCCCAACTTTGGGCCATCATCAGGGGAGGATATATTACAAAAGTGATGCAAATTTGTATGTACATTACTACTTTGTAAGAAGAGCGTCTGTACTGTTGTGTGTGTAGCGTTTACTTTTCGAATTTGTTTCTATAAATAACGTCAGTAGCTAAAGACATTTAAGTACATTAGCACTGGTTTCAAAATTAATTCTATTGAATTTGGGTTATATGTTCATTAGGAATGTAGCGCCTCAAGAATCTGTAGTTTTTGGTTGTTATTTTGATGTTCTAATATTGTTGTGTTTTCTGTAAAAAAAATTCCGTAATTCTGTTGTTGGGCATGTATATTTTTTCAAATGCTGTGCTATGGAACTTGTATCAGAAAGATGCATTGTAACTCTTCTCGATAGGGTACTTGGGAAATAACCAGTTATGGAAGATTCATCAATCAATTCCCGCCGAATATTATAAGATCAATACGGCATTTAGAAAGGATTAACAAAAAAATATATTGACAAAAAATGTCTATTATGTTCAATCAAATATATATTAATGAAGAAATGCTGCCAATATATATATATTTATAGGGTGCAGAAGTAAATTAGGAACATTTTAGTATAATAATAATAATCGATTCCTTTATAAAATAAGATTAATTTTAATTTAAAAAAAAAAACAAACAACAAAATAAGAAGATAGACACAAAACAGTAAATTTACCCAATATGTCCATCTTTTTTTCTTAATTATTATATAAACACGTCTTCGAAATTATTTGCATGCTTTCAAAATAAATTCTTCAAACATTTTATCCTATTCCTCCTCAAAATTTTTAAGCAAACCAATATTTGGAGGGGAAGTTGCATTTGTTTTACTTTCAAAAACGCCCCTTACAGTGTAATCAAGGACGTTATAGTCTTAGCTTTGTCGGGGCCATATATAAACTCCAGTTATTTCTGAAATTATTCTGGCTTGGTTTCAGTGTTAAGAAAATCATAGATTCTTTGTCGTTTCTTTTCATGCTCACTCATATTGACCTGAATTTTAATGTAAAAAGTACATTATTAATAGAGTTAAATCATGAAAATTTTGATTCATCAATTTTTTTTCTTCCCAAAATTGGACAAATACAACTAAAAAAAAGTGTCTTAAAGATTATTTTATATTTTGCTTCTGCACCCTGTAATATATGAGCATTTTCGTAATATGCTAGATGATCCATATATTTATTGTGTTCCTCTTGTAACAATGATTTTTCAAAGACTCGATGGGAATCAACATTGAAACTGATAATAGATGTATGATCACGTGATTAAGCATGGGCAAAGAATATCGCTGTATCTAAGAGAAGGTAGATTTTGAATCCCAAACCAAGAACTGGAGGTCTTAAGTCAGTTTGAAATTATCGGAAATTAACCGTAAATAATGAAACCTTTTGCTTACGTGGCTAACCAGTCTACAAGAAAAAAAGATTCAAAATCAGGAGCCAGTTTTTAAAATTTTCCAATTTATCCGTATTTAGCTGCTCCTCAGTGACGTCAATATGTTGGTGTCAATAGGGCCTATCGAATCACAGGTATCACCATGTTAGGCTGTTTATTACATAATTTGATAAAACAACTGGATTTTTGCTAAATACGACATATTTCCATGGACTGCTGTTGCGTATAGTTTGCGGAGAGTAATCTCTAAAAGTGGTGACGTAGTTGCAGTAATTTTTTTGGACAGATAGAGAAGTTTGACTCGTAGATTGCACGAAGCTCTTCTGAAGTGAGCTTATAAAGACATTAACGTTATCGAAAGATTACATTGTAATTGGGGTCACTTAATCAACATCAGATATTATTCCCGCCAATTATGACACCACTGAGGCATTTCAGTGACATTTAATCAAGGTGATCTTAACGCATTCAATAAAAAAATTACTGTATGAGAAGAGTTGTAATCAAATGATTTTGGTGCGCGAATAGATAAACTAGCAGCCAAAAGAGGCACATGTTGAAGGAGCTCGATATCTCTTCTAGTGGGCTAGCAGTAACATGATACGCTAGATCTACTACACAGGGACCAGTCTTGAAGAGGTCACTATTTTCGGTGTCATATATATATATATATATATGTATATAGGTATTATTCAGTCCAGTTGTACTTCCCTAAATAAGTATTAAATCTGGAGTTTTAAGTTGAAATATATTTAGAAATTTCAAAAAAAAAATAAATTTACTATAATTCCAACCGGTAATAAAAACAAAAAACCGGAAGTGGGAGAAATAGGGAGAAAACACTTCACCCCTCTTTTACCCCCCCCCCGCTTCTTTCTAGTGTCTATTCGGAACTATTTTATCCATTAGATCTGAAGAAGTCCTGTTATTTTTGGTGTTTTTGATTTATATTAAAACCCATAACAGGATTAAAATAAATTTATAATCCTAATGTGTTTTTGTTTTTTCTTAAAGAAAGAAAAATGTATATATATATATATATGTGCATATATTTTATTAGACTAACGGTCCAGGAAAATTTATACAAACAAAGGATTAATGGAATCATTGGTAGCGTGGGGGAAAACAATTTTAAAAATAAAACTGAGAGGGCTCTTCCGTCCGACTCTAATCATGCAAAAACGCCGGAAAGTAGTAAAAACGGGTAATTAATATAAAGTGGAAAAGAACTAGGTGAGGGAAAAATTATCTCACACCTGAGTCTAATGCAACCCCCAATATATTCAAAATGAGACTGCTTCTCTGTATACATAGAGAGGGGTGGTCTATAGCAATATAGATCACCTCTAATATGTCAAGTTGTACTTAGTCTCTAGCTCCATGTAGAACAGAAAAACAGTCATCTTGATAATTGGTCCTGCAGATATTTATGGCTAACAAATGTTCGCAGATAACCCAGTCCATAGCCTGAGATTGCTCGGATGTCAATCGGCCTTTATTTAAAATACCCCTGGGTACATGCTATCTTACTAAAACTTCCAAACGTTGACAAGTCCGACCTATATTTGCCAAATTGCATCGGCAATTAAATTTATGAATTAATGAATTCTGTTTCAAGATAGGCAGCACGTCCTTAAGTAAGGAGTTAAAGACCCTCTTAGTGGTTAAAATTGATCTAACTTTAACAGCATGATAACGGTACACAGAGGAGGCAAATTTCTCGGCAAAGGACTGGCAAGCAGGACCAATCCAAGGAAGACTGAAATAAACAGTGGTCTAAAAATCGTGTTCTTATTTTTTAACCTAGTCACTGTTAAGTTAATATTATCATCAATGACTTCCTAAGGATACCCGTTATTGATGAATATTTCTTTGATTACCTTCAATTCATCTTTAATCTTGCTATCCCAACAAGTATTGAAAGCTCTAAAAGAAAGACATTTAATTAAATTTAGTTTCATAGACCTGGGGCAAATGAATCCCAACTCAGATAAAGCCCAGTAGACGTAAGGAAAGAAAATTTACATCTCTCAACCTGCATGTCTAAAAATGGTAATTTATTACTCTTTTCTTCCTCCATAGTTAATGATAAAGCTGAATGTAAATCGTTCAATTTATCGAAGAACGACAAAGCATCAGTACGCAAACTAAAAGATACAAAAGTATCGTCGACGTAGCGTAAAGGGCTTAGGAAACTTTTCAAACAATAGTCTTTCATGAAACCCAACAAAAATGTTCGTCAGAATGGGGCCAAGAGGAGAACCCATACTAATACCGTCAATCTGGCGATACATAATTTCATTGAAGCTAAATGACACAAACTTTGTGGCAATTTTCATCAACTCAATGAAAATATCTTCTGGAAAAGGAAGGACAGAAGTTGATGGACTACGAAGTCAGAGCATATAGATATAGTTTCATCAAAGGGAATGTTGGTAAATAATGAGACAATATCAAAGGAGACCATAAATTGGGAATCCTTACATACAGGAAGCCGACGGATAATAGAAGAAAATGTAAAAGAATCTTTAACACACAACCCAGAATAGAACTCTAAGACTGGGTTAAGGCACTCGACAATATATATATATATATATATATATATATATATATAGGGAAAGAAAAAATTCAATGGTTTCTTTATAAATTTCAGATCTATGGTGACCCTATTCAGATGGAGAAAGGAATACAATTGTGTATTAAAATCCTTAGACTATTTTCCTCGGATTATATACGAGGATCATTTAATAAATTTCCAGACTTTTTCATATGGGCAATTTTATTGATAGTAGACGAATGAAACTCTAGTCCCCTTTGAAGTAATCTCCTCCGGCTGCAATGCACTTGTTGTACCGTTACAACAACTTCTGGAAGGCCCAATGGAAGCCCTCTTATGTAAGCGTATCAACGACAGCCTCTGAGCTTAGGGAAAAACCAAAAGTCACATTGAGCTAGGTCTGGACAGTAGGGTGGCTGACGAACTGTCTTGATGCCCATCTTGGTCAAATATTCTGTGACAAGGATGGAGTAGTGGACTGGTGCATTGTCCTGCTGGAAATGCCACTGACCCGATTTGAAGAGTGCTGGCCTCTTCCAACGGAATCTCTTCCTGAACTCCCTTAAAACCTCAACATGGTAACCCTAACCCTAACCCTTTTCCAATCAACTCTGGTCTATTGACTTCCTTACTCCTCCCACACATCTCATCATCCCTCACAGACTCAATGGCTTCCTTAAATCTCTTATGCCACTCAAAAACTGATGCCCGATTCATACAAGATGGTCGAAAAGCAGTCTGAAGCATTTCATACGTTTCTGTGGCACTTTTTCCAAGTTTAAAACAGAATTTTATTGCAGATCGTTCTTCTAAAGTGTCCTCACGTCCAGGTTGCATTTTTGATATTCACCAGCTGTGACAACCAGGCTTTAGTAGGGTGTATTCCAATTGCTTCTGTAGCTGTTCATTTGAACCTGAAATCATAAAAAATGGTCCGTCATCTGATAATATGTATAGCAATAACATACTGAATTTTCAAGAGTGTACGACAATTTTAAATGCCTGTACTAAAAAAGGTCTATACTGTTTTAGATATTATCTAGATACATTTACGACGGAAGCTTGCGACCAAATGTATCGAAATCATTTATATCTGATACGCCCTATTATATCAATAATAACTTCAATGATGTAGTAAAATTATAGATGCTATTTTTAGAATTGTACATTAACAAAGATATGGAAATGTTTGTTAAAGTACCTGGAACCTTACCATCAGATTGCTTAGAATCTTATTCAGGACACGCATTGGGGGGATATCTTATCCAGTCAGTCAGTGTATTCTACAGCCCCAGCCGACTGGGCAATAGATAGATAGATATGAACTGATTGATATGATGATGAACAGACTGAGATAGATAGATAGATAGATAGATAGATAGATACATACATGCATACATACTTTCCTCAGAAATATCTCAAAGCCTTTTAATGGTTGTTTGATAAGTTTTGGAATAACAGCTGTTGTTGAATTTTTATGCACTTACATAGTTCAAAGAACTTGACAATAAAGATAATTTACTGACAATTATTACTTCGTGTACCTATTCTTAACACATATAATTCGGACACAGTTATGAGTTTACAGTAGTCCTATATGCTTCCGGTGAATTGTATTCAATAATATGCTTTTATTGTATTTAGTGGCAATATCAATGTTTTAAGAGCCTATTTATTTATTATTTATTTTAATTAATTAAAAAAAAACAACAATCATTTCAATGTGACTCACCGATGAGACAATTAATGTTAAGTTGGGAGTCATCATCATCATCAATATGTGTCGCCACTTCTCCCTATCATTCATCGCCTCTGGCAGGTCTTCAGGGATACATCCCGTATCCACACATAACTACTGTATGTATGTTCAAGCTGGTCGTTCTGCTTTTGCTTGGCCATATGCGGGGGTCCGTATGTAATTTATGAGCTCGTCCTTGCTTCTCCAGCAGTTTCCTGCGTGTCTAGTTCGTCTAACTTGAATAGTTTTCGTGATGGGAGGTAGGTGGCTGTATAGTTGGTGCCTTGTGGGGTGTTGCCACCAGGACTTGTTCAATATTGCTCGCAACTTTCTTGTGTAATTGCCGTCTAGCTTCTTCTTCAGCCGTTTACTTAGCGTCCAAGTAGTGCATCCATATAGCAGTATCGATACGACCGCTGCCTTCCGACGCCGACTACGCCGATGACATAGCGATACTGGTGAATACACCCAACCAAGCCGAAACACTACTGCATAGTTTGGAACGAGCCGCCACAGGCATTGGCCTCCATGTCAATGCACACAAAACTGAATATATGTGCCATAACCAAACAGGAGACATTTCCACACAAGACGGAACCTCTCTGAAACTAGTAGACAAATACACCTACCGAGGAAGCAGCGTCTCATCAACCGAAAAAGACATCGACATACGGCTAACGAAGGCATGGACAGCTATCGATAGGCTCTCGATCGTATGGAAATCAGACCTGACTGATAAAATGAAACGCAGTTTCTTCCAGGCAAGCTGGGAGTAATGTCAACAAAAAAATTGCTTTTAAGATTTCTGAGCTTCAGAATTGGAGTCTAACCAGCTGATACAGTTCAGTGTCATACCTTAAATACTAATAAACCTTGTTTAAAACTAACAGAGGCAAGAATAGAACAACTCCTATGAATATCTCAGGGAGTCTATGTGACGTAATAGCTAATGTGCTGGAAGTAAACAAGTTCGAATCCCAGTCGCACGATTACGTTCACTTTCAGACTAATACTCTTGGGAAAGGTATGAACGCCTTCAAACCCCAAATACTGGGTTAAATACTCTCACTTCTAGAAGGATGGCTTTGGCATTAAATAATCCACTAAGGTTGAGAAGCTATTAGATAGGAAGCAAAAGAAACCAATTCTGTAAACATCAAACCTGCTGAATATATGTATTATCTTCGTCGTTGTTAAGTCATTCATTTCACTATAGAAAGCGTTGTAATCTCATAATAGATTGTTTATTCGAATATCAATTCTACGAAATCAGCGAGAAAGTCTTTAGAAAACAGGAAGTGAATCTCATTAATTAAAGAGAGAGAGAGAGAGAAAAAGAAAGAGAGAGAGATTAATAAGAGACAGAAAGTCAAAATTTAAAGAGAGGCAGATTGAATAATTTCCTATTTTTTGTTTGTTTGTTTGTTTGTTAATCGAAAATTTCAACTTAATTGTCGACATTCTCGAACAAACATTGTGAACAGCCGAATACTGCGGGATCAATTTGAATTTAAATTCAAATCTGATTTTAATTTTCGTCTGAAATATAAAATTCAAAAATTAACTCCGATTCCTTTGCGATTTCAAACTGAAATTTAGCTAAGAGTAAATTACGTTAGAAAAGCAAAGAACTTCTCATTTAAATATTCACCAAATGACAACAGAATGCGATGATACAGAGAGGAAGAAGAGAGAAAGTTTGTATTTTTGATGAGAGAAACAACATTAAAATTTTAATTGTGACGGAGGCTGTTAGCACAGTAAAATGAAGATCGACAGAGGAAAACAAACTAACCACAATAACAACAAAAGAACTGTATCGTTGTTGGTTGAATCACTCTAAAAGAAATTGCAGAGAAAGGTCTTAGAACACAGATTAAGATTCATTGATAGAGAGAGAGAGAGAGAGAGAGAGAGAGAGAGAGAATGATGTAATGTCTTTCTCTCAACACCAGTGACTTTGCTGCACTGGTATGTGTCTAAGTACAATTTGTTAATCACGAGAACACTCCTCAGACACAACCCAGTGGTTGTTGAATCTTCCGACAGCATCTCACCAGCGGAGTAAGAACCCCCAACGCCAACGGGTACTCTGGATGTGTTATATAAAGATCTGATGGTTTGGCTCTAGTAATGTTGTAGCTTTGGGGGATGCGGAGTGCCCCTTTAATGGCATTATTCCCGGGTCTACTATGGCTCGGATTGGTAGCATTTGATAGGGTCCTATCTTCAAGCTAAATAGAACTGTTCGTCATTTTAGGTTTGGTTTGGTTTCTTTGTTTTATGGCATATCAACTTTTGTAGGTTATTTAATGCCAAAGCTATTCTAGAAGAACAGTAGTGGCACTATTTAACGCATAGTTGGGAGGATAAGGGGGTTCATACCTTTCCCCAAGTGTATTTGCCCGAAAGTGAACGTCATATTGCGACTGGAGTACGAACTCGCTTACTACGATTCCGCAGTCCAGCGCTTTAACCATTACGCCACGAGGACACCCCCTCGACATTTTAACTGAGTGCAAAAAAATTATTAATGCTATATTGAATTTATAGAAGGATTGCTTTGGCATTAAATAATCCACCAAGTTTGAGAGGCTATTAGATAAAGAAACAAAAGAAACCAAATCTGTAAACATAAAACCTGCTGTATATATGTATTATCTTCGTCGTAGTTAAGTCATTCATTTCACTATAGAAAGCGTTGTAATCTCAAAATGGATTGTTTATTCGAAAATCAATTCTGTTCGACATTTTAACTGAGTACAAGAAATGACTTATGATAATTGAATTTATAGAAAAAGAAATGTTGGTTTATTTAACTGTGTGTAAACAAATAACTGATGTTTAATTGAATTGTTAGTGATGCAAACCAATACTTGAAACTGTTTAACTTAGTTGACATATGTTTACAAACCATATATATCTAATGTACATGTATAAACTGGATATAGCATTAAATTATCAATAATGGTTTCTATGTTATAAAACCAAATCAAACACATCATATATATATATATATATATATATATATATATATATGTCCGGATCATTTAAAAACTCTTGAAAAGTGTTTTGGTTTTAGGTTGGAGTTGGTAGATGAATTAACCGAAATTGCCGCGAGCGTTTTCGGATTTCTTTGGCCATCATCAGGGGTTGTTTGCGAGTGTAAAGATTTTTTAAAAGTTTTTTCTAGATTTTTTTTTTATAACACAACAAAAATTACGTAAAAGTATAGTTGGATTAAACTGAGATTCTAATGATATTGAACGAATTTAAAACAACGCTTTCAATGGAAACAGAATATATAACTAGAAAAATAGAATATTTTCAAATGTTCTATCGTTTTCATTTCCTAAAAACTTCATTTGAAAATGTATATATATATATATATATAGATTGATAACCTCCAAGTAGAGTGGAGCGTACGCACTACTCTCTGGTGGGTGCTGGGCTAGGACACACATCGGTCGGCCGCGTTTTATCTGTGCGCGGATCTGGTTCCAGTGGCAGTCGGTCGAGGTTTGCCTGACGGGCATCCTCGAGCCTCAGGGGGTCGTCTCTCAGGCTTTAACCTTCCTTGGAGGTGCTAGGGTAATCGCTTGGCGTCTGAGGAACCCTTATTTAGTGGAATGTCGACGGCGCCCGAGGCATTTTGGGGAATGCCGGGCCTGTCTGGGCAACGGCCCTGCGCCCGGACCCACTTAAAAAAGCCTTGTGTCATACTCGTCATGATGGTGTGACGGAAGAAAAATACTGATAGATAGATAGATAGATATGTGTAAATACATACAATACGTACAATAGCTACGTATAGGCTACAATAGCTACATACGGGCAGGATGTGACACAAGGTCAAAGTTTAAACGGAGTTTAACTAGTTTTAATTCAAAGTTTTCCTTCTCGTAAACTCTCTAACCCAGGCTAAAGAATCTAGTCTGCCTAACTATTTCCCCATAGCTGGAGGGTACAAATGCTATGTGAAATGCAATCAGCGTCTTCCAGGATTTGAACTTGTGTCGCCGTGTCCATTTCCTATATATATATATATATATATATATATATATCATTAAGTCGGGCTGACAGCATAGATCATCTTTAATTTCTCTCGCCGTTCGTCACTATCATCAATCCCTTTTTATCTTATTAGATCTGATTTCAATACTGTCAACAAGCTGCCAGAAGCAACGCACTCCTAAATTATGCGAATTCTGGTATGGCTTTCAGTTGATGAGAAACTGTTGCCGAAGTATGCGAATTGCTTTCCTAATTTAAGAGGTTTGCCAAGTAGAAAAAGTTTGTTTTTTTTAATTTAAAATACATGATCTCATTTTTCCTCTGCGATCATGTAGAGACCAGTGCCTATTGCTACTTGGTCCAGCCTCTGCAACAGGTGTCTGGCAAGAGCAGATTTATTTGCGAGATATGCAAGGTTATCTGCGTAGTCCGTATCTTTCACAGTTGCTGCTGTATCGTATTGTGACATTCCCCCTAATCCCCAAGGTTACATCAACTTTTCGAACCATTTCACTTCTTGGCTGGTGATAAACTAGTAGTTCCGACAGGGGTAACGCACATTTCTTTACCGCTACATCAAATACAATCGAGGGAACAGGAGGAA
The DNA here is from genome assembly GCA_963585895.1 of Sepioteuthis lessoniana. NCBI lineage: Eukaryota > Metazoa > Mollusca > Cephalopoda > Myopsida > Loliginidae > Sepioteuthis > Sepioteuthis lessoniana. Next base: position 22,041,617 of record OY757917.1, on the reverse strand, counting down.
AGAGAACAAACGGACAAAACGAACAATATGCCTGCGGTTAACTCAAGTGCAGAAAGGGAGTTATGCAACACTGCATTTCCTGTGTACATATGTAGACTAACGCTAGCGTGGATTCTAGCGAAAATTCTACAACGCTACTAGGAATGCCAACCTATCCTGACCGGTCTTCCTCACTGTCGCTGGACCCTATCTCATGCTGACTGGTCTCTCCGCTCCGGTGTCCGGTGTCGACTGCCCCTGTCCGTCGTCTCTCGCCAACTCCCCACTTGTCAGTCCCTTTGTCTCACTCTCTGACTCGCGTCCCCGTACCACTCCAGTCACGTCGAGATCGCGGGTCCAAAACCCTTTGTCTGGTTTCGCGCCAAAACAAAGGAATCGTCTGCTTGGCGGACCCCCTACATCGTCTCACAGTATGCATTTTCTGTTGTTTTTTTTTACTACGAAGCCAGCTTCTTTTATTAGATCGACTGACTTTCGTCGTACGTAATCTAGGCAGATTACAAATGGATATGGTGCGCCTTTTTAAAAGAAAAAAAATATTCATATAGCTTTCAATCCTTAAGCAAAGTCTACATACATATTTAAAGGAATTCGACACGACTGGAAGAACGTATAGGTGGAGCAAATTATTCCAAGCTTGAGTGAAAGTGCCCACCTTACTAGCTTTTCACAGTTTGTATATCGAAGAATCTGGATTTAGCCCTATGTTTTACTTACAATGAATATACGGATTTATGGCCCAAACACACAAACCTATAACCTAATATTTATATCATCCTCAGTACCCAGCAAACCAATAATTACCTGTTGAAAACAATTCAAGAACTAGAAAGTGTGACTGTATTTATACGTGTTTGTTTGTTTGGATTTTACGGTATATCAACTTTTGTGGGTTATTTAATGCCAAATCGGTTTTTATACGAATGAACAGTTCTATTTAAACAATTCTTTTTAGCAGGAGTGCACAGTTGAAATGTCAAAAAGAAACATTTCTATTTCAAACCATTCAATATATTCAAACAGTTCTAATTCAAACAATTCAGTTTAGTTTAAATATGGTTTTTGTTTACACACAGTAAAAAAAATACAGTTCTACTTTAAGGGGGTGTCCCCGTGGTGTAATGGTTAAAGCGATGGACTACGGAATCGTAGTACGTGAGTTCGTACTCCAGTCGTGCTATTACGTTCACTTTCGGACCAATACCTTTAGGAAAGGTATGAACCCCCTTATCCTCCCAGCTATGAGTTAAATAGTACCACTACTGTTCTTCAAGGAGAATGGCTTTCGCATTAAATAACCAACAAAGGTTGATATGCCGTTAAACAAAGAAACCAAACCAAACCATACCATCTAATTCAAACAATTCAGTTTAGCGTATGTATAGTTTCAATGTCTAAAACAGTTCTATTTCAGACAATTCAATCTAGTTTACAAAACAGTTGTATTTTAAACAGTTCAGTTTAGCATAAGTACGCAGTTTAAATGTCAAAGTGGTCCTACTTCAAGCAATTCAGTTCAGTATAAGTGCACGATTTAGTTCTATTTGAACTATAGATAGGACCCTATCAGGTGCTACCCAATCTGAACAGTATAAACCAGGCAGCGATGGCAATAAAGGGTTAATCCACATTACCCAAAGCACCAGCATTACCGGGACTTCACCATCAGATTTTGTGTCATATCCTGGACACTCGTTGGGGGTGGTCTCACCCCTCTGCAGAGAAGCAGTCGGTGTATTCTACAGCCCAAGCTGACTGGGCAAAGTTGGTGCAGTCTTATCCAACTGCAGAGAAGCAGTTGGTGTATTCTACAGCCCCAGCCCATTGAGTCATTCGTTGTGGGGAGTCTTACTCTCTGTAGAGGAGCAATATGTGTATTCTATAGCCCCAGGCGACTGGCCCACGTTGGGGGCAGCCCCACCTCTGCAGAGAAGCAATCTGTATTTTCGACAGCCCCAGTCGACTGGGCCACAAGAAACTCATTGGTAGGGGTGTTCTTATTATTCTGCAGAGAAGCAATCGGTGTATTCTACTGCCTCAGCCGACTGGGACACTTGGGTGGGGATCTTGCCCTTCTGCTGAGAAGCAATCAGTGTATTTTATAGCCAGTCGCCTGGGCCCAAGACTGTTTTTGTAGTTTACTGATTTTACTCATGTAAATTTTATAAAACATTGGTGAATTAGTTATGTTTTGTAATATGATCCTATTTACCAACCACTCCGCTCGAGCAGGATATGACACAAGTTCATTTTTTAAGCAGAGTTTAACAGGTTTGAATTCAGAGTTTTCCTTCTCCTAGACTAGTTGCCTCACCAAAGCTGAAGAACCAAGTCTGTCCTGCTATTTACCCATAGCAGGAGGGAGAATGATTGGATTCATACCTTTCCCAAGGGTATTAGTGCTATGTGAAATGCAATCGATCTCGTCCAGGGTTTGAACTCGTGTCGCCGTGTCCATTTCCTATGACGATAACCACTACACCACGGGCACCTCCATGTTTTGTAATATGATTGTTAATTAATCTATTAAGGGTCTGCTATGTAGCAACGATGAAGTAATAGTAGTGGCTGTAGAGGGAGTATTAGTATTAGTAAAAGTGATACTCAATTACTTTAGTCAGTATCAATGGTATAAAGACTAAGTTCTGCTTCTAAAACCTGGGCTCTTTTATACACCAATGGACAAAAATATAAAACCAACCTCAAAAATGAAGAAATATATATTAACAATTTCTTAATCATGAAAATCATATAAATGAAAGATAAGATTAAGAGACATTAGCATTTAGGCTAAATTTTGAAATTCCTTTTTGACATAAAGATAAGACAACCACTAAAAACTAAAGAAAAAAATGACTTAATTTACTTGAAGAAACTATCATATGTAGTCTACGTGATATAAAAGCCATTAAAACTGTTGTACTTAAAATACTAAAAAGCTATATGGCTAAAGGAACTAAATTATCTGAGTTTGAGAAAGACGAGATTACAACACTGAAAAGAGTCGGAAAATCTCAGTGAGAAATTTGGAAAACCATAGGAAACTGTAAAACCGTTATAAGCAACAGTACGAAAGAGGTGCCCGTGGTGTAATGGTTATCGTCGAAGGAAATGGACACGGCGACACGAGTTCAAATCCTGGACGAGACAGATTGCATTTCACATAGCACTAATACCCTTGGGAAAGGTATGAATCCAATTATTCTCCCTCCAGCTATGGGCAGACTAGGTTCTTCAGCCTTGGCGAGGCAACTAGTCTAGGAGAAGGAAAACTCCGAATTCAAACCTGTTAAACTCCGCTTAAAAAATCGACCTTGTGTCATATCCTGCCCGAGCGGAGGGGTTGGGTAAATAGGATAAATAGGATAAGCAATAGTACAAATAAGTATGGAATAAAGAAAACAACCTGGCAGGCTAAAAAAAAAATTATTACAACATTTCAAGAGAAGAATTGTTCGCAAATTAAAAAAGAAAACTTTGTCGACGTCAAAAATATTGACATATCTAGTGGATGCTCCTTGCAGTACTAGACCAATTAGAAGGCACTTAAACAACGAAAATATTAAGTATAGAACATAATTTATCATCCAAGTTTAATTATGAAGCACAAAGAGAAACGACTAGAATATGCTCGTCAATATCAAACCATGAGTGCTAAGGAATGGCGGAAAGTTGTTTTCTCAGACGAAAAGAAATTCTATTTAGACGGTTGAGATGGCTTTCAGAAGTACTGTCACGCAATTTTTTTTCCAGAAGAGAATTACTCAATAAGGCATAGTGGAAGAGGATCTCTTAAGATCTGGGGGTGGTCACTCGCAGAAAAGGGCGTCGTCTATATGGAGAAGGGTGGATTTTTCAGCAAGATAATGCTGTTATCTACAATGCATCGATAAGCAAGAAGTACTTTCTTGAACAAAAAATAAAACTTCTTGACCACCCAACGTGCTCTCCTAACCTAAGTCCTATAGAAAATTGGGGATTGAGTGTTCATGAAGGAGGTCGACAGTACTCAGCACTTTCTGAACTAAAAAAACGCAATCTTAGACACATGGGAAAAATACCTTCGGTTCAACTTCAGAAACTAGTTGATAGTATGCCTAGTCGTATTTTTTGAGGTTATCAAAGCAAACGCTGGATCGACAAAATGTTAAATAACATCTTTGCCTTTATATTCTATAGTTTTCATGATTTGTGTATTATTTATGTCAAAATAAAACTTTAATATCAAGCGTAAATGCTAATATACATTGAAATTTCTTCCTATTCTAAATTTATTTGTATTTATGTCTTATCTTTCATAGATCTTATTTTCATAATTCAAAAATTGTAAACAATATATTTTTTCTTCATTTTTGAGAGTGGTCTTATATTTTTGTCTAGGGGTATATTAGCAGAGGAAGTAACTTTTATAGCTTAATGCTTGCCTATGGAAGCTCCCACTACTTAATGGCATTGTCCCTTTCTACTCTACAGGGGTTAATGGTAATCACATTTGGTTGCAAAAGGTGCACCAGCTAAGAAGGTGGAGCCCTTATTTAGTGGATTAATTCATCCCATTTCTTTTCCTAGACGTAAATTGCGTTAAGTGCTTAATAGAATCAATTTGAGAAACCTATACGTTGCTGTAACAACCTGTCTCAGTCCAGGGCGCCTCGAGTGATGTAATGGTTAACAAGCTAGATTAGTAAACCTTCACAATTGAGTTTCTGTTTCATTGGGTGCTCCATTCATCCATTCCTTGTTCCACAACTAAGCAAAAAAATTAGTTATTATCGCTACTCATCTCAGGAAATGCCGTATATCAAGTGTGGTGTTATCACCGAAATCTGCATGATCTAGCGACTAGAACTTACCCCAAATAGCTACTGCTACGTACGGGCCATTGGCCTAATGAGCAGAATGTTCGCCAATGCTCCAGAAGACTGGGGTTCACTCCTAGGTCGAGTCATACCAATGACTCAAAAAATGATACTTGATGCTGCCTCACTTAACACTCAGCCTTATAAGGTAAGCATCAAAGTTCAAGTGGAGCAATCCAGGGAATGGAGTAGTCTTTTCCCATACACCTCGGTGTGGTAGCTATTGAAAAGGGATCCTTTAGGTCACCCTCGACGGAAGGTCGCCAACTTTACTTTATGTGGATAAAAATGATGACCTTAGTGGTTAAAACAAAATCAAACACCTCGAATAAAGGAGAGGGTGTCCTTGTGGTGTAATGGTTAAAGCGATGGAATCGTAGTACGCGAGTTCGTACTTCAGTCGCGCTATTACGTTCACTTTCGGGCAAATACCCTTGGGAAAGGTATGAACACCCTTATCGTCCCAGCTATTGGTTAAATAGTACCACTACTGTTCTTCTAGGAGAATGGCTTTAGCATTAAATAACCTAAAAGGAGCTGATATGCCATTAAACAAAGAAACCAAACCATCGAATAAAGGAACTTCTGATGTTCATTTATTCATTTTTGTTCAATTGCTGAAACCAGAAGAAATCTGGAAACGAATGCAGATCACTAGATACTTGTTGGTGGAGATTTGCGAGTCTTTAGTATTCAATTGGATCTTTGTTGCAGAGAGAGCGGCTCGTCTCGCATCTTTATGTTATTTCTCTCTCAGTAATCGCTATATCTTAACTTACTAGGTTGTTGTCTGTTTTCAAGTCCAAAATGGAAGACCTCAACTTCAGTTAGTGTAGGCGGTATGATTGACCCATTGTCCCGACAACATAGATGCCTAATGTAGCCGTTGATAATTTTAGCAACCCAGCGTTAATTAACTTTTTTTTCTTGCAGTATCCAAATAGACAATAGATATTTCAGGCAATTTAAATCCCATTTAGCCCTCCGAGAACATTTTAGTTTTGTTAACTTGTCTCTTTTGCGGTCTTTCTTTTAAAATAATCTAGTGGTCCACACCCAGAGACAACTTTATTTTAGCACTTTCTCAAAATATTTTTGTATCTGGAGCTGTTGAATACATCGGCTGCACTTCTGCAGAAGAGTAAGAACCCCCACCCACCCCGACGAGTGTCCAGAATATGACACTACACAATCTGATTGTGAGGGTTGAATAATGCTGAAGCTTTGGGGAATGCGGGGCACAACTTTATTGCCATCGCTCCCAGGTCCACTCTGGCAACGATGTGGTAGTATTTGATAGGGTTCTATCTATGGATCGAATAGAAATAAAATGCTTACTTATGCTAGACTGAATTACTTGAAATAGATTTATTTTTATATTTATTCTGCGTACTCATGCTAAACAGAAATGTTTGAAATAGAACTGTTTTTTCATTGAAAGTGTACTTATGCTAAATTGAATTGTTTGAAATAGAGCTGTCTTGACATTTAACTTTGTGTAAACAAAATCTTTGCTTATACTAAACTGAAGCGTTTGATTTAGAATTCAGATTAGTCACACTGAATAGCTTGAAATATAAATGTTTTTGACAATTAAACTGCGTACTTATGCTAAACTAAATGGGTTGAAATAGAACAGCTCATTTGTATAAAAATGGATGTGGCATTGAATAACCTACAAAGGTTAGCATGCCATAAACCCAAACAAACAAGTAAACAAACAAACAAACAAACAAACGAACTTTATTCAGAATTCTAAAATAAATATGAGAGACGCCGGGCGTTTGTGGATAATTAGCGAGTTATGAAGGCAAATAATTGTCAGTGGGTTTATTTCTTGTAATTCAGCTTGTCTGAGACAAAGCTGATTTTAAGAAATAACAACTGGCAAACTTGTAACACGATAGACATTTGATCCGTGATTGGTTTGGGTTTTTTGGCATATCAACCTTCGTGAGTTATTTGATTCCAAACACATACTTGTAAAAGAATATTACTTTAGTTCTAACGCCACATAATGCTTATTGTCGCATGAACCAGACTTGATAATCCAGATTCAAATCCTGTACGAGATTGTCTAAATTTAATATAGTACTAATACCCTTGGGCAAGACATGAGTCCAACTATTCTCGGGGGGTGTCCTCGTGGTGTAATGGTTTAAGCGCTCGACTGTGAAATCGTTGTCAGTGAGTTCGAACTCCAGTCGTGCTATTACGTTCACTTTTGGAAAAATACCCTTGGGAGAGGTATGAGCCCCCTTATCCTTCAAACTATGGGTTAATCAGGACCACTACTGTTCTTCTAGGAGAATGGCTTTGGCATTAAATAACCTTCAAGTGTTGATATGCCATTAACCAAAGAAACCCAACTAACTATTCTACTTACATCTATGAGTAAATAGTGGGATAAACTGGGCTCTTTAACCTTAGTATGGCAACCGGGCTTGGTGAAGGAAAACTCTGAATTAAAACGAGCAGGACGGGATCTCCCAGCCGCAGATGCGCTACATCAGCAGCGAACAAACCAGGGACAAGTGAAATGTGGACAAAAATCGTATAAATTGTATAATCCTTAGGATGATTCTCATTTTTTTATAGGGATATTCCTGTACCGCCGTGGCTAACGTGCTAGACTGTGACACCAAAAACCGGGTTCGAAACCCTGTCAAACTATTACGTTCAGTTTCGTACTAATACTCTTCAGAAAGATACTAACCTGCTTATTCCACCCCAGTAGCTATGGGTTAAATAGTATCCTTGTTTTTTCTTCTGCAAGGGTGCATGTGGCATTGAATAACTCACCAAGGTTGATATGCAATTAAGGAAAGACACCTAAGAAACTAAATCACCCTCTCTAATGAGGTGTGGTATTATATTTGCACGCACGTGTGTGAGGGGGTATATGTGTGTGCTTAAATCCTCTCAGAGGACAACGATATTGGTAATTGATTAACTGCACACATAAAATTGAAAATGGAAGTAATTTTCTTAACTGTGTTTAATGGATTTTGCGTTGTTTGAAGATTTGAGACTTCTCTCAAGTTATTTGAAATAAGCTAATTATATCACACTGAGTCATAATCAAAGCAACCTCTGATTGTAGCATTCACTCCTGGGATATTTTTTCTTGGTTTGAAATATAGGTTTGTATTGGTGATATACAGGTACTTCAGAGCCCCAAGGGATATCCTGTCATACACTATTCGTAACAATGGATTAAGAGGATACAGTTGCATAGTCATATGCTACAACTATATACATATACATGCAAAATCATTACGACACACAATAAAAGACGAGGGAAGACTTCTTTAAAAAATATACCTCTCACTTTATTGTCAAGTTTGCGTGTGAGAGGGAGTTGGAGACCGAAAAAAACTGCAACATATTGACCCTCACTCTTATGACCATCAGCGTTGTGTCTTACTCGTTCTCCAGGGCTGATCAACTGGAGGCCCGAGGGCCCAGCTTTCTGTTGAGTGCTGTTCTCTCTACCACATCTTGTCTCTAACTCATTTGATCTCCAAATCCCTGATTTCCTGTCTTCACCAAATTATGTAATAGGTCAATCACCCACTCAATCTATGGAATGGCATGTTAGATCGTCATCAAGCGAAAATAACTGTCATGCAGTTCAGAGGTCACTCTCTTCCGGTGCATCAGTCTATGACTGTACCATGGGATTTTACCTTTTTTCACTTTGGAATGGCATGTTTGGCCGGGTCGAAGGTCAATATACAACAATACATAATTCAGAGTCTCGAGACAAATAGTCGGAAGAATATGCCTTCAAGAGATATTGGGTGTTTATTCCTTCGTTGTTTTTTATGGGCATATCAACCTCCTTGGGTTACAAAACCATCCTTTAAAAAATAGTTATGGTATTATTTATTTCTGAGGAACGGTGATAAGGGGTCTGTTGAATTGCCTGATGTCGGCAGTATTTATTGAGGTCGGACAGAAGCGTGGGTGTTACATACGCTGGAACGTCTACTTGACGACAAGACTTTGGGCTAGTAAGACAATAAATTCTAGACCAACCGCTATACTGCTACTGGCACTGCTTATGTATCTTCAATATATTTGCTGTATGGCCATGTTTTCATAGCACATGTGTGTGCGTGCAAATATGCCTATTCATAATCCGACGGTGTTTCGTCATCGAAACGTCCCCGATTAATATTCTTCCACTACCATACAGGGTCCATACATTTCCCTAGAGTATTAGTCCGAAAGTGAATATCGTAGGGTGACTGGAACTCGAACATGCAAACTAAGGTCTCGCTGTCTAGGACTTTTGCCATTATCCCACGGGAGTAAATAAAAAATATTTTGCGTAACCGTTCTCGATCGACTGATTAATTTTAACAGCATATCAATCCATCTCAGTTTTTATACCTCGAATTTTAAAATCTCATTTATAGTTTTGTGCTATCCAGCTCAATAGTAATCATTTTTAAACATATCTATTTGACCTATGGGAATATATATATTTACCAACCCCTCCACTCAGACAGGATATGACACAGGGTCAATTTTTTAAGCGGAGTTTAACAGGTTTTCATTCAGAGTTTTCCTTCTCCTAGACTAGTTGCCTCACCAAGACTGAAGAACCTAGTCTGCCCTACTATTAAACCATAGCTTGTGGGAGAATAATTGGATTTATACCTTTCCCAAGAGGAATAGTGCTATGTGAAATGCAATCAGTCTCTTCCAGGATTTGAAATCGTGTCGTCATGTCCATTTCCTACGACGATAACCATTACACCACAGGCACCTCCAATAGGAATATAACAGGTACCACAATTTCGTATCAGAGTGGACCTGGGAGTAATGATAATGAAGAAGCTCTTCACATCCCTTAAATCTCTAGGATTGGAACTACACCTTCGGATGCTGTTTCCTGTCACGTTACACTTTTTTTTGTCAGAATGGGTCTTACTCTTTTTTAGGGAATACTCTCAGGATATCCAAAGTTCCGACGACACAGTTGAAAGTAACGCTGATCGTCGTAGGAAATGGAATGGGTGAAACAAGTTCGAATCCTGGATATTGCTACTCATGCTCCACTTCGTGCTAATGCCTGAGGGGAAAGGCTTGAAACCATCTTCCCTCTCCCGACCCAGTTATGAGTAAATAGTTAGGCAGACTGTCTTCTTAATCCTCTGTAAAATGTCCAATTTAGGAAGGTGAAAACGGTAAATTCAAAATCGCTATATTCCGCTTAAACATTGACCTTGTGCCATGCCCTGATTTTGTATTTACGTTTCTATTCGTGGACTTTGTACATTTCTCTCTAAATTTACAGACGTTGCAAATGCATTTTCTTAGATCAGGAACATACTATGAAATTATATATATATATATATATATATATATCATCATCATCATCATCATGTCGTGCCACTAGCACGGATATCCCTGACCCTCTCTCGCCAGTTTTCCCTATCGTTCATCGCCTCTGGCGGATCTTCTGGGCTACATCCCGTATCCTCACATAGCTGCTGAATGTATGTCCGTGCTGGTCGTCGTGCTTTTGCCCGGCCATATGTGGGGGTCCATAGGAGTACATCAATTATGAGCTTGTCCCTGTTTCTCCAGCAGCGTCTTGCATGTCTGGTTCGTCTAACTTGGATAGTTTTCGTGATAGGAGGCAGGTGGCCGTATAGTTAGTGTCTTGTAGGGTGTTGCCGCCAGGACTTGTTCAATATTGCTCGTAGCATTCTTGTGTAATTGACGTCTAGCTTCTTCTGCAGCCGTTTTGTTAGCGTCCATGTGGTGCATCCATACAGCAGTATCGATACGACAGCTGCCTGGAAGAAATTGCATTAGTAATTAAAGTTTTATTAAAGATAAAAGAACACTGTTGGTTTATTATTTCTGGATGTAATTTTTCAAGTTTTGTTATTTTTCTTGTATCGGAATCAAGGTAGTAAATGAATTATTTCATGTCTTCTGCCCAAGCGCTTTCGACCATACTTTTGGTCGTCATTTGGGGTAGTGTAATTTTAGTTGACAGGTTGAGGTTGTACTGTTTTAATTATTCGTAGCATTTGTTTGAAGTTTTCAGTTACTACGTTTTCAGCGATTTGTTTTAAAACAGTCAATTGAAAAGGTCTACCTGTAGAATTAGAGATTGTTGTCATTAGCATATTTAATATGTTGGTGCCTGTGTTAGATGCTATTTTATTTAAGTTCTTATAGATATTTTTATGCATATTACTACGTGGATTTCAAATCCTCTTTATTATTTTCATATGACGACTAAAAGTATGGTCGAAAGCGCTTGGGCAGAATATATGGGACAATTATTTTGCTAAGTGGATCCTGACACAAGAAAAATAACAAGAAGATTTGAAAAATGACAACTAAAAATAATTAAAAAAAACATTGTTCAGTCGTCTTTAATAAAACGTGCCTTAAAAACAACTTGCTGCCGAATTAAACACTCTTCAATATTTCTATATATGTGTGCAATGATATATCTATGCATTTGTGTCTTTATATCATGCTTAACTTTTTTTGGAAGTGCCCGTGGTGTAATGGTTATCGTCGTAGGAATTGGACACGGCGACACGAGTTCAAATCCTGGACGAGACCGATTGCATTTCACATCGCACTAATACCCTTTGGAAAGGTATGAATCCAATTATTCTCCCTCCAGCTATGGGTATATAGTAGGACAGACTAGGTTCTTCAGACTTGGTGAGGCAACTAGTCTAGCAGAAGGAAAACTATGAATTCAAACCTGTTAAACTCCGCTTAAAAATTGACCTTGTGTCATATCCTGCCTGAGCGGAGGGGGTGGTAAATATGATCATGCTTAACTTTAATTGTAGGCTTTATTTAAAATTAAATACAAAAAAAGGAGAGCGCTCCTGTTACATAACTGTGTCTTATATGTTGTCTAAGTAAAAGATTTATTTCAACTTTTCCCAAATTTCTTTTCTTGTGTAAACTCTAATGTTTTTGCCCTCTTAACGTCCTTCTTTTCTCTTCTCTCTCTTTCCCTTTTATTTTTAATACATTTCTTTCACATTATATGGTTCTCGCTACATTATATATATATATATATATATATATATATATATATATATATATATATATTGTCATTTACAGAAAGACTGTTTCGTTGTATCACAACTCTTCAGTGTGGCTAAACGCGTAGGACGCTTGAAGCTGCGATCGAAACCCACCCAAATTTACGTTAGACTTTGTATCAAACCGCTCGGCCAACAGGCGTACCACGTTGGCTAAGGAATTATAAAGTATCATGTAGCAACAGCAGCAGCAGCGTTCGTTTATTTACATTTGGTACCTTACCGGATAACATTGTGCTCAATTCGTTCAAAGAGATTTGCATTATGCGAGCGGCAGCCGAATATTCCTTTGCCAGAATGCTCAACCCCCATGGGGGAACGTACGACTGTGAATGGCGAGACAAATAATAGTTTGAATAACACTAGTGAAATGAATAACAATGATAGCAGCTGTAGAAATAAAAAAAGATAAACACAAGAAAATAAATGAATATGGTTCAACCTTTCTTTTTGTATATTATCGACTATGAATATAGGTAAGTACTTCCTAAGGCTTATAGATAAACATTTCCATGAAAATAACCCATTGAAGAAATATAACCCATTGCAAAAATTACATCACTTTTGTAATACATCCTCCCAAAGCTGGGCAGAAAGTATTTGGGAAATAACTAATTACGGAAGGTTTCTCCACCAATTCCCGCCGAATATCATAAGATCAATACGGCAATTAGAAAGTATTAACAAAAAATATGTATACAAAAAATGTCAGTTATGTTCAATCAAATAGGTATCAATGAAGCAATGCTGCCAATATATATATATATATATATATATATATCCCATTATGCACAGCCGTGATATTCATACTCCTGATTCAGTTCTTGTCAAATCTTTTACACTGAATCAAAAAGTTTAAATTAAAATCAGAATATAGCTTCATCGTAATTCGGGTATTCTAGGCCTTTTGAGGCCTAGAATACCCGAACTGTATCCGCTTCGGTACCGTATGACCCACACATCCGAAAAAATATGTGTCCGAGATATGGCACTAAACTTCATCTACTAGTAATAATTTATGGTTACCTGAGGAGCGTGTAGAAACTCTTCATTGCAATTACTCCCATGTCGACTCCGATTTGAAGTGTTAGTGTACAGTCTATGGGTGAAATGGAACTGATAAGAAATTAATATTATTGGCTCAGACTGTGTGCAAAAAACAATTCTTAAGAAATCATTACAAAAATTATAGATATGAACGTACAATGAATGTAATTCTATGACCACTAGGCACAAAATAACCCAAGATAGGTTGGCATGACATCAAAATCGATAAATGTAAATATGAACATAACATGAATGCAGTTTCCTAACGTCTAAATCAATCAATCAATTAATCAATAAATAGAAAAAAGACAAAGCGATTAAATTGCCCAAGAAATCGCCTTGGAGTTTGGTTTCGTTAAAGAAGATGAGAAATATATCAACTTTTACTTCTATCTGATATATATAATCATTTTCCCTCTTTCTTTATCTATTAGCATTTTCTACCATAAATGGCATCACGTGCACGTATCGTAACATATCTTTCCCATAATACACCAGCGATTTTAAAACTTCCGCTCCTGTTTTCGACTAGTCTTTCCACTGTATCGAATGCTGGCCAACCGATTCTAACAAGAATGTCAGTACTACTTGATTTATCTTGCAAATGCACTCTAGCGGACGGCCATCTTCGATGAATGCCTACATTTTATCCGCTCTTGAACATAGGTACATTATTTTCTGCTTCCTTGCGCATGCGCGTGTTTGCTGTGTACCTGAGAGAGACCCGTGTCTTGGAGAAATGAGAATGCCATGCAAGACAAATTTCTGTGTGGTGAACATGTAATAAATTGGTAAACAAACTTAAAAGAGACAAAGTGGAATTTCAAATTCAGTTTGATGAGGCTAGTACCCAACATTTGAAAGAGTATGCCGTGTTTTGTTAACTTGTCAAGAAGGCCGCGCGACTATATGGTCGTATGTAATATTGATATATTATGATATTAATTAGATTTCTTCAAATCAAGGAATTTAACGGTCAACGGAACGGGAAAAATTAGCTGCAAACATTAATCGAAACAATGAAGACATACTAGCAGCAAACCCTGCCTTCATAATACAAATGAATATATATAATCATTTTTCTTTTCACTACTCCCTTCTTCCAATTATTCCATCAATCAATTCAACTTTTCCTTTTTCGCTTTTCGACGAATCCCAACCAGACATAGCTTTCTCCTTTACTTTTCTTTCTTTCTTTCTTTCTTTCTTTCTTTCTTTTTTTTCTTCTCCTTTCGTGCACACCGCCTTTTTTTATCCTCTTCATTTTCGCTCTCCCATTTTCTCCCTCAATTAAATTCCTCCTCCTCTTTTTCTCCTTTTTACGATTTTCTTCCTTCTCACTTTTCTATTTTTCGCTTTCACTATATTCATTTCGCAGTCATATAACTTCTATTCTTCTTCTTCTTCTTCTTCTTCTTCTTCTTCTTCTTCTTCTTCTTCTTCTTCTTCTTCTTCTTCTTCTTCTTTCACCTTCAAAACTATCTTTTCTTTTTTCTCATTTTTCTTATTCCTCGATACGTTCACCATAATTCCCTCTTCATTATCCATTTCTGTTTGCCTTTTCCCTTCTAAGCTATTATCACTAAATTTTCTTTTGTTTTTTCTTTCCAGTGACATTCAGGCATTACCATTCTTTTCCTGAATGCTTCTTTATCTTACGCAACTTATCTTTTTCCCCAACTCTCTGTCTGTCTGTCTGTCTCTCTCTCACTCCCTCTCTCTTTCTCTTTCCCCCTCTCTCTCTCTCATAATCTTTTTTGCAGTACTGATTAACGAACAGAAAAAAATTAAAATTAGTCCTTTCTGATTAAAACCTAACAATCATCAACATTTTCCTCCATAAAACGCGATCACCCAAACCCATAAAAAAATCTTTAAGCTTCCAGACTTTCGTGAAGTTCCACTTATCCCGATTTTCTATTCTTATCTTCGCGAATATAATTATTCAATCTCAAATAGACGAAGTCAATGAATCTACTTATGTAAGAACTGCCTCATAAAGTCTCACGAAAAGCATTAGCAAAAGTGAGGTTTAAATAAAAATAAATGAAGTCGCCGTCTCCTTTGACGGGGAATAAATTCTCTGCCAGAAGGCTTAAATAAAGAGCGGGAAAATTATCTGAATTCAAAATGGCTGACTGCTTATTTTGGGGGGTCATTTCCGAATATCATAATGTATAGATATTATTTTGCCACAAGTCTCTCCAGTGGTCTGTGAGATGTCACTTTTTTAAAAATTTAGTCATTCCGGACGAGGAGACACAAAAAAGCGAACAGGTTAGATCAATTTACGTACTTTTAAAATCTGATTGTTAAAATAAAATGCCTGGACCATCATGGTATGGATGAGAAAAGATGTAAAAATTCAAAATATCGGAAAATATAAACAAGAAAGAAAATAAAATTTGGAAGAAAAGCATAAAAGACAAATGCTGTAATGGTAAAAATTGCATAATAATAAAGAGAATAAAATAAATAATATGCTAAAATAGTTTAACAGAACCAATATAAAATACTATAATAAAATAGTAAAAAAACTGTGGTATTGGAAAATATTATGATAAAAGTAGTATAATATAATAATTTAATAAAAATAGCTTGATAAAAAAATGAATTACATAATAGAAATAGTATAATAACAAAATACGATAAAAATACGAAAATAGAATAACGAAAATAGTATGATGAAATAATAGAAAAATAGAATAATAAAATAGTAAGATAAAAATTGAAGAATGAAATATTATCATAAAGATTATGTAAAAATTATATGATTAGATATTTTGATAGAAAGAGTATAATAAAATATTATCCTAAACATATTATAATTAATAAGTAAAGTCGGCGACCGTAGTCAAGGGTGACCAGAAGGCTCTTTTTTTAATACCTACTACACAGAGGTGTAGGCAAGGGCGCAACTCCTTTCCTTGGATTGCTCCACTTTATCCTTAATACGTACCTTTTATTGCTGTGTGTTAAGCAAGGAGGTAGCGAGTACAATTTTTGGTATGACGCGAGCTTGGATTGAACCCAGGTCTGCCGGACCATTGGTGAACACTCTATCCACAAGGACAACGAGCCGGTTAAAATGGTATATAAAATATAATATAATGATATAATAAAATAGTACAATAAAATCAAATAAAATATTACAATAAAAATAGTAAAACGAATTTTTTTAATAAAAATAGTATTATAAAAATAGTGTAATAAAAATAGTATTATAAAAATAGTATTATAAAAATAGTATTATAAAAATAGTATAATAAAAATAGTATAATAAAAATAGTATTATAAAATAATATAATAAAGTACTATGAAATTAAAACACTTTTGGGGTTTTGAGATACAAGCGGATCATCTAATCTTGGCCAGAGTAGTAGACCTTTTAATAATGAACAAAAAAAGAGAACTTGACTTATTGTGGGGTCGGTTGACCCGGTTAACTACAGAATAAAATCGAAAGAAAACGAAAAGGTAAATAGCTCACCCTAGCTCGGGGATTGAAAAAAACTGAAGAATATGAAAGTGTCAGTGATACTAATTGCAACTGGTGCACTCGATACAGTCACCAAAGGATTGAAAGAAGCGACTGGAAGACATGGAAATAAGTAGACGAGTGGAAATTATCCAAACTACAGCATTGTTGAAATCGGCCAGAAAACCGAAAAGAGTCCTGGAGACTTGCTGTCGCCCAAACTCCAGAGTGAAACTATCGGCCAACACTGGTATGAAAAACTCGAAAAGGAGTAAATAATAATAACAACAACAATAATAATAATAATAATAATAAGAAGAAGAAGAAGAAGAAGAAGAAGAAGAAGAAGAAGAAGAAGAAGAAAAAGAAGAAGAAGGATAACTACCAGGACCTTGCTTGGGAATAGAAAAAAACTATGGAACATGAACGGGTCAATTATACCAATTATGATTTGTGCTTTCGGTACAGTAACTAAAGGATTATTAAAGGGACTGAGGGATTTGGAAGTTGGAGGATGAGTGGAGACCATCCAAACTACAGCATTATTGAGAACGGCCAGAATACTGAAAAGAGTCCTGAGGAGACTTGCTGTCACTCAAAGTTCAGTGAAAGACCATCTGCAAAAACTGATGTGAAAAATTCTAATAAAATAATACATAAATAGTTTTATCTAATTAATCATCACATCATCATGTCATGCCGCAGGCACGGATATACCCGACCCTCTCTCGCCATTTCTCCCAATCGTTTATCGCCTCTGGTAGGTCTGTAGGGCTACATCCCGTATCCTCACATAGCTGCTGAATGTATGTTTGAGCTGGTCGTCCTGCTTTTGCCCGGCCATATGTGGGGGTCCATAGGAGTACATCACTTATGAGCTCGTCTCTGTTTCTCCAGCAGTGTCCTGCATGTCTGCTCCGTCTAGCGTGGATAGTTTTCATGATGGAAGGCAGGTGGCCGTATCGTTGGTGTCTTGTGGGGTGTTGCCGTCAGGACTTGTTCAATATTCCTTGCTGCATTCTTGTGTAATTTCCGTCTAGCTTCTTCTCCACCTTTTAGTTAGCGTCCAAGTAGTGCATTCATAGAGTAGTATCGATACGACCGCTGCCTGGAAGAAACTGCATTTCATTTTATTGGTCAGGTCTGATTTCCATTTGATCGATAGCCTATCGTTAACTGCCCGTGCCTTCGTTAGCCGCGTGTCGATGTTCTTTTCGGTGGATGAGACGCTGCTTCCTAGGTAGGTGAATTTGTCTACTAGTTTCAGAGAGGTTCCGTCTAGTGTAGTGATGTTGCCTGTTTGATTATAGCACATGTATTCCGTTTTGTGTGCATTGACATGTTGGCCAATGCCAGCGGCTGCTCGTTCCAAACTATGCAGTGGTGTTTCGGCTTGGTTGGGTGTATTTGCCAGTATCGCAATGTCATCGGCGTAGTCGGCGTGGGGAATTGTTTTTGCGGGGTGCTTTCTGCTCCTTTTCTTTGTCAGCGCGATGCCGTTTTCTCTGATTTTCTCTCGATGTTCTAAGCACGTAATCTAGACAGATTAGTACTCTTGCTACAATGTCGAAGTATTCTGTCTCCATCTAGTGAACGTACTTTCACTTTGGTGTTTCTTTAGAGAATTGTTATTGCTGCGGTTTCTTTAGGTAGGCCGTATGCTAGTAGGATTTATTCCATCTTTCCTCTGTGCATGGAATCGAAGGCCTTGGTAAAGTCGACAAATAGTAATGTCGCTTGTAGGTTTTTTGCCGTACGCCTTCAAGGATTCTATGGATGGTCAATATTTGTGAGGTAGTGGATCTATTTCTTCAGAAGCCATTTTGGTTTTTCCTAGGGATACGATCGATTTTGGGTTCGATGCGGTTTCGTAGTTTGGCATTGTAAATTTTGGCTGCTATGGATATGAGTGTTATGCCTCGGTAGTTCTTGGCTAATCCGAGGTCACCCTTTTAAAGGAAGGGGTGGATGCATCCCTTCATCCATCTGTCTATCGTATTTTGATTATAGACTGCGTTAAAGTGTTGGAGCAGTATGTCGTCGAATTGTCTGGTCTTCCATACTTCTGGGGGGATCTCGTCCAGCCCTGCAGCTTTCCTATTTTTAATTTTTCTAAGAACCGAGTCGAGTTCATCTTGAGTGAACAAAATTCTCATATTCGTCATTTGGGGTACCTTTTACAGTCTTCTCTTGAAGTGTCTCGAATCTGTTTCTCAATTCTACTATATATTTATCTCTTATATCTCTGTTGTTGAGAAGGGCCCAGTCATAGTGTTTGGTAGTCGCTGTTCGTGCGACGTTTTTTCGAAGGCTTAGTCGTATTTTTACCGTTACTATTCGATGATCGGAGGACACACCCTCGAAAGAGGAGTATGCCTCGCAATTGATTGCACTATTTTTCCATTTCTTGTTTATAAAGACGTAGTCTATCTGTGCTTTAGTATTGTTCGCGTACGTGTAGGTCCATAATTTTCCCTCCCTTTTTTAGTAGTTTGTGTTGAGGCATGTTAATCTATTTTCTATCATGAAATCTGTCAGATGTTGTCTATTTTTATTTGACGTGTTGTGTAGGCTGTATTTGTTGTTTCCGTTTTTCCCTATTTGGGCATTTATGTCTCCGCCAATGACTAAAATGTTGTGTTTCGGAATGCTACGTACTAGAGAGGATAGCTCATCGTAGATGGCGACTAGTTCAGTTTCTTCACTAACATTGGTAGGGCTGTAGCAGGAGATGATTGTTGCTCTGGGGTTGCCATTAAACGTAGCTGTCATTATCTTAGGTTGTATTCTCTCAGTGTTATTAAGTGTTTTTAACGCTCTCGGCCCTATAAGAATTCCTACCTCTCCTACTGTGGCATTGACAGAGTTTTTCCTTACCGATACAGTGGCTAGCGTTCATCCATTACCAGTTTGGTGATGTTTGATATCTTCGGTGTGCGTGTATCTGTGTTCTTGTATGCGTATTATGTCTATCTTAAGTATAAAGAAAGATATTATAATAGAAATTTTATAAAAATAGTAACCTAAGATGATATTATAAAGAAAGTGAAATAAAGATAATATAACAAAATGTAATGATAAAATGTACAATAGAATAGCTTAAGTAATAAGTATGATAAAATAGAACAATACAAATAGTATAATAATATAATAATGTTATATACTCATATGCAGATTAATGCAGAAAGAATCAGAACGACACTGATAAAGAACGAGCGAAGACTTCTTTAGAAAAATATGTACCTCTCATTTTATTGTAGGGGTTCGAAAAGGGTTACTCAGGTTCTTATTGTGAGAGGGAGTTAGAGACCGAACAGAACTGCAATATATTTATTTCCCTACCACTTCTTCTCTCCAACGCCTCTGATCCCCAACTGTCTGACTCCCTGTCTTGACCAAGTTATATAATTGTTCACGCCCACTCAATCACCCACTCAATCTTTGGAATGGCATGTTTGATCGTCATCAAACGGAAATGACTCTCATGTAGTTCAGAGGTCACTCTCTTCCGGTGCATCAGTCTATGAGCGTATCATGGGCTTTTACCTTGTCCCATTTCATCAGCCATATCCGCCCACGCGATCTCTTTCGATTACTGGCTATTGGAATGTGTCACTTCCTTCAGGTGCATCACTTTGGAATGGCATGTTTGCTCGGGCCGAAGGTCAATATATAACAATAAAAGAGTTTAATAAAAACGGCATTATAAAATAGTGTATATATAAAAGTAGTATAATAAAATAGTATCATAAAAAAGTTTAATGAAACTAATATAATAAAATAGTATTATAAAATAAGTAAGTAAAGTTGTCTCCCTTTAGTCGAGGGCGACCAAAAGGCTCCCTTTTCAATAGCTACTACCACGATGTGTAGGAGAGGGTGCTACTCCTTTTCTGGATTGCCCCACTTTACCCTTGATTCGTACCTTATATTGTTGGGTGTTAAGCAAGGAGATATCAAATACCATTTTTAAAGTCTGGTATGAAGTGACCTGGGATTAAACCCATGTCTCCCGGACCATTGGCAAACCGGCTCATTATAAAATAGTATAATAAAAATAAGTAAAGTTAACAGAAAAGAGAAAGAGGAGATTAATCAGAAAATATGAAAATGATTCTATCAGTATTAAACTTTTCCTGGCGTGTCATCTAGATTCTTTTACCATCGAATTTAATAATAAAAGCAGTTCAGGGTTAAATGCTACTGGGCTATCTTGACAGCAGTTGCAGCCCTTGACTAGCAGTGGTGAAATACGGGATCGCACTGCGTGGAACAGGGTTTTAGAGGCTTTGGCTTCTTCAGCTAAAACTGGGGTCACGTGTTTTAAACAAGATCTTACCATCTCTACATAAAATGACAACCCTCTGAAATTGGTAGAATATTTCACATACATCGGTAGCATCATCTCATCTAGTGAAATGATGTCAACATACGTACAAAGGACGTAGTGAACTACTACCGACAGGTTACCGTCTATATGAAAATCTAATCTCTCAAATTAAATGAAAACGGGATTTCTTTGAGGATTTGACAGTATTTTTATTTTTTGTGGAATTTAAACAGGTTTGAATCGACAGTTTTCTTCTGGTGGACAGTTTTCTTCTGGTGGACTGGTTGCCATACCAAGATATTAAATTTAAACTGAATAAGCTGAATTAGAACTGCTTGACTAAACTGAGTAGCTTGAAACAGAAATGTTTTACACAATTAAACTGAACTTACATTTGAACTTCGTGCTTATGGTAGACTGAATTGTTTAAAATTGAATTGTTTTTGACATTGAAACTGTACTTACACTAAACTGAATTGTTATATATGGAACTGTATTGGCATCTTGCTGTGTAGGCAAGGTCTGTACTTACGCTAGACTGAATTAGCTGAATTATATCTGTTTGAATAAATTGAAAAGTTAAAAATAGGAATGTTTTTGACAATTAAACTGTGTACTCATGCTAGACTGAATTGTTTGCGAAAGAACTGATTATTTACATAAAAATAGATTTGGCGTTAAATAACCTACAAAGGTTGATATACCATAAAATCCAACCAACCAACTAACCAACTTAAAGTTATCGAACCTGTTCTCTTTTTCGATGGTAATCTTTGATTCAGTTTAACTCTGTAACATTACGAAACCCAATATGATACGTCGTTTTATTACGCAAGAACAAAACGACACGGTTGTCTCTCAATATGAAAATCTATTTGCTGTCTGCAATATTACACAGCAGTCGTCATCGAAACGATAGAAATAGATTCAACGAATTACTCTTGTCACTTAGAAACGCAAAGCGTTTAATTTATGGTCGTTGAATAAACACCGACTTCATTTCTTCTCCACCGACTAAGCCTTCACTCCTAACGGGGTCGCTTGTCTCAACTCCCGACAATATCTCGAACTCGAAGCAGTCCAACAAACTCGTCATCTGCCAAACCTCTCACTCACTAAGTCCAAATCACTAACCGCTAAATAGTTCTGCTTATATATATCCTCCTAATTATTCTGTTAATTAATCTGATAATTACATGTATTGTTAGAACTTTCAAATATTTCACCATCCTAATCTCAACTGACATCGCATTGAAAATGCTTATCATTAATTTCCTACCCACAACAGATTTCAAAACAATCTGTCAACTTCTTATCCAGACTTTCGGTGCACGTCTGTTACCTTTTGAATGCGACTTACACTTCAACTGAATTTTTTTTGCCAAACTAACAATTTATCACTAAAATAAAGCGATTAAGTAATATAATTAAATGCAAGCTTTAATTATATTACGACTGCACATTATTTGTATCAAAATATTTACTTAAAGTTATAACTGTGTGCTCAGGATTTTTAATATTTTCATTTTTCTTTTTTAAGTAGAGGAATTATATGATGAATTGAATTATCATCACCAGAAAAACCGATAAACACCTACGCACGACATCAGGAGTACTGGACATCTGTTTCGACCTTATTAGGTCTCATCAGCAGTGTATACCATGATCACCACCACTGGAGATCGAACGAGCGACCGCAGATTGCAGAGCCGAAACTCTACAACTGAGACAATCAATCCATATCGAACACAAGTGACGCGAAACCCTATTGAGAAGATGTGACCCTGGAGGTGACTGTGTCCTCTGCAAAGAGTACGGATGTAACTTGCAAGACATATTTCGGTCAATTGGCCACGATTTTACGATGACTAACTAATTTGACGTCACTTGTGAGCGATATTGACTGTGCCTAAGTTGTAGAGTTTCAGCTTTGCAATCTGTGGTGGGTCCTTCGATCTCCAGTGGTGGAGATCACAGTTTACACTCCTGATGAGACCTAATAAGTGGTAATTCAATTCACAGTATTATTTGTTAATTGAAATTATAACTGTTTGAAAATCACTGC
Source organism: Sepioteuthis lessoniana (assembly GCA_963585895.1). Lineage (NCBI taxonomy): Eukaryota > Metazoa > Mollusca > Cephalopoda > Myopsida > Loliginidae > Sepioteuthis > Sepioteuthis lessoniana. The sequence continues at coordinate 22,018,738 of OY757917.1, read as the reverse complement.
TAAATCTACGTAAATCAAAGTTAACCACTTTGCCACGATGACTCACCCTTTGTTCGTATGGATCATTATTATATAGAAAGTTATTTAAAACCATATAATTATGTACAAATACTAGTATTATATATGTATACATGAAATGATATAACTATGTGCAAATTATTCATATCAGAAAACCTGGAAGCATAGCTTCTCAGCTAATTACTGATGTTAAGCAATGGTCAGTCTGCTCAGTACTTAGATGGGTGACAATTTATTAGCAGCAGTTACTGGAAGCAAAGTCCAAGCTAAGCTTTCTAAATTTCTATTCAAAGTGAACTTGCAAGACAGTTATTCCTTTTCAAAAATATTATCTGTCCTTGCCAATACACTTAATTCAGCGGGGAATATTAATATGGTATAGAACAACACTACAGCGGATGTATGAGAGATCAAGTTAGTCAATAATACACGTTCAACTACGGATTTATTTATTCATTATATGGTATTTTAGCGGACAGTGATTATTGTAAAGTGACCGCTCAATGGATGGTTTGGTTTGGTTTGTTTGGTTTTATGGCATATCAACCTTTGTAGGTTATTTAACGCCAAATCCATTTTATGCAAATAATCTGTTCTATTGAAAACAGTTCAGTTTAGCATAAGTATACAGTTTAATTGTCAAAAACATTTCCATTTCAAACTATTCATGCAGTTATATGTAATAATTCAGTAAAGTGTAAATACAGTTTTAATGTCGAAAAAACAGTTCTATTTCAAACAATTCAGTTAAGCATAAGCACGCAATTTAAATGTAAGTACGGTTTAATTATCAAAAACGTTTCTATTTCAAGCTATTCAGTTTACTCAATTCATTTTAACATAAGAATGCTGTTAGTTTTATTTAACCCATAGATAGGGCCCTTATCAGGTGCTACCACCCCGGGCCAGAGTGCACCTGGGACCAATGGCAATGAATGGGTACTCCGCATTCCCCAAAGCTCCAGCATTGCTGGAACCTCACCATCAGATTGTTTAGTGTTATAACCAGGACACTCGTTGGTGGGGGGGTCTTAACCCTCTGCAGAGAAGCAGTCGGTGTATTCTACAGCCCCAGCCGACTGGGCAACCGCTCAATGGACGAGAGAAGTAAATCAATGACAGTGGGTTAATCAACAAATCTGATACTTCAGAAACTCATATCCACACCTATCTACCTATATATATGAATATTCTGCAATCTATCTATCTATCTATCTATCTATCTATCTATCTATCTCAATTTGTTCATATCTATCAATCTATTTATCAATCTGAACATTTTAAAATCTGACTATCAATCTGTCTGTATAGACCAGCCTGTTCCTATCTATTTATCTATCTATCTATCTATCTATCTATCTTGTTTCAGTTTTCGTTGCTGTTTGTATTTAAAAGTCTGAATATACGTGCATATTATCATCCTAATTATACATATATATATATATATATATATGTTTGTGTGTGTGTGTGTGTGTGTGTGTGAGAGAGAGAGAGAGAGAGAAAGAGAGCTTCTTTTTATTTTTCTTTACCTCATACATACATACATACATACCCATATATATATATATATATATATATAATCTGTAGAAATAGAAATTCTGTTTTAATTACCAGATGTTTCTTAATAATGTGTCAAAGATAGAAGCTTGATGATTGCTAAACCCAAGGACCTTTCCCTACTCAGACCAGACACACGTGTGTCTGAGAGTTTACTGTCTATATATTACAAATCTATTTATTGTGCATCTCGATAGAAAGAAAACAGACTGAGACACGTCATTGGCATCTGGCAATTATCACGTGAAGGCCTTGAGGCCGAAAAGAACCAGAGCAGCGTCTTTTATAACAATGCACTTACCCAGATAGACGACGTGTGAATGAAGGAGTTTGGTAGGAGCTGGGATATACATTTCGGTTGAATCTCTTGAGAACTTGACAGGCGAGTAGGGTCGGGCATCAGACAGTGAGGCTCTCTTGACTTAGAATCAAACTGATATATAACACCTAGTTAACTAAAGCTCAAATAATGTTCAGTTAAAAAACTGACACGCTCGCAAAAGTAGAAATTTAATTGGACAATACCTGCATTCACCATCGAGCACGCATGTGCACTAACTTATAAAGCTTAGTTAAATGCATAGACACGCGCACTAAAGATGTTACTTTCGTCATGAAGTTTTTGTTAATAAATCAGGTCTATGAAATAATTTTACAGTGGTAAGGTCGATATTTTTATAGTCTAGTGTTTTTTGGTTTTAGGCTTGACTGAACTGGAGACACTGGGAGTCTTCATCGTTGAAAATCGAGCTGAGTTCAAATCCTTGCTGCTTGCACTTCGCTGTGTTTTTGGAGGTGCATGTGGTGTAATAGTTATTGTCGTAGGAAATGAACACGGCGACACGCGTTCAAATCCTAGACGAAACTGATTGCATTTCACATAGCACTAATACCCTTGGGAAAGGTATGAATCCAATTATTCCCCTCTAGCTATGGGTAAATTGTAGGAGAGACTAGATTCTTCAGGCTGGTTGAGGCAATTAGTCTGGGGGAAAGGAAACGATGAATTCAGACCTGTTAAACTCCGCTTAAAAATTGACCTTGTCTCATATCCTGCCTGAGTGGAGGGGTTGGGAAATATGATTTCACTGTGTCTTAATCCTCTTGCAAAAGGCATGAAATAATATATTTTTTCTCTAGCTATCGGTAGTGTGTAATATTGAAGGGTATCTCTAGCTTTGGTAAAGGCTTGTGGAGTAAGTAAAAGAAAATCCTGAAGTCAAAAGTTGCACAATCGTGGCAGTTTAAGGGAAGCCATAAAAAACAGACTCTAAAATCACAAAAACTGTTTAGCGTTGTGCTCACCCAAGTCTTTGCAATTGACTATATCTCTCACAGAAGAGTAAACCACCATCCAAAAAAGGGGTTTACTGGGTATGTGAAGAAAAAAAAAATGAAAATCACTTTTTGATTACGTGACAATCTTACAGATTTTTAAAAAGATATCCGCTATCCGAGCCACTCCATTGTTTGTACAATTTGATACCTTGTAGTTAATTAACAAAAATCTTAGTTCGTTGTATGCTGAAACTTTGTTGTAGGTTCTTTAACAGCTTCTAGTTGGGTATCTCTTTGTTGTGGCGATGTATCTTCGCCAGTATGTTGAGTGATTAACCCCTTTTGCTTATTGGAGAGTCCCTTTTTTCGTTCGAGTTCCTCGTTGCCAGTATGTTGTGGCTCCGGAAAGGGTCACTAATGAAAACTCAAACACGGATATTAGATAACAGATTATATTACACCAGAAAGATAGAGTTACATAGAAAAGGTAAGAAGTCTCGTACTGTTCGGATAAAATATCGGCCTCTCTGGCAGCGAAATCTCTAGTACTAATAACGGTGTGAAGAATCCATTGTGATGAGATGGGTAAGGCTCCCATAACAGTATGATACTAAACAGCATTTGCTGGAGAAGCTCCACTACTGTAAATCTAGAGAGTGGGGCTACTCCATCATTGCCGCTACTCTCAGGTCCACTCTGGCCATAGCGTAAGTTCCTGTCGGGGTCCCATCTATGGATCAAATTGATCTGTAAAATCTATAAGTATTCGAAAAGACCTTGTGCCAAAAATAATCTTAATAAACAACAACACGAAAAATGTAAATTAAAACGCAGAATGAGTGCGGTTAGCTAACTTCGGCGGTGTCCTCTTGGTGTAATGGTTAAAACGCTGGACTGCGAGTTCGAACTCCAGTCACGCTATTACGTTCACTTTCGTAAAAGGTAAGAACCCCCATATCCTCTCAGCTATGGGTTAAATAGTAAGATTACCGTTCTCATAGAAGGATGGATTTGGCATTGAATAACCCAAGAAGTTGATATGCCATTAAAAAATAAAACAAAACAAACAAATCCCTAACATCTTGGAATAACTTTAAACGGGATGACATGTCGATAAAATCAATCAATAAGCAACCAATTAATCGTTCTGGCAATTTTTATAGAGGTAATTTACTAAGCTTTTTTGCTTAGATGTAGCACAAGGCTGCATGAATTGGGCACCCAATGAGAATCGAACTCACTCGTGTAGGTTTGCTAGTCTACCTTGCTAACCATTACACCACCCGAGGTGCCCTGGCAATTTTTATAGAGACGATGATGACATTCTTATTCTCAACTTGTCTTTCGGCACCTTACCACAAGGTACCAGAGAATCCAATTTTGAAAAAAAAAAATGATAATAATTTTTTCTTACATAATGACGACTTTTTTTTAACAAAATAATATTTTATAATTGTCATCATCATCATCATCATCATTATCATCAAGTTGTGCTGATAGCACGGGGTTCCTTGACCCACACTATCGCCATCCGTCCCAATTATACATTGCTCCTCTTAGATCCTCTCTACAGCATTCAGTATCCGCAAAGAGCCGATCTGAGTGTCATTGCTGGTTTTCCAAAACTGACCTGTCTGTGTGTTGGAGTTCGTAAGATAACGTCGCTTATCCCTTCGTCTATTCACTACAAGAAGTGTCCAGTATGCATTGTTCGTCAACTGGTAAAAAAATTACAGAATTCTCACGATAGAAAAACCATAATCCTTTCAAACGTTCTCAAAGTCTGCATGATAAAATTATGTTAAGTTATAAAAAAATAATTCAAAGCAAGTTTAATTCCTTATCTAGAGACATTACATTTTTACATTTAGTTTGTTGTCTTCGAAAAACATATTTCTCCTTGATGGCGCTGCATACTCTTTACCATCAAATACCCTTACAGTTTACTGTAAAATAAGTGTCTGCCTAAAATGTGCATCATGATCTCCCAGCAAAAAAATTCCGGATCCGAAGAAATCGTGGAAAGGACCTATCACGTATAGCAAGATTATTCTACTCGGTCTACATCTTAAACCATTAGTATTATATTCATCCAGACATGAGTACGACAACCAGTCTAGGAGAAGAACTGATCTTGACCTGGATTAAGTTAAGCCATTTGACGTTGTCTTAAGCCCGCTCAGTCAACTCATTCAGATGACACTCGTCCCCAACCTGTATCAGCCCTTGCCCGTCTCTCACTTGAAATTGGAAAATTATTTCTAATCCATGCAGTGTTATAGCAAGTCTAACCAAATGGACACGTCGAATTATGGCCGAAGATATGTGCCTTTAATTTACGCTGAGAATTAGGGAAAAAGCATTAGTCCCTCTGTCCCACCCTGTTTTGAGAAAATAGTAGTCCAGACTAGACACTCAATGCTTCGTATGGCAGCTGGTATAAGAGAAGTAAAACTCTGAATTAAAGGAATTTATTTCTCGGTCTAAAAACTGACTTTCAGTCACATCCTGACTATGACTCTGGGGTTAGGCATATACGCACCTAGACGTGCGTTCAAAACGGATGTACTGGTCAATGATACTAAGGGAGGAAATTACTCCAACTCAAAGAAAAGCAGTCGGCTGGGGCTGTAGAATACACCAACTGGATCTCTGCAAAGGGTTAAGACCTCTCCCAACGAGTGTCTTGCATATGATACTGGAGCATCTGATTTCGAGGCACCAACAATGATGGATCTTTGGAGAATGCGAGTACCCCTTCAATGCCATCGCTCACAGGACAATCGGGCGCGGGGTGGTAGCTCCTAATTAGGTTCTTTCTATGGGTTAAATAGAACAGTTTGGCCCTTAAACCGAGTACAAATAAATGACTCATGCTAAACTGAATTGTTTAAAATCGAACTGTTTGATCTTTTAACTATGTATAGAAATCAATGATTTTTAATTGATCTGTTAGTGATAGATAGCAATATATGGAACCGTTTAACTATGAAAGAAAGAGTTTCATATCGCTTAAAAATGTTATTAATAAGATGTGTTTACAATCATATATTTATTATATATGTATAAAGAAGATTTGGCATTAAATAACCTAAACTTTTTCATACACCATAAAACCAAACCAAACCAAACCAAACCAAACCAAACCAATTCAATATATCATCCTGAAGAAAAGAGGGATAAATGGCTGCTACTGAGGAGATACTAAATATTTTTTAAATGATCTAAAAAATACACATATATGTGTTGCTAATATACGAATCAAGAAAAAAAAACGTTTTTTTTTGTTTCCAAAAGATAGTGTGTTTTAGCAATGCTTTGAGGTGTGCAAATAAATATGTCCTATCTCTTGGAAAGCTCTTGGGCCGTCGGGAACTCAGGGGCGTTCAATAAGGCCAATATAGATTTAAATTTCGCTAGATGATCAATCATCCGCTGCCCAAAAGCGTCTGGAAAATGGACTTTTATCACCAGCATTGCACAGGTATTACCTTCTGAATCAATCAAACAATCAATCAAACCTTTTTCTTTTATCTATCTGACTGTCAGGCCGTTCCAGTCGTTATACACATTATATATATATATATATATATATATATATATATATATATATATATATATATGTACCCTTTATTGGAACGATTCACATATCTTTCGATATTTCAATGAGTTCATATCTATCTATCTATCTATCTTGTTTGGATCTACAGGTTCATTTAGTTTCGATCTTCTTCAATCTGTCTGTCTGTCTGTCTCTATCTCTCTCTCTCTCTCTCTCTCTCTCTCTCTCTCTCTCTCTCTCTTTATATATATATATATATATATATATACATATATTGAACGGATGTATGTAAACAATAGTAATTGTGATTCATAACCGTTTAAAATGTACTTCGTAGCTAATATCTCCTCGTGGCTAAATGGTTAGAAGCTTTGGCTTGGCGTTTGAGTCAACGGGTTTAGATCCCAGCTACGGGGAGATACTGTCTAGCCACACTGATGAGTTCTGATATAACGAAACAGATCTGTCTGTGGATGACTATATATATATATATATATATATATATAATCTGTTATGATCTATCGGTCAAGTCTATCTTAATCTATCTATCTATCTAATATGTTTATAAATAAATCTATAAAACCTACTTAGATATATATCATTAGTATATTTTTTTCTATCTATCTTGTCTGTTTGGATCTATCAACCATTGTATCCATGTCATGTCTGAATCTATCAGTCTGAGTAGTATGTTTGGAACTCTCTTCTCTCTCTCTCCTCTCTCAGTATATATATATATATATATATATATATATATATATATAATGCACTCTTTATTGGAACGATTCGCATATCTTTCCGATATTTCAATGAGTTCAGATCTATCTATCTATCTATCTATCTTTTTTGGATCTACAGATTTAGTTAGTTTCGATCTTACTTCAGTCTATCGGTCTGTCTGTCTATCTGTCTGTCTCTCTCGCTATATATATATATATATATATATATAATATGTTAGGATCTATCGGTCTAATCTATTTTAATCTATCAATCTATCTATCTATCTATCTAATTTTTTTATAAATAAATCTATAGAATCTACTTAGATATATATCATTAGTATGGTTATTTCTATCTATATATTTATCTATCTATCTTGTCTGTTTGGGTCAATCAATCATAGTATCTTGTTTGAATCTATCAGTCTATCTGAATAGTCTGTTTAGAACTCTCTTCTCTCTCTCTCTCTCTCTCTCTCTCTTCTCTCAGTATATATATATATATATATATATATATACGTCTAGCCCTATCTATTCTCGTATAATTTTGTATGCATCTCACTTTATTTATCTATTTGTTTCTGCCTGTTCCTATTTTTTCGGTTTATTCCCTGCAATTCTGAGCTATTTTCAGTGTTATCTCATTCATCAAATAATTTTTGAGGAATTTTGGAAACATTGTGATCGCAGATCACATCTCCACTTTCCAAGAAAAAAAAAAGGCTCTAAATGATAGATCAATAACAAAGCATTCGCTCTATGCCATCGAGCAATCCATAATCTTCCAGTGGATTATGTTTCCATCAAAATATAAGATAGGAAATCACATGCTTAAATTACACGGTGTGAAACCTTTCATTTACAAGTTCAGGGCCTATTTAATGTGCTCTTATGCCTTTAATTCTATCTATCTATCTATCTATCTAATTCTGTTCATACCAATCCATCTCATTCTGTTCATATCTATCTATCTATCTATCTATCTATCTATCTAATTCTGTTCATACCAATCCATCTCATTCTGTTCATATCTATCTATCTATCTATCTATCTATCTATTTATCTATCTATCTATCTAATTCTGTTCATACCAATCCATATCATTCTGTTCATATCTATCTATCTATCTATCTAAGATCCTGAGTGCGGAACCGAGAACAAGTCAATGTCAATACCCCGCTCTAAAAAGTGTATCTTAGGTATGACACCAAAGTGCATCCGGTGGTAATGTTACGGTGCTTGGGTAGGCAATGGTTAAGTAATGGGTTTCTTTTACCGTAAATATGAAGAGTGAGTGCGTTCTGCGAGATCCACTCTGATTTTTAGTTGTAGTGACGTTTAGGGTGATATCCATAGATTAAATCGATCGAGATAATAAAGTACTTATCTATCTGAAATGATTGTGAAGGGGAATGTTGCACTCTTTTTAATTGGGCAGGAAACATTTTAAACTAACTTCAGTATAATACATAACAAGGATTTAAAGTGGGAAAAACCAACGTATTAAAAACATGTAAGCCTATCTATCTATCTATCTATCTATCTATCTCATTCTGTTCATATCTAGTTAGCTAGCTAGCTCATTCTGTTCATACCAATCCATCTATCTCATTCTGTTCATATCTATCTATCTATCTATCTAGCTAGCTAGCTCCTTCTGTTCATACCAATCTATCTATCTCATTCTGTTCATATCTATCTATCTATCTATCTCATTCTGTTCATATCTATCTATCTATCTATCTATCTATCTATCTCGCTGTATACCAGTATTTGTTTGTTTGTTTGTTTGTTTCTTTCTTTCTATCCAATAATCTCTCTGTCTGTCTAGGTGTGTGAGTGTGAGTGTATCTGTTGATCTATCAATCAATCTACCTATCTACACACACACACACACACACACACACACACACACACACACACACACACACACACATATATATATATATATATATATATATATATATATATATATATATATATATTATACTTTGGCTGCAAATCATCATCGAAACAGGTTTGGTTGAATACCGTGGATCGTTTCTTTTTATAAATCTTCAAATGAAGACGTTCAAGTCTATTCATTAGTATTCTTACTTCTGGGTCATGTTGGTAAAGAAAATATCCTTTATTTGCCTAAGTGCATTCAAACATTTCACTGGTCTTCTTCTTTATCAAATTGACCCAAGCATAAGAAGACTAGTGAGAAGACTTGAACCTCTTCACTTGAAGATTTAAAAAAAGAAAAAATCCACAGTATTCAACCAAACCTCTCTCTCTCTCTCTCTCTCTCTATATATATATATATATATATATATATATATATATATATGCAGGCATGTGTTTATGTGTGTAACCTTAAAATATAAACAGTATATCATACAGAGGTTCTGATTGCATCAATACTATTAAATGGAATTGTGAGAATAAAGAATCTTTCAATTTAATTTGCAACTGAAAATTAATATATTTTGTTACATTCTGTACTGCGCTGAACGCCATTTTTTATTATACGAATTTAAGATCTGATTAAAATCGTTCTCACCTTCTCAATCAGAAGCACTGATATTATTATCGACTGCATTACAAATGGAAGCCTTACAAAATGATATAATCAACTACTAGATAGATAGATTGATTGATAGATGTTGCATTCCAACTCAAAATCTTTTTCAAATCTTCAAGGCCTAATTCAAAAAATATAGCCCAAAGCCGAATGAGTTACTCCCCAAACAATACACATGTGGTTTCGAATGTAATTATCAAACATATGACAAGGATATTATTATCATAATAATAACTATATTTTACCCTATGGTAACCCGCAACTGCTATAATTTAGGAAGTTTGTAAACATTTTTGGATTATGAATTAATGATTATCGTTTTTACTCATTTGAGAGTTTTCAACACCAAAGTTAGCTGATGGTTTTCCCTTGGTGTTTGAGTGACAGCAAGTCTCCTTAAGTCTCCAAGACTCTTCTCAGTATTCCGCCTGATATCAACAATACTGTACTTTGGATGGTCTTCACACGTCTTCTTATCTCCCTGCCTTCCAATTACTGTTCCATTCCTTTGGTGACTGAGCCGCTCGAACCAATTGCAATTGATATCACGGTCGCTTTCATGTTCCATACTTTTTCAGTTCCCTTGCAAGGTTTTGGTATTTATCTCTTTTTGTTTTCTTCCAGTTTTACCCAGTGGTCAGCCGGAATAGAAAAGTCCACAATTCGGCAAGTTCTCCTATTTTGTTAACTATCACTAGGTCTGGTTGTGGAGGTGCCCGTGGGGTAATGGTTATTGTCGTAGGAAATGGACATGGCGACACGCGTCCAAATCCTGGACGGGACTGATTGCATTTCACATAGCACTAATACCCTTGGGAAAGGTATGAATCCAATTATTCTCTCTCCAGCTATAGGTAAATAGTGGTGCAGACTAGGTTCTTTAGCCTTGGTGAGACAACTAGTCTAGGAGAAGGAAAACTCTGAATTGAATCCTGTTAAACTCCGCTTTGTGTCGTATCCTGCCCGAGCGGAGGGGTTGTTAAATATGACCACTAGGTCTGGTCGCCTGGCTAAGTTTAGATAATCTGTTCTATCTCAAAATTCCAAATAATTTTGTGTCTTATTTTCTAGGAAGGATTCTGTCTTGTGCATATAACATTTGTTCGTATGGTCAAATTTAAACAATTTGCACAATTCCCAGGGGATCATTTTCCCCATTCAGTCTTGTCTTGTCCTATACTCTCTTTGCACTAATTTACTGCATTTGATTATTTTTTGATTGATCGCTTTGTCTCTATCTCAGCATAGTCTACATCGGCTATTTTGTTGTGTCTCGTCTATTCTTGATTTGACATAGTCTATATGGCTTAATTTTGTGACGCTATCTGAAGAGATTCAGTTTCTATGTTAAGATTTCTCTTCCTTAGCCATATCCAAGTTTTCTCCTGTGAGATTTCGCTTTTATGTCACTTGAAATATCCATACAGTTGTTTTTCTTCCAATTTTTATTTTCAGGTTATTTTTGTTCTGCTGATGCTTTTAATGTATGTATTGTTTCTCATCGCTGCAATCAAATCTTCCCCCTGCGTTTTTTATATAGTTTTCTAGTCGTTTTATCAATGCATCGACGATGTCTTGAATGCTGGCCATTCTACTTCCTCCTTCTTTTCTTGACATATAGAATCCGTCTACGTCATCTCCGGTATATAAGGCTTGTTGCAGGGTCAAGAGTTTTCATGTTCTCATGTCCTTTTGATAATGTTCTTCTCTCGCCTACTTTAAGAATGTTCTCCTGTATTTTACCAGAGGAACAGCCCTAGTACTTTCCTTATTTAATCTTTCTATTATTAATTACACTACTTGTGTGCTTTTCACACCATTGTTAGCTGATCGGCCTTCACTGAAGTCTGCTCAAGTCTTCAGGACTCTTCTCAGTATTCTGGCTGATCTCAGTAATGCTGTAGTTTGCATTATTTCAGCTCATCATCACTTTCCAACACTTACGGCCATCTGGTCAAGCCTTTGCAGATTCCTCCAAGTGTACCAATTACAATATATATACATATATATATATATATATATAAGTGTGTGTATGTGTGTCTGTGTGTGTGTGTGGCTTATTCAGTAAATTAGGTATATTTTGTCAAGGGGGTTAGCTGTAGGATACTTTTTTCATAGTTGTACGTTTTTCAAGGAAATCCATAGTTGTGGGTTCTGTCATATCCATGAAATCTTTCAGCATCACCTTTTCTAACCGCTAATAAATAGATTACAAAAGAAAAGATAACTAAAATGTTTATCTACCAGGTTAAAGTTAGATCAAGCAATGAACAGAAGGATATATATAGGATCAATAAAATAACTATGGAAGGAGTATTATGATAATAATATTGTAATCATCTAATAATTGATATCATATTTTTCGAAATAAAAGATATACTAATAGGGTGATATTCTCGTCATGTGTCGAGGATTACAAAATAAATAATTGTGTTGTATATTGAGCTACGACCCGGCTGGGCTGTCAAAATAGGAAATGCATCTTTGTAAATAACAGGTGAATCCGGTCGATCAGGATATTATAACCTTGACCGTGGATGGGTTGAATGAGTGCAATCTGTGACGCCCACAAGAAGGTGGACGTTGAACTATTATATAACTCGGTGAGGACAGGAAGTCAGTTAGTTTGGAGACCAGACCAGTTGAAGATAAGATGTGATAGAGAAAACCAGCAACCAGAGAGGGTGGGCCCCAGGCCCCCGGTTGAGCAGCCCAGGAGAACGGGAAAGAAACACTGCTGGCCATAAGAGTGGGGGTCAATATGTTGCAGTTCTGTTCGGTCTCCAACTCCCTATCACACACAACCCTTTCAAAAAAAGTGCGAGTTATATTTTTCTAAAAGACTGTGTCGTCTCTTATTGTGTGTTGTTATGATTCTGTATACCTCTGCAAATGTGCAAGCGTCTTTATTATTGTGTTGTCGTTTGTTTGGCCAGAGCGAAAAACAACAATTGGAAAGAACTCAAAATCAAGTAGCTGAACTTTACTGAGGGTATCAGAGTAATGTGGGTTTAAGAAATTGTAGCATATGCCCGGAGGAGAAATATTATACCATAAACTTTGCAGATTTAAATAAATTGCCCAAAACAAAATATCAGGATTTGTTGACGATATGCCACAATGACGGGAAGTATTTACTTTCAGATTTGTCACTAGACTGAGTCACATTTTTATCGACGCATGAAGTAACGAATATAAAATAAAAGTGAAGATGGTCAGTAAGAAATACGTGATCGTTTTATTGAAATGACTTGAATAAGGCATTAGTCGATGCAATATGTCAATCTCCTGGTCTCCTATGAAGTAATTCCACTTGATTCAACCATATTAACCAACCCCTTCGCTCGGACATGATATGACACAAGGTCAATTTTTAAGCGGTGTTTAACAGGTTTGAATTCAGAGTTTTCCTTTTCGTAGACTAATTACCTCATTAACGCTGAAGAACCCAGTTTGCCCTACTATTTACCCATAGCTGAAAGGAGAATAATTGGATTCATACCTTGATTCCACTTGATTCAACGTTGCCTGCCATAAGTCCCTTGCTTATACATCGGCGTCCATTTTTGTAAACTCATCTCTTCCAAATGCCACCACTAGGTTTAAGTCCGGAGAATTGGCCGACCAGTCAATCTTCCAAAGTTCGAAAAGCCTAATTGTTTCAGGTACTCCGTCGATTTTTTGTACTGCATGCGAGAGAGTATTATCTTGAATAAATATAATAGTGCTTTTAAAGGTGATATTTTGCTTTTTTTAATCAAAGTTCATGTTTCCCTCTTAGGAAGACTATATAAGCATCTGCTTTCAATTTACTCACTTCAGATACTCTCCACCAACGATGATACTTTGAATAATACATCTAAATCATGGTGCTTCTCCATCCTCCTCCTCTTCCTCCTCCTTGTTGGCGTCTGAAGCGTTGATGATGATCTCATCAGTTTACAACCCATCCTTTACTCCTACCATGAGGCCAATTAAAAACAGCAGGAAATTCATCATTATAAAAACGTCTTCGAGAAAGCAACCTTCAAGTTTATGTGCAGCCCATTTAAGGCGCTTTCGTACACGTTTTTTGTTTACAATGTAGGCGTTGATACCGAGCTAATTAATGCCGGGACTTTT